>OY747700.1:37829141-38284141 GCA_963556495.2 Valencia hispanica | reverse complement strand
GCTTGTATCTGTGATCTCGTTCTTTTGGTCACCACCCAGAGTTCGTGACCATAGATGAGGGTAGGAACGAAGATTGAGCGGTAAATCGAGAGCTTCACCGTTCGGCTCAGCTGCAAAAAGCAGAGACCCGATCCTTAGGCCACCAAAACGTATCCCCTCAACACCTTGGCTTCGCCTAGTAATCCCGTCCATAAATGTTATTAACAGGATCGGTGACAAAGGGCAACCTTGGCGGAGTTCAACTCTCACCGGAAACAAGCCCGACTTACTGCCAAACTCTGGCACCGGTCGTACAGGGACCTAACAGCACATATCAAGGGGCCTGGTACCCCAAACTCCGGGAGTACCCCCCACAGGGCTCCCCGAGGGACAGGGTCGAACACCTTCTCCATGTCCATAAAACACATGTAGACCGATTGGGCGAACTACCAAGCACCCTCCAGGACCCTGCTGAGGGTGTAGAGCTGGTCAACTGTTCCACAGCCAGGACGAAAACCGCATTGTTCCTCCTGGACCCGAGGTCTGACTATCCGTCGGACCCTCCTCCCCAGAACAGACCTTACCAGGGAGGCTCAATTGATCTCATCTCACCTTTTCTATTGTAGATTGGCTCATCCCAGTCTTGTACAGGTGTACAATCTTGATGTCTTTCAACAGCCCTCTGGTCTTGGCAATGCCAGAGGTTGGAATCTGACTGAAGGTCTGGACAGGTGTCTTTTATACAGATAACGAGTTCAAACAGGTGCCATTAATACAGGTAATGAGTATAGGATAGAGTAACTACTTAAAGAAGTAACATCTGTGAGGGCCAGAACTCTTGCTTTTTTGTAGGCGCTAAATTTTCTGCACCAATTATAAAAATGTATTATTAAAAATCTTACAGTGTGATATCCTGGATTTTTATTTATTTTTTTTACATTCTTTCTCTTACAGTCGACGTGTACCTATGATGAAAATTACGGAGATTTCTCATCTTTTTATATGGGACAACTTGCACAAGCGGTGGCTGCTAAGTACATTTTTGCCCCACTGTATAACCAAAAAAAATTACAACTTACGACCTAGGACCCTATAAAATTAGCACTTTTCTCTGTTTTTCAATTTTGATAATAAAATGTTTTGTGAAGGAAACACATTCCATCCATCCATTTTCTGTACCCGTCTTTCCTAATGCAGGGTTGCGTGGGGGCTGGTGCCTATCTCCAGCTGTCAAGGGGCGAGAGGCGGGGTACACCCTGGACAGGTCGCCAGTGTATCACAGGGAAACCCATTCATTAATGATAATTTAAATGTATTAAAAATTTGTTTTTCTGTAAGCTGCGAAAGCTGCGTAAAAAAAGTTAAGCTTAAATCATGTTTAAAAATGAAATTCACCACTTTTGAGGTTCATAGGCATTCAATCCCAAAAGGAGGTTTAAACCAAAAATTTTATTTTGTGTATGCAGTTTGACTAAAAGTGTGAAATATACCCCTCAATGGTCTGTGTAGCAGGCCATATTTAAAGGCAAATCATTGTTTGATTACTTTTTCTTTTCTATACCTCTTTTTATGAATATAACAAAAACATGATGAAGGTAGAGAGGAGAGGGAAAGAATCAATTCAAAAAAAGTTATGTAATTGTTGGATAGAGAAACGTACTGATGCAAAAGAGTAGAAGGGGGGAATAGGATTGACGTCTCAGATTACCCATTTGCCCACTGCGGTCCATGAACAAGTAATTTAGTCATTTTACTTTAAGATCCTTTTGTTTCTGCCCTGCAACATTTTACCCATTTTAGCATCAATTGTCTCTGGCTTTCAAGACAGAAGCAAACCAAACCCATTTTCCCCCTATTGTTTTTGAAGAGGCAATTAGCAAAGTGTCCCTGCTTTGATTAGATTCTGAGCCCCTCTCTTCCTTTTCTGCGTTTATAAATTTTTCACTATTGCCTTTTTTATTGCCTGTTCACTGGAAAGTTAAGAAAAAAGTCTTCTATTAAAAGTCTTACGATCTTACATTAAGGTAAGAATCCTCCATGAATACTTGACCCAAATACTTGATCTTTCATCGCTCAGTCTCCATTTCACCACCAACTGGATATCTTTTACCCTGTTTCTTTCAGAAATTCAATTACTCAAAAAGGCTTAGATTGCATGTGGATGCAGCCTTCCTTTTGAGCAAGGAGTCAGCAAAAATTGAAAAAAGTTTGAAAAGAGGCCTCTGATTTTAAACATACAATGCACCTCTTGTCATGAGGAGCAGGGACATGTGCACACTCTTCATACACTTTTTGAACTTTTTTAAAAACAGTCACACCATTGGCTATTTATCACCCACATTTCCAGTAAAGTCATCCACAACTGGAGCTTAATATTTCAGAGTTTCTCTTTGTTCTAATTGTTGTTTTAAAAGTTTCCTATTAGTTTTTTTTATTTAATCTTTCTTCTATTCTATTAATCTCATCGTTGAGATGGTATCCTGGTAATTCTTTACTCAGATTTCCTCTGTGGCTATTGATGTTAACTTCAGTGGATTCTTCATAGAAATATTATATCAAACTTTCTTACTTAATAAGCTAAAATACACTATATACCCTAAAAATGTTTAAAACATATATGTCATGTTTTGGTGTTAATTAGTGATGTTACGATGTGTGCCGAGGCTACGAAGCGTGTGTCGAGCAGTGGAGGGGGCATTTCCACAAAGCGCGTATCGAGGCCTGCTTCATTTAGGTGAGGAGCCAAAAACGATGACGTCTGAAGGCCCGCTGCCTGGCTGTACCACGTGAACCATCAGGAAGTGGTTCAGAGTTTGCGGAGTGGTTTGACAGCAATGTAAATCCCATCAGGCTCCATTCAAAATGTAGGTTTGTGTAGGAGAGTTGCAGTCAGTTTGGAGTTTGGATAGGAGATTTCGTAAGTGTTGTCCGGATGTCCGGATTTTCATAGTTTCTAAGGGGACTAATAAGCATACTTAGATTGACTGGTGTGATGCATGCAATACGACACATTTCCTCTCATCTATCGTTTAGATGCTTTCATGTATGGTTCTGAACCGTTTCATAGACGTGAGAGCGAGCTTTGATGCGCTGCACCACTTTGCCCTTCACCGTGCTGCGACTGTTTACAAGATGTTAAAGCGCAAGTGTAGCTTTACAGACAAACAGAGCTGGCATAGCTGGCAAATGTGTTTGTGTGTGACAAATGTGGCAAAGATCTAGTAGGTCCACATGGAAACTAAATCTATAATAATTATTCATCTATAAACTGACTGAAGAGGATGAAGAAAAGATCTAAAAAAATAGAGCAGGCATTATTGTGTTTTTGAGACTGCTGCTTTTTAATTTTATTATTACATTGAAAAGAAAATAATAGCCTTCCTGTTTTCTTAGAATGTTATTTCAGATTTGTGTTTAATTTTTGTCCAGTAAAGCAAACTATTACTGTTTCTGGTACGTTTTCTAATTCGGAAGAGTAATTATTTTTATTATTAATTAATTTCTAGAGATTTTAAAGTCATTTTTGCACTTGTGAAAGCCTATCTGGAGTTTGTTATTAAACTGTTCATTCTAACCACATGGAGAATTAAATATGTTAAAATCAAAAGTCTGGTCACAGTCATGACAGTGTTTCAGGACTGTGCCAAGTGTCCTCTTTTTTAGAAATCAAAATATGGTCACCCTAATTTTGGAGAGTGAGGAGAGAGAGATAAGTGTAAGGATGGAACCAGCTAGGAAGAGGAGGATTTCCCTTGTGTGGGAGCCAAATATTAGCAGGCTGGAACCCCCCCCCCCCCCCCGGAGTATTGGGAAAAGCAAAAACTACTGTACCCCAATTTATTTAATCTAGCACTTGTGTTTTTGTGTACGCCGGCATCTTCTGTGCCTTGTGAAAGAGTGTTTTCGAAGGCTGGGAGGTGATGTCAAGAAAAAAGAATCGCTTAAAACCTTAAACTGTTGAGAAACTGCTATTTTTGAATAAAAATGTTTTTCCCCTGTTTTATACATCATTGCCCAAGTTGCACAATCATTTTCAGTGCCTTCTTACTAGTTCCACAAGCATTTTCACTTTCCTCTGCCTGCTTAAGCCCATGCCTTTTGCCTCAAGTGACAGAAAAACATTATTACCCAACCTGCCATAACATATGATACTACCGTTTGGGGATAATTTACAGACAGAATACATAAAAAAAATATATTATTCACATTTGCAATATTTTATGTAGAGAAATTATTTTTTGGGAACTCATAGTCATTCCCAAGAACCATAGCAGACTTACAACTTTAATGCATCACACATTATGTGGCTAAGAGGTACAGCTGCCTGTGATTATGTACCTGGCCAGTAGGGGGGTTTATGTTCACATGAAGCCCCATGAGCAGAACCCTTTCTTGAACCAATTGGCTTAAGTGGTTCAATGCCTCATGGGGTTTCATCTCGCAATCACAAGTATTAATTAAGGACCCAAAGGCAGCAAAATAAAACTTAAATGATTTAATAGTAACAAAAACAAGGAGAATGAACTTACAGAACCAACAAATACAGCGATGAGGAAAAAAAGAGGAACTGGGCAGGAATCAGGAACCAGACAGGAAAAGAATGACGACCGACTAGCGAGTAGTGACCGAATGAGAGTAGAATATATACTGGGGAGGAAATGAGGATGTGACAGAGGAGACCAATGACCAATTAGAGAAATCAGATGCAGGTGAGAGGAGAGAGCAGGTGGAAACAATCAACACATGGGACAAGGGGTAGAATGGCTAGGAAGACAGAAAACTCTCTTACTCCGACTCACACTCCAGCATAGTAGGTGGCGGAAATGCACCTAGACGTTAGATGCCCCCCGCCAATAAACAAGAAGAAGAAGAAGAAGAAGAAGAAGACAGAAAACTCTTAAGAAACTAGAAACTAAAGATAAGTCTAGGAAGGAAACCTAAGGAAACACTAGAGAGCAGAAGGAAGAAATAAATTAGGAAACTATCTAGAGGGAAAAAACTAAGGAAACAAATGAGGACACAAACAAAGATGAAAACATCTAAGAGCAAGAAGAAGATACAAAAGAAGGAAGTGCCAGAATAAACTAATAAAGACAACATAAAAAAACTAGATAAGGAAAAGGACTAAGTTTAAACACAAACAGGAGGGACAAAACAAGAGAGCAGCTTGGGGTACAGAGGGGAAGGAAATGAAGTGGAAGGAAAAAATCAAAATACCCACAGAACCTGACAATATAGTAATAATGTTTGCAAAGATACAGTATTTAGATACAGTTACTTTAAATTTCCTGAAGCAAAAAAATGCAGTTTGTTTCAAAACTGTTTTAGGAATGTGTGGTAGCAGGAACTTGTAAGAAAGATATGATAGAGATTTGGACTGGCAAATTTCAATGTCAAAGCTAATGAATCAATTAAAAACTTAAACTTTCACAAAATAGAAAACATAATTTTAAATACATGGTATTTTCATGTAAAATATATTTAGTAGACAATTTTTTTATTATTTCAAATCAGTAAATGTCTGAAGGTGGCACTACTTTCAAAAAGAGATATATAAACAAACATAAAAATAATGAACATTGATGTTTTCTATGTTAAATAACTAAAAACCAAACAATAGTACTTTTACATAGATTATGCTATTTATTTATATATATATATATATATATATATATATATATATATATATATATATATATATATATTCCTGCGACAGGGCTTCACAGTGGTGCAGTTGGTAGCACTGTTGCCTTGCAGCAAGAAGGTTCTGGGTTTGAATCCCAGGGGTCTGGGGTCTTTCTGCATGGAGTTTTCTCCCACAGTCCAAAAACATCACTGTTAGGTTAACTGGTCTCATTAAATTGCCTTAGCCGTGCATGGTTGTTTGTCTTGTGGGTCTCTGAGTTGCCCTCCAATGGAATGGCAATCTGTCCACAGTGTACCCTGCCTCTCACCCGATGACTGCTGGTGATAGGCACCAGCAACCCTGCAGATAGACGGTATAGATAATGGATGGATGGACATTCCTGTTACTTCTATTTCTGTTTTATTTTTCAAAATAGCTAATTTTCCTAAAGATGTTTTGGGGCTGCTGTTCTAATTACGGAAAGAGATGACTTGCTGTAATTAATTGATCCAATAATTCTGCTCTCTACCAGCAAATGACAGAGAATGTCCAGCTATCAGTTCATGATCTTAAGCTTATGCAGGAAAATGATCCCAGCTGCAAGGTTTAGCAGGAATGATATAGAATTGCTCATTACAAATTAACATAGTGGACGATGGTAGTAAATTACTCTAGATCCTCTTTGTTGAGTACATAATCATTCTACATGTATGAAATCACTGTTCGGTAATTGGCTTTCTTTGGACTTTGACTTGGGTGAATGGGACAGTCTTGATTAAACCCGTTTGCCTCATGAATGTCATAGTAATAGATTTAGTGCATATGTGTAGGGGTAGTGTGTTAGTTTGTTTTCAGAGCGTGTGCAATCTAGATTTATCCATGTGTTTAAAACATATGAATTCCATCTGTTTTTTTGTGTATAAAAAAAAAAACACAAATTAGAAATTGGCATCAAAATAAGCTGTACAAATTCATTAGGCACCAGCATCCTAAAGTGAATAATAGGCACCAGGGATGAATTAGGGAGACAAACAGCTCTGACCAGTGAATACAGTCAATGATCCACACCAAAAAATCTTAGATGAAGTGTCACTGGATATAATTCATGCTGATGGGCTTCCTAAAAAAAGACTCAACTCAAAAATCTGCACAATGAAGTCAAACTGCCCGTGCCCGTGTAGTTAATTAATTTATTAACTAATATGTAACTTCTTGAGGTAGCTTAGGTCCTTCAAGGTATGCAGCAGGATGCTGCAAATCTTCTATAAGTCTGTTGTGGAGAGTGTAATCTCTTCAGCCATCATCTGTTGGGGTAGCAGCATTAGAGCCAGGGATTTAAAAAGGCTAAAAAAAACCTGACAAAGAAGGCTGGTTCTGTTCTTGGGACAATTGTGGAACATCTGCAGATGATGATGCAAAGAAGGATTCTTTATAAAATAAAATAAAATTATGGACAACCCTGAGCATCCTCTTCACGAGATGTCATACAACAACAGAGTGTCTTCAGTTAGAGGCTTCTTCAGTTTCGCTGCAATACATACTGCTACAGGAAATCCTTCCTGCCCACAGCCATCATTATCTACAACAACTCTTTAAAGAATTTATTATATGAGCGATACTAACACTTAATATCCCTCTGGGATCAATAAAGAATTTTTGAATTTGAATTGAATTGAATATGGAAAAAATTGTGCTGTTAAATTGCCTTGAAGAATGAAAGAGAAAAAACTCTGGACTACATTTCCAACACCAATAAAAGAAGTGTTACGAGTCTTGAGGTTTGGTCTTTGTGGTGATTGTGATTTAACATCAGTTCCACAGGCAGCCACAGCTCATCAGAGATCAGCTGGAGGGAAAAGGGAGCTGAAAGCCAGTCACTCATTGTCTTAGTGTTTGCCCTTGTGATAACATTTCTAGCCCTCTGTGAATCTCTCAGTACTTCCTATGTTCATCCGATCCACTCTCCATTCATACTCCTTTCAAACATCAGTGTGCCTCCTTTCTGCCTTCAAACACCTTCCTGTAAGAACCTCACTCTCTGATTAATCTAAATCATTATCAATCTTTAGCTCACCTTCTTAGCTTAACTCCAGCCTCCAGATCAGCCACAGGACCGGTCTTCCTCCAGCTCACTCACTCTCCCCTGGCATTTACACTTCATCATCCTTGTAAGCATCTATATTTACAGGATATATACAATATCTGCTCTTTTCAGTGCTCCAGGTACCGGTCCGCAGCAGGTCACTGCAGTCTTCCCAGCACACTCCACCATCATCATCATTTCAATAAACCTTTTAAAATCTTTCTCATCTCCTGGGAGTTTCGTGCATGTGGGACAAGCATAAACCAAAAACCATGGCAAAAATATGAAAGACAGAAATAGAAACCACAAAAAATATATATATTTTGGGTGATTGTTCTACTGATTCTGCATTTTCAAAATCTTGTTTCTACAGCAAGCAAGAGTTTGCCAGTTTGTGACACATTTTATTCAATGTAACGGATTCATTAACCTGGGCTTAACCCTGTTTATATCAGTGTCACTGAAGGTTCTTAGAAAGAAGGATGAAACTGGATACAATCAAACTACAAACTCTAAACACCTAGGACATGGCCATACACACCAAGAAAGCACACAGAAATGGTTCATAGCACCATAGATCATACACCCATGTTAAACAGATTGTCAGTTAGTGGTTATTGTAATTGTGATCTTGTGTAAATTAAGTATACATGGATAAATATTACACTACACAACACAACAGATTTTGTTGATAAAATATTTACAATCTTATTTAACAGGGGTCTAATTTTTAATTTTGAAATATCTTTTGTAAAAGTTGCTAAAATGAAATAATGCTGACACTTATGATACAAAGCGTTCTTGAGTAAATCTTTATACAATTGATTATGTTATTTCATATAACATTGAATCAGGTTACATTTTGTCAAAAAATAACATTGAATCAAAGGGAAACATGTTTTAAAGATGCATTGAATAGGATAATTATGAATATATATTGAGGCACATATTGTATCTGTGACAGCAGAGACTTAACGCTAACTTAGACATTCTGACCCTCAAACTAAGATATTTGGGAAATGTTTTAGTAATCTTAATAATCAGAACTTTTATCATTCTTTACATATTTAGTTAACTGTTCAATTTGGTTAAAATACTGACAAAATTGAGTTGGTGATTGAAATTAATATTTGTATTCATCTTTTGTTTTTGAGTAAGCTGTACAGATCAATCAATCAATCAATCAATCAATCAATCAATCAATCTTTATTTATAAAGCACTTTTCATACAACAATTGGAAATCAAAGTGCTTTACAGAATTAAAATGACCGCACAAACACCACATTCCCATCCCTCCCCCACATAATTAAAAGCATGATCGCAGTTATACCCCCCTCCCCCAGACCCAACTTTCATGCACGGGCTCACACACTTAAGAGCAGCAATAAAAGGACATTGGGCTGAGTAAAGATGAGCCAGGTTAGGAAATACCATCAAAGGAGCCATCTGCACTGGCAGCAGCACATCAACAGCAGCAGCCAAGGCACTGATACAGGGCGCGCAGAGGAGGTAAGGCCGAGACCCCCACCTCCAAGTGATACCTGGAGAGCACCCAGGCAGCCACAGCCGACCACCGCTCCTGAGGCAGAGGGCTCCCATCGAGGAAACACTGAAAGGAAAATTAAAAAACCAGCTTAAAATAGAAAAATTAACAGTGGATAATATGGTAAGATTAAATAGTAAAACACTGATAAAATGTATTAAAGGAGCCGTATGTAAGATTGTGGCCAAAACTGGTGCTGCAATCACTTTCAAATTACTGAAGTGAGGAGTATCCCCTCCCCCTTCCCCCTGACTCGAGGTTGCCAGATAGGTTACAGAATCCAGCAGGAACAAATTATTCTCTGTTTTCAGCTGTCTCCATCTTGCAAACACATCTCCTATACAGAATCTTGTTTTATTTTGTTTTATTTATCATGATGTATTTCTGAATGATGATGACGCCTTTTAGGTGTAGTAACGTTAGATATTTCTTTATCCAAAATACTCTTGTAGCTGCAGCTGTAGTAACTAGAGCAGATCTGCCAACCCCGACGCCGAAACACTACAGACTTCGTGATTGGTAGATACAGTGGCTTGCAAAAGTATTTGGCCCCCTTGAACTTTTCCACATTTTGTCACATTACAGCCACAAACATGAATCAATTTTATTGGAATTCCACGTGAAAGACCAATACAAAGTGGTGTACACGTGAGAAGTGGAACGAAAATCATACATGATTCCAAACATTTTTTACAAATAAATAACTGAAA
Source organism: Valencia hispanica (assembly GCA_963556495.2). Lineage (NCBI taxonomy): Eukaryota > Metazoa > Chordata > Actinopteri > Cyprinodontiformes > Valenciidae > Valencia > Valencia hispanica. The sequence goes on along the minus strand of OY747700.1, from coordinate 38,274,199 downwards.
AGTGGGGTGTGCATAATTATTCAGCCCCCTTTGGTCTGAGTGCAGTCAGTTGCCCATAGACATTGCCTGATGAGTGCTAATGACTAAATAGAGTGCACGTGTGTGTAATCTACTCTCAGTACAAATACAGCTGCCCTGTGACAGCCTCAGAGGTTGTCTAAGAGAATGTTGGGAGCAACAACACCATGAAGTCCAAAGAACACACCAGACAGGTCAGGGATAAAGTTACTGAGAAATTTAAAGCAGGCTTAGGCTACAAAAAGATTTCCCAAGCCTTGAACATCCCACTGAGCACTGTTCAAGCGATCACATCACTGCACATCACTCTGAACACACCATCCCCACTGTCAAATATGGTGGTGGCAGCATCATGCTCTGGGGGTGCTTCTCTTCAGCAGGGACAGGGAAGCTGGTCAGAATTGATGGGAAGATGGATGGAGCCAAATACAGGGCAATCTTGGAAGAAAACCTCTTGGAGTCTGCAAAAGACTTGAGACTGGGGCGGAGGTTCACCTTCCAGCAGGACAACGACCCTAAACATAAAGCCAGGGTAACAATGGAATGGTTTAAAACAAAACATATCCATGTGTTACAATGGCCCAGTCAAAGTCCAGATCGAAATCCAATCAAGAATCTGTGGCAAGATCTGAAAACTGCTGTTCACAAACGCTGTCCATCTAATCTGACCGAGCTGGAGCTGTTTTGCAAAGAAGAATGGGCAAGAATTTCAGTCTCTAGATGTGCAAAGCTGGTAGAGACATACCCTAAAAGACTGGCAGCTGGAATTGCAACAAAAGGTGGTTCTGCAAAGTATTGACTCAGGGGGCTGAATAATTACGCACACCCCACTTTTCAGTTATTTATTTGTAAAAAATGTTTGGAATCATGTATGATTTTCGTTCCATTTCTCACGTGTACACCACTTTGTATAGGTGTTTCACGTGGAATTCCAATAAAATTGATTCATGTTTGTGGCTGTAATGTGGCTGTAATGTGACAAAATGTGGAAAAGTTCAAGGGGGCCGAATACTTTTGCAAGCCACTGTATAACAATATAATGCTTGGCTTGAAAGAAGTGCTGGTATGAAAGTCGCCAGAGGGCCACATGGTTTCTTGATTGGTGTCTACAAGTGAGATAAAAATTGAGAAATATAGAGATTCGTATTGGTAGAGTATTGTATTTATATCATTTTGAATTTTGTTGTTAAGCATTTTGTGTGCTGTTTGTTAAGTATCACTGATAGGCAGGTCTAAATATCCTGTTTGCAAGTTCAAGTGGTAGAGCATAGCCTCTTACGTGTTTAACCCTCCTCAAAATAGTATTATAAGTAAAGCTGCAAAAAATCTTTACACACATATCTATCTATATCTATATATATATATATATTGTCAGGTTGGGGTTTCAAAGAGGACCCAAATGCAGAACGTTTAAGATCTCAAATTTAATTAATAATAAACTCCAAAACTCACAAATAATTACGAAGAAGCCAGGGAACATAGAGACCAGGGAACGCAGGAACCAGGAAGGGAGGAAAGACAGGCAATACGGAAGGCAGGAACCAGACGGGGAAGAATGACAACGAACCAGCGAGTAGTGACTGAGAGAGGACTGAATTTATACTGAGGAGGAGAGTGAAGAGTGAAGCAGAGAAAGAGCAGGACTAATTAAGGGAAGCGGTTTCAGCTGAGGAGGAGTGAGCAGGTGGAAGTGATTAGCTGGGACAGGAGGTGAAATGGCTGGGAGACAGAAAACTGGGAAACTAGAGAGATCTTAAGAAACTTAAAGACAAGACTACGGGGAAACCAGAAAGTGCAGAAAACACAGGAAAAGACTAAGAATAACTAAACATGATAATGGAACTAAATAAGGGAAATAACTAACAAAAGACAAACACCTAGGGATTATAACAGGACCCCCCCCCCCCCCCTCAAGGGCGTATACCAGACGTCCCGAAGAGTCCAAAACAAAACAAAACCCAACCCAACCAGGGTGGGCGGAGGGGGCCTCGGAAGGAGGACAAGTGTCCAAAACAAAACAGAGAACACGCCCAACCAGGGTGGACGTAGGGGGCCTCGGAAGAAGAAGGGCAAATGTCCAAAACAAAACAGAAAACACGCCCAACCGGGTGGGCGGAGGGGGCCTCGGACGGAGGGCAAGAATCCAAAACAAAAACGAAGGCTAAAGTCCAGAGGCCGGCGACGAGGAACCAGGAGACGAGGAGGCCGGCGACAAGGAACCAAGAGACGAGGAGGCCGGCGACGAGGAACCAGGAGACGAGGAGGCCGGCGACGAGGAACCAGAAGACGAGGAAACCGGCGACGAGGAACCAAGAGACGAGGAGGCCGGCGACGAGGAACCAAGAGACGAGGAGGCCGGCGACGAGGAACCAAGAGACGAGGAGGCCGGCGACGAGGAACCAGGAGACGAGGAGGCCGGCGACGAGGAACCAGGAGACGAGGAAACCGGCGACGAGGAACCAAGAGACGAGGAGGCCGGCGACGAGGAACCAAGAGACGAGGAGGCCGGCGACGAGGAACCAAGAGACGAGGAGGCCGGCTGCGGAGCAGAACCTTGTGGCGAGGAGGCCGGCTGCGGAGCAGAACCTTGTGGCGTGGTGGCCGGCTGCGGAGCAGAACCTTGTGGCGTGGTGGCCGGCTGCGGAGCAGAACCTTGTGGCGTGGTGGCCGGCTGCGGAGCAGAACCTTGTGGGTAGGGAACCGGCTGCTGAGAACCTTGTGGCTAGGGAACCGGCTGCTGAGAACCTTGTGGCTAGGGAACCGGCTGCTGAGAACCTTGTGGCTAGGGAACCGGCTGCTGAGAACCTTGTGGCTAGGGAACCGGCTGCTGAGAACCTTGTGGCTAGGGAACCGGCTGCTGAGAACCTTGTGGCTAGGGAACAGGCTGCTGAGAACCTTGTGGCTAGGGAACCGGCTGCTGTGAACCTTGTGGCTTAGGAACTGGCGTCGAATCAGGGGACCTTGGTAGGACGCTGGGAACCCTCGAGAGGACAGTGTGGAGGACCCTCGGAGAGGAGTAGAGGACCCTCGGAGACAAGGCGTAGAGGACCCACGGCGACGTGGCGCTGAAGACCCACGACGTGGCGTAGGACTCACGGCCGTAAGCCTCTGGATAATCTGGGTGGAGCCAAGAGCCCGAGGCGTGTCCCTCTGAACACCCTCGGCGTAGTTTGGAATCCCAGGCGTGTCCCTCTGGACACCCTCGACGGAGTCAGGAGCCCGAGGCGTGTCCTTCTGGACACCCCCGGCGGAGTCAGGAACTCGAGGCGTGTCCTCCGGGACACCCCGGGCGGAGTCAGGAACCCGAGGCGTGTCCTCCGGGACACCCCCGGCGGAGTCAGGAACCCGAGGCGTGTCTTCCGGGACACCCCCTGTGGAATCAGGAGCCAGAGGCGTGTCTTCCGGAACACCCCCTGAGTAATCAGGAGCCAGAGGCGTTTCTCCCGGAACACCCCCTTAGGAATCAGGAGCCAGGGGCGTGTCCTCAGAAACACCCCCTGTGGAATCAGGAGCCAGAGGCGTGTCCTCCGGAACACCCCCTGTGGAATCAGGAGCCAGAGGCGTGTCCTCCGGAACACCCCCTGTGGAATCAGGAGTCAGGGGCGTGTCATCCGGAAAACCCCCTGTGGAAACAGGAGCCAGAGGCGTGTTCTCTGGAACATCCCCTGTGGAGTCAGAAGCTAGAGGCGCGTGGCGTCTCCTCCAAATGGAGGTGCCGTAAGCCTCAAACAAGACTTCCAACATCCCAGAGTCATTCTGGAATTGTTTACAAAATAATACAAACTCCTCCTCAGTGATGTTACTTAATAATGTTGGAGAGTCTGGAGGAGGAGCGGAAGGCGGGGCTTGAGGCCGGCTGGGAGCCGGGACCGGAGACTGGTCGTGCCGGCTTTGTGCAGGGAGCGAGTGCTGTCGGGCGGCGCCCGTGTCCGGCGGCTTCCCGCCTCGAGACGCCGGGGTAGGAGACAGGTTGCGCCGGCCGGGAACAGTGAGCGGACCCCGGAACACCGGAGGGAGGCGGTCAGCGTCTGCAACCGGCTGGCTGCTCCGGGGAACCGGGACCAGAGCCAGGACGGTCTGGAGGTCGTGGTGCAGGGTAGGCTTCTCGGAAGCCAGGATGTCGCCCCTCGAGTCCTCCTGGAGAGAAATAGGAGCGACTCCAGGGTGGGAGACACCCTGGCGTTTGGAGGCTTTAGGACTCGAGGAACGGGGAGCGGAGGAACCGTTCAGCTCAACCCCGAGATGACAGGAACCGGGAGGACAGCAGGGTAACGGGGATTCGACATTGGGTGAGTCCTTGGCTAACACACCAGTCTATTAGTTCCTGCAATTCCTCCTCGGAATGTGTCTGTTCTGCTGGGTCCATATTGGCTGGTTCGTTCTGTCAGGTTGGGGTTTCAAAGAGGACCCAAATGCAGAACGTTTAAGATCTCGAATTTAATTAATAATAAATTCACAAAACTCACAAATAATTACGAAGAAGCCAGGGAACATAGAGACCAGGGAACGCAGGAACCAGGAAGGGAGGAAAGACAAGCAATAGGGAAGGCAGGAACCAGACGGGGAAGAATGACAACGAACCAGCAAGTAGTGACTGAGAGAGGACTGAATTTATACTGAGGAGGAGAGTGAAGAGTGAAGCAGAGAAGGAGCAGGACTAATTAAGGGAAGCGGTTGCAGCTGAGGGGGAGTGAGCAGGTGGAAGTGATTAGCTGGGACAGGAGGTGAAATGGCTGGGAGACAGAAAACTGGGAAACTAGAGAGATCTTAAGAAACTTAAAGACAAGACTACGGTGAAACCAGAAAGTGCAGAAAACACAAGAAAAGAGTAAGAATAACTAAACATGATAATGGAACTAAATAAGGGAAATAACTAACAAAAGACAAACACCTAGGGATCATAACAATATATATATATATTACTGTCTAGCGCCCCTGGTGCCTAGTTATTAAGGAAAACATAATTTAGGGCCTGTCAGCATCCAAAATGCTACATCAACAATGCTACATCACCAAATAAATGTAGTTTTCCTAAAGTTAAAAGAGAATACCCAGTGGAAGTATCTGCTTATGTGAGAAGACAGACACTAAAAAAATCATGAATACACACAGTGGGGACCTATTACACTTTTTCAGTAGTTATCTAAAAACTTAAAAGCCTTTTTTATAAGCTCTGTTTGCCGCCGACAAGCCTCAAGGATTTAGGGATCAAGACAGAGAGGATAGCAATAATATTCTTCCCTTATGCATGTGCACAAGTGTGTGGGAGTGTGTTGTGTGTGTGTGTGTAAAAACACACACAAAAAAAACCTCAGCAGATGTTGATTCAGCTAAAAGTTTGATCTCAAAAACTCTTCTTCTCCAGACCTTATCATTTATAAGGCATAGGTACTAGCTGCAGTTGAATCAGAAGACATAGTGCACCATGCTTCTCAACCTGTCAATCATATAGTGGTGATTTCAACACTCTGTCCTATAGAAGACAAGAAAACGTGACAAGATGCTCTGCACACAAACAAAAACATAAGTATTGCTAACTCGAGACTTGTTTCTTATTTCCAGCTTATTGATTGAATGCATGCAATCATGGTTCTAGGATGAATGGCATTCAGGGCAATTGTCTCCTTTTTTACCTGATACCCTATTTTTGTTGTTTTCACAAACATTACGAGCTTTTCACAAGTTGAACTATAAAGAGATTCTGTATTCAGTATAGGACTGTGTTTTTTTGTATGCAGGGTATACAGTATACATTGTAGTTTTCATTCCTGTCTCAATACATTTCCTAAAAAGAATTGAACACTTCATTTTTGTGTTGTCAGAAATAAAAAAATTATTACGTATCAGTCAAACTGCGCTCTCTATTTTAAAGCTGCATTATGTATTTTTTTGAGTTAATTCTTTGCAAAAAACCCTTTGTTCTTTCAAAAGTATGTGCTCATTCACTTCACTGCAGAAATAAACCTGTTCACAGCCTGGTTCAAAAAAACGTTTTTGGTTTAATAGGTCAGGTTTATCGTCATGACAACTCTGAGGGGGGTGAATTTTTTTCTAACTCATCCATTTAGACATAATTTAATCTTGAAATTATAAATAATTAGGGGCCTGTCCTTTTGATTAACAGGTTTCGGATGATCCGTCTGCGCTAAGGCTGGTGGCTAACGGTGGCTAGCAGCTTTCCGCCATAGACTGCTTACCCCCCCTGCTTGCTCCGGGGAAGGCCTTCAGCCTGGGACTCACGTTAAGACTTTGGCCATTTACTTTCTCTGAACTTGGACATCAGTTGTATCCACGAACTTTATTAGTGTTTAGATATAAATCGTGCACTTATTGGACAAAGATGGCTTGCTGTGGTACTGATTGCACTAACAGACCGTCTAAGAAGTCTCTTCTTTTCGGTAAGTAAAAAAACATTTCTGTATGTTATTTTGTAGATGAAGCTACTGCTATCTGAGCTCCTAACAAAGTAGCTAGTTAATCACGCTGGGAAACTAAAAACTGAACAGGTTAAGATGATGTGCATTTAAGATAAGGCTGCTTGGTCGAAAATGGGTTGAAATTATCGCATTTCTTATTTACTTTACATGTTGATTTATTCAAACTTCACATAGTTTTAGTAAAAGCTATGGACAAACGGAGCTTCATGATTTTATTTGACAAAATTATTGAGTAGTGCTCATTTCACCGTCAAGATAACGTATTGATCGCTTCACGGTCAAGACACACATACACACACACACACACACACATATATATATATTTATATTTATATATATATATATATATATAATGTGTGTGTACCAGCACAAAAACTACACCAACAACACATTAGACATAACAATCAGGGCTATAGTTATACTTTTTGCTTTAACTTCAATTGTTCAAAAGAACTCTCATGTCTAATGTGAGGATGCGTAAAGATGGACTGGATTTAAACTAGGAATAAAAGAAGCCATAACCCTGTTGACAAACATGCTGGCCTTTTCTAATTTTACTGGGTTTACACCTGCCCTCTATCAACACCTTTGGGTGATGGAGGAGAAGATGATGGACATCTGAGGATGGAGAAGGTTAAGCTGGTGCAGGTCCTCCATCATGTTCACCAACTGGACACTGCTGACCGCCCCCATGTCATCTCCGCCACAGCTGAGGATGGGGACATCTAGAGCTGCTCTTCCTCCTTTCCACCTCAGCCCCCCCAGCCAAACCAGGAGATACGGACGTCTGGGAGGTGGAGGTTTCCTCCGATGGTTTCTTCAGCTCTTTCAGAACTATGTCAGACATAGCTGTCTCCAATGATCCAAATGGCTATGGAGAAAAACAACTAGCATAATGAATGGCAGTTGCACAGGTGTGGCCTATCTGTTGAAAGTATAATACTATTAAAATTCTACATGAAGTGATGGAGACAAGTACTTACATTTTCTGCTTTGTGTGGCTGTTGTGGAGGACAGGCATGCAGCCATTGTGACCTGGTAAACAAAATATGTAAAAAGAAACACAAGTGTCTTACTAAAAGTGCAACTTATCCCTTCTCAGACCTCAATAAATGATTAGTAAAATTCATACATTGCACAATTGACTAGGATCGAAATTATTCATATTAGTTGTTGCTAATCTACAATAGCTGTGGGAACCGTTTTTTTAACTGGGAGATCCTACATGATAGTACAATCACTAACAATTAGGGTAAATACAAACAAATATTAATATAAATATGTGAACTATCCTTACTAACGTAGCTTGATCATGTATCTCATGCATAGACTAAATAGATCTCATACACTATTAATAACTAAGTTAAAAATATTGTTGAAAACTTGCATTAAGTTAATGATAATTTCAATTGAATAAATAATTTCAGTTTAAATGTTAACTTACCGATTTAATATTGTATTTAAAAATCTATTGATGTGAGGAATTACATTTTAAAATTATTCAGTTTTAAAAAGCCATACATTATTTAGTCATTTATTCATGTTCATGACATTGTTTGAAAATGCTTTAAAAGAAGAAAGGAGAAATTTGTGAGTTGATGAGGAGATGAAAATGAATTGAAGCAATTAGAAGTGTACAGTATAATAAAGTATGTCAGTTTGAAGTGCTGTGTAATTGAAGACTTTCATTTCACAGGAGATGTGAAAGTAATGAAATGTGACACCTATTCTGACAAAGTAATTGCTAAACATGAAATCCCCAAACAAATCAGTGACTATTTGAAGGTATTACCAATGATATATAATTGTGTTGCAGTGATAATTTCTGGATGTCCCACCCCCTCTAATAAGCAGCTCACTAACTCCAGATTGAAGTAAATAGTTTTTCATCTGGTCAAATTCTAAACTTATATGTTTTGAGAATTAAAGTTGCTATCAGTTGTTTTAATATTTCTATACATACTACTGATGAGTTGTTACAGATCTGTTTTAGGTTTAGATGCACTCATCTGAGACATTTGCATGTTATGATATGTACACCAAAACTGGAGATCTATATTTTAATAATAATTTTCATTAATATATTTTTCTTTTGTTTGCACAGATAGTAGAGCTACATCAGACACCAAATTTCTCTTTAAACTTCTCTGCCTATAAAATAAATATTTTTCGAAAGATTTAAAGTTAGAAAATAAAGAAAAACAGTTAGAACACACACTACTACTGTATGTTACAATCTGCAACCTAATATTTAATTAACCAGTTTTCTGTCTGTTTGACCATAATCCCTTTAACAAAAAGCATCAAGCAAATACTTTTTCAATGTACTAACTAACAGTTAACATCCTGTATGACATATTTTATTGTCATCTTGAAAAATCCTGGGAGTGACTGTTTTACAAAGAAAAAACTCACACAGCACAGTACCCACTCACAATACACACAACACCAGAAAGTTTCACATAACTCATATGGCACATATTGAAGAAGACAAAAAAGATTGCATGAATACATCATGTCAGTCTAGGAGACTAGGTTTGCTCATGTTGCCAGTTATACATTCTGATTCATATTGTCAAAACAAATACAAAAAATGTGACAAAAAACAAGTTAAATCAATGTTAAAAGGCACAGGAAAAATTTACATCCTCCAGCAATCTTTTGCAGCACACTTTGCAATAGTAGCTACACTCCTGGGAGTCAGGACCCATCCTTGATTACTGGGCAGAGGTCAGATTATTCATTCTTATCCGAATAGGAATTTAAATTTCTGTTTCAGATCTGCATGTCAAACAGACGTAAGGAAGCACTGACAGGCAAGGAACCATCCAGAATGAACTGACGTCAAACATGAACTCTTCCTGCTGTGATGCAATCTGAATTCATGAAATAATGTGAGCAATGCAAAGCACTCCCTGATGTTATTCATGAGCTGGACAAACTTTTTCTACTTTTACGTCTTGTATGCCTCTACAGCAACTTTTCTGCACCAGAGTGTCTGTCCCTTTTGTACTCAGATATGAAGATCAGCTTGTAACATTCTGTCAAAGTCATCTCTTCACACACGCACTTCTGCTCATATTCTCTCTATAGTCTTTATCAAAGTACTAATGGAATTATACAAGGACATTTAAAAGCCTACACATTGTTTAAGGGAAGTAGAAGAACCATTCTACGCTCAAAATTTCTTCATTACTTATTGTGTGCAATTCGGTCTCTTGCACACCAGAGAACAACCTGCTAAAAGAACAATCTTTATCTGAAAAGAACGAGAAAAGATGAAGGTCTCTATTTGAACAAATAGTCTTTAGAATTTAAATTAAAATCTAATGCCACTGAAGGTAATACATACATTTTAAAAATGCTGAATTTATATCACAATATTTACTGATATTTATTAAGACTAGTTTTTATGTTCAAATAATTTATTACATATCTAATAGATGAATGTTCGCTGCGTGATTGCAGCTTGGCCTCTGAGTTACGTGGCATACTTGGAATCCTAACTGTAGCTATTATTTTCAACAAAGAGTAACAATCCATTAATTTAAGGGAATAGATGAATGCTGATGGTTTTTATGTCCTTCTGTTTTGAATGTGAGGATGGTACCCCGGTGTATTGAAAGCCCTTTAACCATATGACTCTGGTTCCTGATGTTCTCTGTCTTGCTGTGCCACTAAGCATCTTCTCTGCTGAAGTGCCCTTGAACACAGTAGTGAAGAACTTGAAACCATGATAGATAATGTTCTGTAAACCCGGATACAAAAAAAATTGAGACTCCCCCCCCCCCCCCCCAAAAAAAAACAAAACTACAAGGGGCTAAAAGAAAAAAAAGTATATATTGGAAAATTTACAAATTCTGAAAAAAAAAACAACATTTTGTTGACATCATCTCAAAGCCAGTCATCTCAGTTTTTGCCTGCCATCATAAGCATATTTGATTGTATCACAATTGCTAACACTATCTGCATAATAACTTCCTTTTACCAAGAGGCAGAAATGCAGTATGTCAGAGATCATGAAGTGTTTTTCGATTGGCTGATGATATCCCTTTCATATAAATGTAGCTTTCCATGCTTACACTCACTAATGTCTGTTGCCCACTAACAGTGACATCTAGCTTTGGATGTGATAACAGACAGCACAGCTGAGTCAAGCAAAAATTATTGTAAGACTAGGGCCAACAATTGTGCTATTGTCGTTATCGCAGTAAACGAATATTGTATGCAATGTTTGTGTTATGGAAAATGCTCCACCTACATTTTGACCTTATCATTTGGATAGTCATCGTTCAGCTTTATCACCTCAAAATACACAAAAAAGAAATGCTGGGAAAAGTTGATTTACACACAATGGAAAGTAAGTCTCCTTCATTAAAGATCACATATCATCATATTTAGGAACCAGAAACTGTATAAATATTAAACATATGAAACATCAATAGTCTATTCTTTAAAAAAAACACATATATAATTTTAAAACACACTTTAGAAAAACCAACAAAATAAGAGCCTTTTCAATCAGGTCCGTTATAAACTAGAACCACTGTCACATATAGATGATGACATTTCAACCTCACTGGTCCCCTCTAGAAGCCGATCATTCTCTGTGGCTTTAGCTAGATAAAAAAATTTTTTTAATTAAAAACATCTTTAATTGTAACATCTTGAACAAATGTGCACCTTCTTGGTGTGAAAAAAAGGATATGGTCAGAACTTTTGCTATGACGATCATCAATAAAGGAAACAAGGGATCACAGGAAGGGAGGACAAATCATACATTAATCACATTAACAGTCTGTTATGATCTATGGGTATATGGATTCTCACTTGCTTTTATATTTGGATTATTGGAAAATGTTGTGTAGATCTTAGATTTTAGTGTTCTGGTTCAGCTCCTTCTGTGTTTATGCTATGCTTATTTGTCACCTTCTGTCATTCAGGTGATACATATTTGACATGGTCACTTTTTGGCAAATTTAATCTGTGTTCTCAACTGTAACGTGTTAACTTTTCTTCTTTTTACATTTTGTTTTTAAAATTTTGTACATCTTCATGCCTAAACACAATTGAGAAGGAAACTAGCCCTCTAAAAAATTGTTTTAAACTTCATATTATATTTGGGAATTTAGAGCAAAAACATCTGTTTTATTAAACATTTGGCACCGTGAAATATAAGCTACCTAAAAATGTTGTGCTCACACTGATTGGTTTTATAAACATAACAATTGAGCAATTAAGAAAATGGATGGAGAATGCTAATTTTCTGTAGCTTGTCTACATAGTCTACATAACTGATGTGTGACTTTGGCTGTAGCAAAATACACGTTATTTGTCTGCCATCCAGTTCTGTCAGTAAGATGGAGAAGCTAACTCAAGCAAAGTGGCCAATGCAGCAATGCTCAGACAGCCAGAACCCAAAGCAGGTTCATCCTTCGCTAGTAGGTTAACTCAGCCGGGACAGAACTGACAGAAACCAGAGTGATTTTGACACTAAATATGGTATTCAGTCCTTCTATATTTTCTTATTAACACTCGGTTTCAGTCCTTTTGGTGTTGTTATGAGGACCAGGGTTATTGAAAAGAAATATGGTAACATGACAACAATCATAATAACTTTTGTGTTTGCATGGTGTAGAGCAGAATGAGCTCCGAGATCCGTAAATAAAAACTGCAACATGGAAACCTAGCAAAGCACTTAATACAGCAAAGTGCAGGTGTTCAGTAAGCTAGTACATGTGTGTGGGCCTTTTTAGGAAATGTTACCCTCAGCTAACAGAAACAAAAGCCTTACAGCATTTTGAGCTGTCAGGGGTGAAAGGAATGTGCTAAAAGCCATGGCAAACTCCTTACAGTAGTTTCAATAGCAGAACAATCAATACGCCGGGTTCAAAACACAGAGAGCACAAGTATGGCAGCTTTGAACTTTGTGTGTATGTGTGTGCACACAGCGAGACACAAATGGACTCAGGATTTGTCATAGTTATTGATTCAGTTCACTGCAAGAGCAGCAAGAAACTGAGTGGTGGAATCATTATCTTGACAGTTACAAACACTGTACAGACACAGTCACATACTGGAATATACACAGAAAAAATAATAACACTCTTCAGCATGAATTCTTTAAGGTCCGGTTGACTTCAGATAAATTCCTTACTGCAGAGTATTATGTACATCCTACTTGCAAAGAAGTGCACACCCCTGAAATCAAGGGGCTGGATTTATTACACACCTACTGTACATACATATACATTTAAAGGCCAGAGTTCCTAACCTTGTTATGGTCTGCTAGAGATGCACATCGATCATGATCCCCATAAAGACAATTAGGATATGAGGGTGGCAAAAAGAAGAACTGAGGGAAGACAGCATGTGTTTACAAACAGCTACTTTATATACTGAATCTTGTATCTCCTAAACATAAGAAGTGCTAATTTTTTATGTTGTTTGTTCGTTTAGCTGTATAATTAAAAAGAAAAACATAAGCAAAAACATCCTATAATCAAATGTCTCTACATTGGCAGGCATCAATTATTCATTATAATCAAATTTTCACCTGGTGTTTGTTACAAACCGAAACTCCCACTTGATATCAGCAATTATACTGCTTGTCATATAATTGTGTTACAGTTTGGGAATTCAAGCTTGTGGTGAACTTTGCAGGAGTATTATGAACAATGAGAGAACAATAATTAATCAATGTTTTGAAGACCTAACCATGTCATTTATTTTTCATATCACTTACAGTTCTGCCTTTCTGCCAAACCTCTTAAGTTTGTTTAACAAACCAGAGCTTCACAGTTATCTCCACATTTGTATTTGCTAGTCTCTTAAGCTCCACAGGAATGCAGTTCCTGTAACCTGCCTAAACTGATCCTCATCAGCATCAGTCTCTCACAATTAACACTCTTCACCCATTGGCTGGGTCACGATATAAAAGACGACTTCACCTAGTTCTTCTACAAATGTCTTCCTGAGTCTCTGCCAGTCAGTCCTATCTCCAGTTCCTCTCCATCTGCCAGTCGGTCCTGTCTCCAGTTCCTCTCTATCGCTCTTCTATGCAAGATTCTGCATCTGAGTGCATGCTTGAAAAACTACTATTGTTGAATAACAATAGTATTATTGAATTATTATTATTAATAATAATAGTATTAATAATTATTATTATTAATACTAATATACTATTAATATACTATTATTATTAATAATAGTATTAATAATAATAGTATTATTATTGAATAACTACTACTGTTATCCCAGTAGTTCTTGACTATGGGGCGCCAGATGTAACGTCTTATTTCGTGGACAGAATGACTTTTGTGTGATGAAATACATATATTCATTACGAAACCACGGTGCATCGTAATGCCGTTTGTCCACGGAATACACAAATTGATTTGCATTGTGTCCACGAAACACTGAAGAGAGCACATTGTTTCGTGGACCAAATTGACTGGTGGTCTTTTCATTTGGTGGACATAAGGCTGAATGCACTATTCACTGTCGTAGACTAAATAAACTTTCGTCCACAAAAGTATTGTGTTGTGTTACAGAAATTATGATGTGTTCAAAAGGGATTTATTCCCCAGCAGAAGGCATTCCGTCCACAGAATAGTAGCTTAATAACTTACAAAATGCATTCAGTGACACATGCTTTCATTCCGTGGACGAAATGCATAATATGATACATTTAGTGAGTGAGCAGTTCACAGAATGAATTATCTGTCACGATAATGTCATTACGTGGACAAAATGCATAATAGAATCACGAAATAATTTTTGTGACCTGCTACAATACATTTCGTGAGTCAGCAGTTCACAAAATTAATTATGTGTGACAAAATAGTAACTTAATAACTTACGAAATGCATTCCGTGAAATTGCTTGCATTTCGTGGACGAAAGGCTTTTTATAGAATCACAAAATCAGCTTCGTTACTTGATGACCCAAGAAATTCAACTTCGCATCAGCATATTTTCAATGACCAGTAGGTGGCACTGTGACACCATGCCACTATCTTAGGCTACTTCTAACTTTGCTTTGCACAAGTAGAAGTTGTCACAATCAAAAGCCCACAGAAAATTGGCTCATGTGGCACCAAAGTGCCACCTACTGGTCATTGAAAATATGCCAAATGTTCTTTCATTACAGAGTACAGTGTATGACCCAGTTTCCAATTCTTCGACTTTGAATGATTCATAACCCTTGTTGGACAAAGTTTCCCAATTGACTTCTTGATCCTGAACTATTGACTGTCATCTCGTACGTCCTTGTCTAGCCTCATGTCTCCAAGTATGGTTGCTACTCTTCCTTATCTGTGTGTGACCCTAGCCTGGCTAACAACTAACCAACCAACCATATATTGATTCTGGCTTTTAGATTCCACTTTTCTGCACCAACCCAGGACCTTCTCACTGCAGTGTTAACAAAGTTCCCCAAACCTAATTCTAGTCGCACATGAATGAGTTTGGAGCTAGATCAAGTTTACATTCTCTGAGCCGCAACTGGTCTCCCAGAGCCTGAACTCCACTACCCAGATGCTCTTATCTACTTCCAGGATTCCCTTGTTGTCCCTTCGTACTCACCAGCAGTGCCCACTCTGTTGACCACCTGCACCTGCAGGCTGCAAGTAGACTCTGCAAGGGAAGAGAAAACCTTCTGGGCAATAATAATTTTGATCAATAAAATAATTCTAGGAATAGTCTGTTTTTTTGACACTGTCATTCTTGTATAAATTTCAGAGTCTGGCTGTGGACTGGAGAGATGGAGCTGGGACTGTCCTTCTGTTTTCCCTGAACTGTTTGAATGATTTTCCTTGTTTCATTTGTCTTTGCTGGTGTTCTGATCTGGTCTTGTCGAGTTTTGAGTTCTAAGACAGAGGAGTGTCTGATTGGACTCAACTGCAAGATGTATGAGTGAATTTCAAGCAGAGTACACATCCTTTTTTATAAGTGTCACTTTTTGAGAAACCTATCTGACCCACATGCAGAACACAACTGGTGAGACCAGAGTAAAAAAAAATACATTTATTGAAACAAGGGTTTTGATGATGTGCACAGGAATCAGGATGAACTGAAGAAACCAACATTCCAGGGGGAGATCCAGAGGTGAGCATATTGCAGGGAAAGATAAAATGGTTCAGATGATCTCAAATGAGGGTAACTTGTAGGTGGTAGAGAGGACACCATGGATGGTGAACAGAGCCCAGGTATGCCTGCATGTGTTGTCTTTGGAGATCCAGGGTAAGCGATGATGAAGAAACCAGAGGTGGAGGTTGAAAGATGGTTTCATGGAAGAAAGAGAGAGCCTTAAGGCTGCCAGACATGGAAGTATGATCCAAACCTTGATTGAGGATAAAGGTGGAACACAAAAAGGCAGGCTATGTTGGCACCTGATGGATGGGGTTAGTGTCACGAGAAGCACAGAGGGCGAGAGGTTACCACGCAAGGCAAAACACTCAGCTGTTGAAGGTCAGCTTCCTTGAAAGCCAGGTAATGGCTAACAAGAACCAGGTGTGCGAGTGGCACAGCAGCATAGCTCCACACTCCAACACTGACGGACAGGTGTCATCTTCTGGTGGTGCCTCCTGGTATTGTTCACTAGGAACGTGAAGGACCACAACACAAACACCCCAGACTCCTAACAGTAAGTAAACACATTTATACAATACAGTATAAAACATTTTTTGTGCTCATTCACAATGTGGACAAAATAATATGCAAATATGTTTAGAATCAGATGTTAGTAAAAAAGTCAAAAGAATAGTGATCTTTATCATAACAATAAAAATGAGGCACTAAGTGTTCACTACAAATCCAAATTCACAGAATTCAGTTGTCTTTATGAATCCCAAACAAGTTCTTATAGGTCTCACTTTTTTATTTTTGGAATCAGATAAGTCGTTTTTTCTGAATGCTCCACCCTATCTCTACCTTTTTCTGTCATTTTTTTGTGCTTTCAGCTCATTTAAGTAATTGCCAACGAACCTAACAATAAGTGTGCACAACCCAATTGCAAGAGAAAGGAGACAGCAACATGCACAATACCTCCATTTGAAATCTTAGCAATTGGCTTTTTACATACACACAACTGAAATTTAAATTCAGTTTTAAGCCAAAGATCATTCTTGTCGTTAAAAAAAGATTGATATGAACCTCTCACTTCAATGTCTATCCATTGTTAGATAACTTTTGTAATTTCCTAAGGCTTGTAGTGACCCATGCTTCTCAATGATCTTTGCCTGTAGGTTATTATAGCGTTACTGAAAATCTTATGAAAACTACACAGTGGAAATGAATGATAAAGAAAATCTGGGTGTGATGTCAGACACTGCAGCAGCAAGTTATTTTGGCGATATCTCATTAAGTGACAAGCAGAGAAGGATGAATATTGGAGAAAGAAAATCCATAACAAGGTTAAGAAAAGTCTGGTGAATGATGAAAAGAGCTAAAGCCATGGATTAAAAATGGAAATAATGAGTGATAGTAGAGCAAAGAAAAGTTTTATTTCTCTGGCTTTATTACTCTGATGATATGTATTTGGATGGCAGAAAAGAAGGAAAGACAAATGGATGGGTTAAATGCAAGTCCAAAGATAAAATCTAGGCAATGTGGCCATGAACAAAACGCAAAACTTTGGGACATGTTTTTTGCTGTCTGGGTAAGGGTAGTTAGAAAACTTTGGAGTTTTACCAGTGC
Organism: Valencia hispanica; assembly: GCA_963556495.2. Lineage (NCBI taxonomy): Eukaryota > Metazoa > Chordata > Actinopteri > Cyprinodontiformes > Valenciidae > Valencia > Valencia hispanica. The sequence continues at coordinate 38,257,047 of OY747700.1, read as the reverse complement.
TGTTTCATCCTGTTTTAGACTCATAAGAGAGTGCACTAATGGTGGTTTGCATAGCCGCAGTAACCCAGCACTCTTCCAACTCCAAATACCATACCAGTATATATGAAACCTACACACAAACAGAACAATTTTGCTTCAAGAACTGTTGCTTTGAATCCAGACTGAAGTCCATCCAACTGGAAATTGTATGGACACTGGCATCCTCACTGAAGGCACAGACTGTGGTGTAAGAGGAAGCAGAAGAGGGGAAAGAGAGCTAGGTTACGAGTGTCCCTGCACAAATCTGCTTTTCTGACCATCTTCTTTACCAACGCCTACTCTCTTGTTCTCAAGTTCGACAACATCAGACTCAGAGTCGCAAACAATAGCTGCATCAATGTTATAACCAAGTCATGACTGCACAAAAACATCTCCAACCTAGCTGTGGCGCTAGCCTTCTACTGCACAGACAAAAAGTAAAAAGAGGAGGCATGTACATCTACATTCACAATAGTTGGTGCACCGATAGAATGCTTATTGAGATCCATCTTTGCCCGGACTTGGATTTCTTAATGATGAAATGTGGACCCTTCTATCTAGGGAATTTATGGCTGTACTGATCACAGTTGTTCACAACCACCCCCCAGCTAATGCTAAGTTAGCCGTGTGTAAACTGCATGATGCAATATCCAAATAGCAAAACATACATGTTGAGAGCATCTTCATTGTCACAGGGGATTTCACCTCTTAAATATAAAAACAGTTTTACAAAGTTCTACAAGAATTTGGACAATAACATAAGGGAAACAAAAACAGCACAAATGTGTCTGGACAGCACACTGCAAAGCACACTTCACCTCGTCTCAGACAGTCAGATCATATGTCTTTTTTTCAGTCTCTACCTTACAAACTCATCATCAGTAGAGCAGAATCACACTTCAGAACTGTGCTGACCTGGACTGGGGTAGTTTCTGCAGTTCTTCACAGCTGCAAAGTAGCATTATAAAAAGCATATTGAGGAAAACCTCAATGAACATAACTGTCGCTCCCTGAGGGAAGGTGTAAAAAACACCACAGGTTACAACCAGAACAACAGCCGCCCCACCTCCACTGATCCTTCTCTCCCCAATCAGGTCAACATACAGTATAATGTGCTCGCTTTGAAAACAGCTAACACCAAGAATATAGATTCAGACCCCAGAGGAAGATCAACCATTCATTCTCCTGACCCTGCAGGTGAAAAGAGATTTTCTCAGAATGAAACTGCAATAAACTGGGGCGATTGTGGCTCAGTAAGTTTAGTAGTTGTCTTGCAATTGGAGTGTCATAGTGTGGGTGTTACAATGTGCCCCTGGTCAAAGCACTAAACCCTAAGTTCCCTACTTAGCTCTGTATCGGTGTAGGAATGTGTGCACATTTGTGAGTGCATATGGGTGAATGGGGCTCCAGTGTAAAGTGCTTTGAGTGGTCAGTATTACTAGAAAAGCGCTTTATAAGTTGGGTGCCCCAAAGCTGTGTCCTCAGTCCAGCCCTCTATTCACTCTTCACACATGAGTTCCCACAGCTCCAACACCTTAATAAAATTTGACACAACCATTGTGGGCACCATAATGGACCTCATTGAAACTGCCTACAGGGAGAAGGTCCTGCTCCTGGGAGTACAGATCACTGAAGTTCTAACCTGGACTGAAAATTCTCCTGAGTATTTTAAAAAGCCTAGTCCTTAGGCAAGGCAAGGCAATGTTATTTATATAGCACACTTTCCACAACAAGGTAATTCAAGGTGCTTTACCACCCAAAATAGCAATAAAACACAGACAAAGCATTTGACACTTAAAAACATTACATGAATTCAGGATAAAGTAAAAGCAGCAATAAAGCATGAAGGACACACAAAACATATGACAGATGAAAACATTACTCAAAGGCAGCTCTAAACAGATGGGTTTTTAGCTGTGATTTAAAAGAACTCAACGTTTTAGTAGCTTTGCAGTTGTCTGAAAGTTTGTTCCAGATTAGAGGAGCATAGAAACTGAAAACTGCTTCTCCATGTTTGGGTCCAATTCTAGGGGTGTTGAGTAGACTGGAATTCTAGTGAGGACACGAGCAGCAGCATTCTGGATCAGCTGTAGCTGTCTAATTGACTTTATAGGCAGACCCGTGAGGACGCTGTTGCAGCAATCTGACTAAAGATAAACGCATGGGTGAGTTTTTCAAAGTCCTGTTGCAACATCAGTCCTTCAATCCTAGAAATGTTCTTCAGGTAACAGAAGACTGACCTTGTGATTACCTAAATGTGACCCTGGAGGTTCAGGTCTGAGTCCATTACTACACCAGACTTCGGGCCTGATCAGTATTTCCTAGCTGAAGTTGCGTGCTGGCTCTTGATCGTTCCTCTTTAGGTCCATAAGTAATTACTTCTGTTTTGTTTCTGTTCAGCTGGAGAAAGTTATGGCACATCCATCCATTGATTTGCTCGATACATGTACTTAGGGTTTGAATGGGTTCAAACTCACATGGTGACGTCGTAATGTAGAGCTGAGTGTCATCTGCATAGTTATGGTAGCTAATCTTATTGGTTGTTGTAATCTGGGCTAGTGGGAGCATGTAGATATTACATAAGAGGTGCCCCAGGATGGAGCATTGGGGTACCCCACATGTGATTTCTGTTTGTTCTGATGAAAAGTCTCCTATTGAAACAAAGAAGTCACTGTTCTTTAGGAAAGACTTAAACCAGCAAATACTGTACCAGAGAGTCCAACCTAGCTCTCCAATCATTCCAATAATATATAATGATCAACAGTGTGAAATGCTGCACTAAGGTCCAACAGAACCAGCACTGTCGTTCTACCACAGTTTGTATTTATGCGGATGTCATTGAAAACTTTGACGAGGGCAGTCTCACTGCTGTGATGAGCATGGAAACCAGACTGAAAAACATCAAAGCGGTGGGTCATTGTTAGGAAGCAATTTAACTGCTGAAAGAGCTTTTTTCAATAGAATTGAAAAAGGTCTACAGCTCTAATAATGTTACGAATGAATGGAAGATTAGAGATTGGCCTGTAGTTCTGCATTACCATGTTGTCCAGGTTATTCTTCTTTAGCAGTGGTTTAACAACTGCTGTTTTAAATGCCTGAGGGAAGAGACCTGACAGGAGTGATGAGTTCACTATTTTAATCAGATCAGACCCAATGACAGGAAAAACTTTCTTAAGGAAAGCTGTGGGTAGGATATCAAAACAGCAAGAGGATGAGCTTAATTGGTTAATGATTTCTTCTAGTTCTTTTTTGGTTTAATTTATGGAATTCTGACATTTTTTCGGTTCGGTGCTGCGGTTCCCATGAGAGACCTGTCTGTCTGTGTGTGTGTGTGTGTGTGTGTGTGTGTGTGTGTGTGTGTGTGTGTGCGTGTGTGTGTGTGGATCAGTACGTGAGTAAGTCCATTAACTCTTCCTCAGTTGAAGCAGAGCTCAAAGACTCATGTAAACACAGTAGATGGTGTGGGAGTAGGAGTGTCCATTTACATTCTTCTCTTCACAGGGGGGAGTTTGTGATGTCTAGCTTTCCAAGGCAGCACCGGGTGCCAATTCAGATAACAAATTTTAAGTTCAGGCTCGAGTGAGCTGTTCAGCCTTAGAGTTTTTCAGCTGTCTCATAGCCACAATGGCGCACCAAACATCCAAATCAGGGCTTAGTTTCCATCCGCCCAGCTGAGAAACTTCTCCAAGTAGTTTCCCACATCGTGTACAAGTCCCTCCACTGCATCCTGTTTGCCAGTCATAGCATCCAGTTGGCGGTTTTGCTCATTCAGATACAGCACAAGACAGAGAGCAGGCAGGAGTGGTAAACAAGAGGGAGGAGAAGAGAAATGCGTCTGTCCTCGTTGAGAGTCAGAAGAAGAATCTCAAAATCGATATTGGTGTATTTTTTTTTAGTTAATTCTTAGCAAAAACCCCTTTGTTCTTTCTAAAATATGTGCTCATTCATGTGTAATTACTTCCACCTACTAATGAAAGTATTCTCGTAAGTGTAGAATCTGCTATTCAGGATACATACGCACGAGTAGCTGAATCCATCTTGAGCCTCCATCTTTGAAATACATTCGCCAACAAGGGACATTCCTGGAAATTCTTGCTCCGCCTTTCGCGCTTTGGCTACACTCAGTTGCACCATGACGAATGCCAGAGGGAGATTGTCTACTCGCGACGTGGCAGACGTCTGACTATATAACTAAATGCAATGTAGTTTTCTAAAGTAACCTCATCACTGGAAGGAACACTGGACGAAGTCGTAGTACTGGAAGCCATGTTGGCTGGTGGGGAGATGGGGCTAGAACGTAATATTCATGTGGTTGTCATATTGAATTTCCCTGCTAGATGGGAGAAGATCTTACACAATGTAGCTTTAATATAATTTAACATTTTAAAAGAAAAGAAAAGGAACAGGACAATGGCAGGACATTGGGGTGAAGAAGATCACTGGGAGCTCTGGGGAAGCGGCATCCAAACCTGGAACGTTGGCTTCTCCTCCAGCAGAGCTGTCTGGGTAAAACAAAGAAAAATGGAAGAGTTCATACTCCACAAAGGCAATCTTAGGAAAATGTGTACAGTGTTTTGTTTGTTGTTTGTTTGATCATTAAGGGGTACACTGTTAAAATATTTTTCTTTCTATTCATTTATATGCCAAAAATGGCTGAAAAGCAAATGCAAATAATTGGTGTTTTATAAACTGTGACAACACAGTTTATAAAACATCTTTACTAACTACACAAATTACAAAATTTACTGAAAAAAATAACATATTTCATATCTTTATACTTGCAGTTATCCACCGCACATACTAAAACACTGTATTTCTCACTGTTAACCGCTACTACCAGATAACAGGTAGCGCAAAAAGACAGAGTGACCTACATCAGATTGGGGTTAGTGGGGAAAACACACTCCAACTGCTCGCTGAGGTTGCACAGCACATTTTTCATGAACTGACTGTACAGATGAAGTTTTGAGGTCTACTATATTGCCTAAAACATCTTAAAACTGCTTTGTGTGACAAGTTTAAGGTGTAATATGTAAGAATTAATTCTTGTGGTCAAATTGGAGTATTTCAGTTCATGTAAAAAAACAAATTTGTCCGCTTTTAGCCACTCACTCCCTCCCCTTTGTGAGTTTCATGCCATCTTGCCAGTTGCAGATCAGCACCAGAACAATCAAGATGACCAGCAGAGACGAGTAATACACAGTAAGTTGATAAGCAGATAAATGCATTTCACTGCAATGTCGAGTTGTTGGTAATTGAAAAGAGTAGCTTGAGATATTTTTACAGCCGACAAGTTTTTTCCACTTTACTGCTAGCCTTGTTAGCTCAACATTATCCTCTAGCCCGGTCATTGTCAAATTATGCTGGCGCAGTGTTTATGTTAAAGATTTAGCAAAGCTGATGGTTCATTCTTGCTGTGTGGTTAATTGTACGGGCTCTTGGGGGCCTGATAAAAGTTTTTTTCGAATTCCCTCTGAAAAGGATCAAGAAAAACGAAAGAGATGGCTTTCGGCAATAAGGAGATTAAACCCTGACGAGCTAAAGAAAGCCTGGATTCCTGCAGTGTTCATTTCTAGATTCCTATCATTTCGGATTAAAACATCTATTTTTTAACCTAAATCATATTGATAGAGGATCCATGTCTTTTTAACCGTATCAGAATTAAAAACATATATTGTGCAGCAGTGCTTTGATACCTGAAAGCTTTACTGGTACATGCAGCAGTTGTTAGTCCTATTTTGACAGCTGCTTCTACTTTGAACATTAAAGCCACTACATGACTGCATGTTTCTCCGAGACTGAATTTGAAAGAACGGTGTAAGCGGTGATATTCTGTTCTCACCAGAGACCAGACGGCATTAAAATTATCATGTTACTGTACTACTAAAATTGTACAACATCGACTACATTTCCAAAAATAAATAAGAACACTGATCAATGAAGATTTACCCAACTTTGCAGTCGCAGTTAGCAGTGAGGATTTCGCTGTTCTGTTTAGCAATCACCCATGGGAGATGTGAATCACGCTGAGACTCTGCTTGGCCAGGTCTGACCTCTGCTTTCAGGATTACCACAGCTTTCTGTTTTGTAGAAGAGATTGGCCCAACCTTTCTTCAAATAAAGTAATCGTAGTTCCTCCAGACTTCTGAAACCCTTTAATTTGTCATGAGTCAATGGTCCAGGGCTTTCTATTAGGTAGGAATAAATGTCTCCCCAGCAGATTTGTGGCCAAGACACCGGTGAATCAGACCAACGTTTTTAATCATCTCACATCTCATATGGACTTTGAATGATCTCAATTTTGTCATCAATGCAGATTTTAAGCTTCTCTGTAAACCTTTTCCTGTCTTCAGACGTTAAAGTATGTATATATTGGTGATTTTGCCCACTAACTCTCTTAAAAACATTTGTCGCCTCCATACCACCCGCCATTTTTGTTTGTTTTATTGCCACCCAACAGCCCTCGCATGCGCACAACAATGTCAACAAAGACCCTTCTATTGCATATATATATATATATATATATATATATATATATATATATATTGCACCTTTAAGGATGGTATGAAAGTGATACATTTCAACACTCACCTTCTCTATTTACTGCCGCTAGTGGCGCAATGTATTGTGGGATACCTTACTGTCTGAAGTCTGCAGAAGCATGCTTTGATGCGTCCTCAGTACAATGAGTGGAGCAAGAACACATCCAGCCACTTTGAGCATTCTTGACTTGATCCGTACTTAGAATTGGAACAGTACTTCCGACTCTTGAAGCCACCGTTGATGACGTTTCTTAAGCACGCGAGTACACAAGTCTAGACAAGTACAAATATTGAGAAATGGTCAGTTTCCATCTGATAGTGCTGGTAGTGCTTAAATCTTTTCATCTTGAAGACAACACAATGGGTCTGCTGCAAGAGTTAAAACTGAGTTAGAAGTGGATACCATCACAATCTATCGACCAATAACAGGAACTACAACTTAACAGTCAGCCTTGATAGACTCTTGGAAGGTTTCAAAGAGAAGGGATGTTCATCCATTCAAATTACCAAAAAGAGCCTGTGGGGCGAGGTCAGTGAGGGGAGTCCAAAGGAACTTTCTGCCAGCCTCTTTCCTTTTTGTAGCATTGGTATTGTTGATAATTGTCCAAATTACAGATGAACTGAAGAAGAGCTGGAAGAGCGAGAGAGGGGAGACCATGCTGCTGCTTGGTCAAATGTAGGGCCCGGTGGCCTCGTGGGCATGAACCTAAAAGACTCAGGAGTGCTGTCCTCCTCATGTCTGTGGCATCTTCACCCACTGGAGTGTCAGCAGACCTCTTTGGACAGCCTTTGCCTTAGCTTAGTTGAAGGCCTTGGAGGTATTTAGTCTTCATCCTCACTAAAACAAGATAACAGAAAAATAGAGAAATTATAAATATATGCATGCACATCTACATATAAATGTCTAAACACACACACATTTTATTTATATATATATATATATATATATATATATATAAATATATATATATATATATATATATAAATAATATATTTCAGGCAGCTGTGTCTCTTTATGACGTTCCAGCAGTCTGCTTGAGCATGATGAAGCGTTGATGAGTAAGCTAAGGGTGAATGCCGAGGTGACTAAAAGAATATTATGACAGAAAAAGAGTTAGAAAAAAAATACAGACACTACAAATACAACCCACAAATATTTTTACACACATCTCTGTACACATATCTACACAAATATCCACACATAAATTCACAAATCTCTTTCTCTCTCTCATATATACTCAGCAAAAAAAGAAACATCCTCTGACTTTCAACTGTTTTTACTTTCAGTAAACTTAATGTGTGTAAATATTTGTATGAACACTAAAAGAGTCAACACCATAAGACATAAACTAAAAATGTTTCACAGACATGTGACTAACAGAAATAGAATAATGTGTCCTTGAATGAAGGGAGGCTCAAAATCAAAAGTACCAGTCAGGAACTGGTGTGGCCACCAGCTGCTTGAAGTACTGCAGTGCATCTCCTCCTCATGGACGGACCAGATTTGTCAGTTCTTACTGTGAGATGTTACCCCACTCTTCCACCAAGGCACTTGCAAGATCCTGGACATTTCTGTGGGGAATGGCCCTAGCCCTCACCCTGCGATCCAACAGGTCCCAGATCCGGGCCCTTCGCTGGCCTTGGCAGAACACTGACATTGCTGTCATGCAGAAACTCACGCACAGAACGAGCAGTATGGCTGGTGGCATTGTCCTGCTGGAGGATCATGTCCGGATGAGCATGCATAAAGGGTACCACATGAGGGAGGAGGATGTCTTCCCTGTACCGCAAGGCATTGAGATTGCCTGCAATGACAACAAGCTCAGTCCGATGGTGATGTGATATACCGCCCCAGATCATGACGGACCCCCCCACCTCCAAATCGATCCCGCTCCAGGGTACAGGCCTCGTTGTAACGCTCATTCCTTCGACGATAAACACGAATCCGTCCATAAACCCTGGTGAGACAAAACTGTGACGCATCAGTGAAGAGCACTTTTTGCCACTCCTGACTGGTCCAGCGAAGGTGGGTTTGTGCCCATAGGCGGCGTTGTTGCTGGTGATGTCTGGTAAGGACCTGCCTTACAACAGGCCTAAAAGCCCTCTGTCCAGCCTCTCTCAGTCTATTGCGGACAGTCTGAGCACTGATGGAGGGATTGTGTGTTCCTGGTGTGACTCGGGCAGTTGTTGTGGCCATCCTGTACCCGTCACGCAGGTGTGATATTCGGATGTACCGATCCTGTGCCGGTGTTGTTACATGTGGTCTTCCACTGCAAGGATGATCAGCTGTCCTTCCTGTCTCCCTGTAGCGCTGTCTTAGGCGTCTCACAGTGCGGAGATGGCAATTTATTGCCCTACCCACATCAGCAGTCCTCATGCCTCCCTGCAGCATGCCTAATGCACGTTCACGCAGATTAGCAGGGACCCTGGGCATCTTTCGTTGGGTGTTTTTCACAGTCGATAGACAAGTCCTGCGTTTTTAGAACTGTGACCGTAAATGCCTACTTTCTGTAAGCTGTTAAGGTCTTAACGACCATTGCACAGGTGCATGTTCATTAATTATGGTTAATTGAACATGCATGGAAAACATTGTTTAAACCCTTTACAATGAAGATCTGTAAAGTTATTTGAATTTTTACAACATTATTGTTGAAATACACAGTCCTGAAAAAGGGACGTTTCTTTTTTTGCTGAGTTTTATATATATATATATATATAACACACACACACACACACATATATATATATATATATATATATATAAATAACACACACACAAAAAACATCTATATAAAATGGCTGACAGAGCTATTAGCATTAGCTAGTTGAGACATACCTCTCTTCCTGGTAAAAATCAGGTTTTCCTCTTTTGATGACAAGTCCTCAACACAAACTTCCGATGAACTATCATTCCAAATAATCGCCAGGGCTTCGTCAGTGATGATTCTCTTCTCTTGAAGCACAATTTTTCGAACGCAAACAAAACAATCGAAGCTGAATTGTCACCTGCTCATCTGATCACCTGCGCGTAACTGCGTCACAGCGCTCGACCCCGAGGTAAACAAAAAAAGTTTTTAGAATCACGCAGACCTGTAACTCCAGTTTCTATTGGCCGATTTAGATGATTGACATATGGTTAGAATCGTGAGATCCTATAGAATCACGCTGACATCAGAACTTTGAAGCAGATTAGACAAAGCAAATGTTTACATGGGGAAAGTTCACAGTGCGCATGTCAGACAAGGTTGAGCTTCCTTGTATCAAATGTAAAAAATAATGGCAAAGGATTAAGTTTTTTTCACTTTTACTTTTCTAAATACACACTGGATATTTTAGTTATTTTGGAAATAAAGTCATATCACGGTGGATTTTTCTTTTCAGCACGGAAAAAACAAAAGTAAGGAAAAATTTATGCTCTTGTTTTTCAAATGCTGTACGTATTTTTGGGCTTATTTTGCTGCTCATTTGCTGAAATTTGCACGTAGCGTGATGAAGCTTGCAGCTTTAGAATCTGTGAGATGCTGGCTTTCAGGGAAGGCAAAGTTTGCTCGGTTCTGTTCGGCAGGGTGACCAACAGGTTTGGATGAATGTGTTCATGTAAAAATCGCAAAATAGCACAACTGTTCCTTTAATTGCTTGTTATTTTTTCTGGGTTTGGAGGTCACAGAAAATATTTATATGAGTCTTTAGCTGAGATTCTGAGGTTTATAATGATAGGACATGCTTAGCAATCAGTGACCACAGGTCAACTAAATTCGGACATTTCCCCGCCCTTCCCCCACAGTGACCCAGCGCTGGGTCTGTGGGGGAACACCAAATACTTTGTGAACAGCAATATGGTTTTAGGAAAAATATTACCACCTCACTAGCTTTAATGGATTCCAATGAACATATAACAAATGCAATAGAAAAAAAGCAATACACAGTTAGGGTAATTTTTGATATACAGAAAGTTTTGACATTATAGATCTTACTTTATTATTGAATAAGCTACAGAAGTATGGCATTAGAGGATTGGGACATGAGTGGATATGTTATCTACAAAACAAGCATCAGTATATTAAAATAAACATGACAAATTCCAAATGACTGAAGATCACATGTGGGATACCACAAGGTTCAGTCCTTAGTCCATTGCTATTTTTGTAATTCATTGACTCCATTTGTTTATTGTCTAAGTCCTTGTACTGAATTTTGTTTGCTGATGATACAAGTGTGTTTTGTACTGGAGTTTATTTTCTGGATGTGATGAAGAAGGAATTACAGATATGAATAAACGTTCACTTCATCTTGGTAAAACTAAATGCATTATATTTGGAAACAAGCCCAGAAAATTCAGTAGACAATTAAAAGTAGATGATGCTGAAATTGAAATTGTAACTGAAACTTCATTTTTGGGAATTAATATTGACAGCAGATTAAATTAGAAATCACACTTTGATTATGTAAATCTTACACTGTCAAAATCAACTCCAGTTTTATATAACATTCAATATCTTCTCCTACAAGATTCATTAGATTCATTCATTAATAGTCCCTTACATCAGTGGTCCCCAACCCCCGGGCCGCGGACCGGTACCGGGCCGTGGACATATTTTGAAAAATAACCGGATATCCCCGTTACATAGCTCAGTCTTGACACGTAATCCCACAAGGTAGCAAGATGGATAGAAAACAAACGTTTCTTTGAAAAGGGGAAAAGCCTAAGGGTCTCACTGATTCAGCGTTGTGGTGAGTTAGATTTTTCATGCACTTTGTATTTGTTTTTGTGTTAAATCTTAAATTATTAAAGGTATGTTTACATGTTACCATGGCGACCAGAGGTCGTTAGGGGGCCAAGTGTATGTTACTTGTGTTATGTTGTCTGCTCGATGTTAGGAGGACGCTGTTAATAAAGCTGCGAATACACATTGGATTTAAGTCTATTGTTATAATTTTAAAAATACCCCGTTTTTATACCGTCCGTTATCATTTATCCGCCACACCCTAAAGGCCGGTCCGTGAAAATATTGTCTGATATTAAACCGGTCTGTGGCAAAAAAAAAGGTTGGGGACCACTGCCTTACATGACATATTGTATTGAGGTTTGCGGAAATACATATAAAACAAAGTAACAGGCAACTTGCTACCAACTCCACAGTGGCGCAGTTGGTACTGTTGCCTTGCAGTAAGAAGGTCCTGGGTTCAAATCCCAGCCTGGGGACTTTCTGCATGGAGTTTGCATGTTCTCCCTGTGCATGCATGGGTTCTCTCCGGCTTCCTCCCAAAGTCCAAAAACATGACTGTTACGTGAATTGGTTTCTCTAAATTGCCCTTAGGTATGAGTGTGTGCGTTTATGGTTGTTTGTCCTGTATGTCTCTGTGTTCCCCTTGCGATGGACTGGCGACCTGTCCAGGGTGTATCTAGGATGGGGGTAGTTCCTAGGATAGGAGGGACGGGTACAGAAAATGGATGGATGGATATTGCAAAACAAAGCCATCATTAGTAGAAAATCTTATTGTGAGCCAACAGATCAATTATTTATAAATCGAAACATTTTGAAGTCCAGAGACCTAGTAGACATCTCTACACTTCAAATGATGTACAAAGCCCCCCAAAAAACTTCTACTTCAACATGTCCAAAACTTGTTTAAAATGAAGACATCCACTTATAATTTGAGAGGTACTTTATTATTTAATAAACAGAAAACTTGAACTTGAATGCTATAATTTTATTGGGGCACTGGAGACTTTTACTAAGGCACTGTAGCATTCCAGCCGGAATTCATTCAGACAATGCACTCAATGATTACAACTGATGGTGGGTTATTCCAACCCATTTATTCACGGTTAACCATAGACCATAACCATAACATAAAACATAAAATAATTCATTCTAAATAACCAAGTTTCACCCTTTGCTAATTACACCATAGGAATAGCAAGCGCTAGTATCAGCATGTGTACTAACTCCAAAACTTGTTAACATACAAGAAATAAATTTACAAATGATCTGAAATTTAAATATCATATACAATCCACAAACATACCTGTTCGCCTTCAAAGCTAGATGCTAAATTAAAGATGGATGGAAAACGATAATCTTCTAATCAACTTTCTTACAGTGAACAGTAGCATTTCAACCTTCCCTCTCATCTCAGCTTTCATTGTGGATACGCAGATGCGCAGGAAAAGGAAATGACATCATTGTCTGTTTATTAGCCACCTGGCTAACTCGCTCCCACTATGCGAATGGCTAGTGGCTAGTAGTAAAATAAATTATGCCAATAAAACGATATGTTACTGCCGCTTTCCTCTGGACGGAAACAAGAGGAGGAGATGGCTTAAACTGATACAATAAGCTGGATCTCTTTAAAAGTGTGGACTAGCGCCAGTATTTGCACTAAGCGTTAGCCGAAATAACGTTACCTGTTGCTGTTATGATGGAGTGGGGCCACATAAAATAAAAGAGATTAAAGTCAATATTAATGAGAATAAAGTTGTCATTTACTAGTTTAATCTGTCAATTTATTTATAAAGTCCTTTAAGATGACCAAAAGTTTAAAAAAAGGCGCTGTACAATCAAGACAAAATGAGACATTAAAATCCAAAAATAAAAATAATAAAAACAGAAAACATTTCCAAATATATATATATATATATATAGTATAGTAGAACACTCGGAGAGCACAGACCTCCGCCAAGGCCACTCATCTTCCCCATCACCATGTTGTTATATTTCTAATATTCTGTACTTTACCAATAAAATGTCTGTTAATGGAATGCATGGCTGCGCTTTTCCAGCGGAGAGCAGAGATTTGGGGCTGCTGCGCGAGGGATACCGCTTGTGAGCTCTTTGACATGGGGGAGGAGTGGAGTTTAGCACAGCCGGTCGGTGGGTGAATAGGCGCTTCATGTCGGATCAACCCCAAGATGGAATCACTTGTTCCTATTCCTATTAAGTTATGTTGCTAACAGACAGATAATTGGGCACGAAAACATTACCTCCTGGCAGAGGTAATAAAAAAAGACATCTTCCATCTACCATCTTTCTGTGTAAATATCTCACGTTACAACATGAAAACATCTGGTTTACATTCAGTGCGGCATATATATGAACAAAATGTACTTTCTTTTAAAATGTAGCTGGTAGCTCATTCAGGTGTGCTCAACAGTCTGAAAATTATGGTAGTTATTTATGAAAAGTCATATTTTACGAAAATAAACTTATTTACGAAAATAAAGTAATTTACAAGAATTTGTTATAATTTAGAAGATTAAAATAATTTATGAGATTTAACTAATAATTTACATGATTAAGTCATTTAAAAGAATCAACCTTGGCAACCGCCATTGTGTTTACATTAGGACCCGGAAGTGATGTTGTGATGTCACGCTATCCATCCCCATTGGGCAAAAAGTGCCCTTTTCCTGTTGAATTATGCTTCGATGTTTAGTGGTTGGTTTGGGAACAATATAGATAGTATTAACGTTGTCTACTAAAGCAGCATGAATTGTTTATTTACCATTTATAGGTCGACATGTGACGCTATTTTGAAACCGGAAATAACCCGCTCCGATTTTCACAATAAGAGTCATGTTAAAATTATAAAGCACAATTTGATCTAGCAAATTAGTATCTAAACAATATAAATAAAAAACTAATAATCTGGGTCCTTTACAGGCATGTTCCCCAGTGAATAAGGTCTAGTAACGCCCCCGGTGGAGCCCTCAACAATCGCCCGGATCAACGACTACCTGACAAACAGACCACAGTTTGTTACACTGAAGGATTGTGTATCAAACCAGGTGGTCAGCAGCACAGGGGACCGTACTCTCACAATTTCTTTTCACTCTGTACACCTCAGACTTCCAGTAGAAATCAGAGACCTGTCACCTGCAGAAATACTCAGATGACTGCAATTGTCGGGTGTATCAGAGATGGACAAGAAACTGAATACAGAGAATTGGTGGACAGCTTTGTGACATGGTGTGGAAACAATTGTTTTACCTTGAATCTGAACAAAACAAAGGAGATTATTGTAGATTTCAGATAAACAGGGATAAGTCAAACACTGTTTCCATCATGGGTGATGAAGTGGAGGAGTATAAATACCTCGGAGTTCACCTGGACAACAGACTGGACTGGAGGCGCAACAGTGAAGCCGTCTACAAGAAGGGACAGCGCAGACTCTACGTCTTGAGGAAGCTTTGATCCTTTGATCCTAAAGTGAATAATAGGCACCAGGGATGAATTAGGGAGACAAACAGCTCTGACCAGTGAATACAGTCAATGATCCACACCAAAAAATCTTAGATGAAGTGTCACTGGATATAATTCATGCTGATGGGCTTCCTAAAAAAAGACTCAACTCAAAAATCTGCACAATGAAGTCAAACTGCCCGTGCCCGTGTAGTTAATTAATTTATTAACTAATATGTAACTTCTTGAGGTAGCTTAGGTCCTTCAAGGTATGCAGCAGGATGCTGCAAATCTTCTACAAGTCTGTTGTGGAAAGCGTAATCTCGTCAGCCATCATCTGTTGGGGTAACAGCAACAGAGCCAGGGATTTGAAAAGGCTAAAAAACCTGATAAAGAAGGCCGGTTCTGTTCTTGGGACGACTGTGGAATATCTGAAGACGATGATGCAAAGAAGAATTCTTCATAAAATAAAAAAATGATGGGCAACCCTGAGCATCCTCTTGGTGACACTATCCTGCAACAACAGAGTGTCTTCAGTTGGAGGCTTCTTCAGCTTCGCTGCAACACAGACCGCTACAGGAAATCGTTCCTGCCCACAGCCATCATCATCTAAAACTCCTTTAATAATTAATTGTATGAGCTACAACAACACTTAATTTCCCTCTGGGATCAATAACGTATTTTTGAATTGAATTGAGTAGCCAAAAGAAATATGATGAAGGAAATCATGAGTTGGCGTACATCTGATAAAGAAAAAAACTTTAAAGGGATATTCCATCTCTAAGCCAAAATTTGTCTTTTGTCATATTCCTCAGAGTTATAAAAGAGATAAGTGAGAAAAAAGCATTTTATAACCAGCCTCGTAATTCTCCCGATCTGGCAGCAGGCTGTTTGCTTTAGCTTAGCATAAAGAAATTTAAGTGAATGGTACCCACCAGCATTTTGTGTACAAAAGTGAATAATATTAATCAATAATGATAGTAATTTTTACTGGTGAACTCAATAATCATATCGACTGGAAATGAAAAGTAGGAAGTAGCACCAAGGAATTACAGGAGCCGATTTTGACTTGGGACTACATTACGACAAAGCATGCCATAAGCCGCTGCTGCAAGGTGCAAGAACATGACGCAGCGGTCCCCACCTGCTTCCGTAAACACAAATGCGCCAGCTGCTTAGCTAAGTTTAACCCAAGAAAAATGGGTCCAAAGACGTCATCATCTTCGTCTGTCATGTACCCTGCCATACTATGCTGTACCGGGTAGTAGCCATGCATGTGTGTGTGACGCAGGTATTTTCTGATGCACGTCAAACGCTTCATCCGCGTTTCTTTATTTTTTTTGCATTGACTTTACATGTAAACTTGACGCCCTTCAAACGTGTTCGGTGTGAACGCACCGTAAGCCAACTGAATAATTTGCAAAATAGATATTCTTCATCATACATATTTATAGTTCAGAAAACAAAACAATATGTAATATATACATAGTGTGTGTGGGTGTAAAATAAATAGCTACATAAATAAATGTCCAAAATTATTTCTTGTAAACATAGCAGTGTTTTTAATTTGTTTGGATTTGATTTCTTTTTTTATCTATCCATCCATCCATCCATCCATCCATCTTCTTCTGCTTATCCGGGGTCGGGTCGTGGGGGCAGCAGCTTAAGCAAGGACACCCAGACTTCCCTCTCCCCAGCCACTTGTTCCAGTTCCTCGGGAGGAATCCCAAGGCACTCCCAGGCCAGCCGAGAAACATAGTCCCTCCAGCGTGTCCTGGGCCTTCCCCTGGGCCTCCTCCCGGTGGGACGTGCCTGAAACACCTCACCAGGGAGGCGTCCAGGAGGCATCCTGACCAGATTCCCGAGCCACCTCAACTGACTCCTCTCGATGTGGAGGAGCAGCGGCTCTACTCTGAGCCCCCTCCAGATGACTGAGCTTCTCACCCTATCTCTAAGGGAGAGCCCAGACACCCTACGGAGGAAACTCATTTCAGCTGCTTGTATCCGCTTGTATTCTTTTTTTATATCAATTTAAATATTTCTAAAAGTAATAATGCAACATTGTTAACACTTTAATATTTAATGTCAAAGATGAAGACATTAACATGGATTTTTTTGCTGTTCAGCAGAACATTTCCTAAAGAAACAACAGAACAAACTTGTTTGGAAGTCAAACTGAATTCAACACTTTTGTGTATTTGCATGTTTTTAGTATTCTAGAGGTTGTCAGTCTATCAAATATGATAAGCGAAAGCAATCAGGGACTCCATCTGTCAGAATGAGCATCTTCTCCTTCTTCACTTACTGTCCTGCAACAATAGCATACTAAGTGACTGTGACAAGCACTTATGCCGTAAAGAAATGTGCTTCCTTACACCACTGCTTTGGCTCTATTCACAGGAGTTAGAGTTACATCCGATTTTTAGGTTGAGTACAAGGAGAGCAGCAGCGTAAAATGATCACTCTTTCCCCACCAGCAGTCACTGATTAGTTCCTGCATAAAAAACAGGTCCAGGTTTAGGCCCAATCTGCTGTGCTAAATAAATTATACTGCTAGCAAAATCAGGCTGTTATGCAACTCACAGCTTTTCTTTTTTGTCACTATGTGCATTTCTAATACAGCTTTTTTATCCTTTATCCCCTTGCCTACTTTATCTTAGTATTTTCTATGGCTGAGTTTCTCCATTATTCTATGTCTCTCGTTTTCCCCTCTACCTTTTCTTCCTTCTTACTATTTAACAAAATGCCAGGTGTGGTACTAGTGCCATCTTTTGACAGAGTGAAGGCTGTGAAAATACCCAAGGGAGCCAAGAGCAGTCTTCACATCTCAAGAGCAGATTTAAACAGGTCCTCATGCGTAGCGGGCCTCCAGCTGTGTCATTTTTCTACCCATTTCCTCCTAGACTGGCTAATATTTAAAGAAACACAATCTGTTTTACTTGGTTCCCCTTTGTACACAGAGAAAGGGGGATTAAATGATTCAAGAGATTAAATGTCCAGTTGTTCCTTCTGTTTAGTCTCTCCCTTTTATAGCTACTTGCTCTGTCACAAAAAATACATCTGTCTTTTCTTTTGTTGTGATATTGACTTTTCTCCTTAAAAGTTTCTGTGGTCTTTCTTAGTTGCACATCAAGGGATCCAAGATCCATAACAAAACATTTTTCCCGCCTAAAATAAAATCTCATTGTAATTCGACCTTGATGCAGGAAAGAATATTTTATGAAATTTTAACAAGGGGTCCACAGACATGCCGAGACTCATGCACCTTGTGAGGATACTCAAAAGCATCTCCCTCATTAACGTCTAGCAAACACTTACATGGTCGAAAAGGAGGTTTGTTTTGGTTTTGTTATGCTTTTATTTTAAAGACCATTAACCTATCTCTCTTTGAGGTCAATTTCCTGATGGCAAGATTCATGAAGTGCACACATGATGACAGCCTAATGATTTTACCTGGAGGGAATTCATTAATCATCCATCTCATTGTGCTGAGAATTGGGCTAAAGATGAGACTGGAAGTGGACAGAAGCTTTAGTTTGATTTGACTCAGTTTGTTTTCTATATTATTAAATCTGTATCAGTTGGTAGTCATATATATAGTATGTTGTGTATTTAAAATAGCCATAGCAGCTCATTGTATAGATTTATTTGTAAATGCACTATCTAGGTGAACCCCCTAAAATTTTTATCATTCATATTTTCTGCATCTATTTAAGCAAGACTGTTAGGGGTCCGATGTGATGTGGATTTTTGTAAAAAGCTGCAATGCTGCCTGAACTGCTGATGTTTTGACCCTGGTACCAGAAAGTGCAACAGGTGAGGCCTGATAAACATTTTCTTGAAAATGAAAATAGAAACGCTAGGAGCTCAAGAAAATTGCTGAAGCCTGTTGTTGCCTTTGTTCCATCATATGGTTCTCTTCATATTCGCTAGTTTTCATCCTGTTTGAGGGTTCAACATCAACAAACCTCTACACAGCTTTAGAAAGAGAGCAGCACAACAGTAATGGCAAAAGTACCTAAAAAGGTCTACATAAATTATACATTCATATTATAGCCATCAGTGCAGGTAGTTGAGATTTGGTTTCATCTTGGTTTAATCTATCAGGTGAAATACAAGTACTGCCTTTTGAGCTCAGATGTATTTTGAAAGAAATGCTGAGCTAACATCCACTTTCTTTAACAAATACACCCCTTCATTCAATCTGAAACACATGCATTGCCAATTTATATAATTTTTTATTTCATATACATTTACTTTTTAAGCTGAAGCGACTGACAGTAATGTCCCTAGCTGTTATTTACGTAATTGTTTACTCATTAATTCACGTAAATATTAACTTATTTACTTTCTAATTTATGGAGTCTTTGACCTGACAAAGGCGAAACAAGTCCATGGAATTTTTTTGTGACAGCATTGTACAGCCTTTTCAGTTTTTATGTGTCCTTCGGAGCACTTTGCAATTGTATGCCTCAAAGCTTGCACAGTAGCTTATTATGATTTCACGCAAGAATTCAAGGATAGTTCCACAATGATAAATATGGCTTCTCTTTGGTCATATTAAATAGTTTTCCCGAATGACAAACTGAACTACTATCTTTGTAATTGCACCCTTAAAATGGCAATACTTCATGAATATATAAAGCACAGCATTAATCCAATACTGTAACATTAAAAAGTTATTTTTGTGTTGTTTGAATTATAGTTGTACGTTTTACAGAAATTCTTTTCATGTCTTTGTTGTTACCCTTTAACCTTAGAACTGATTCTTTTCATCTTGTCTATATGTTGTATCTGACACTATTTAATGAACTTTATATGAAATTCAAGCTGGGAAAATTCTTTGGCAACATGCTGCACATCTTTACCCCAAGCAAAACATTGAATGAAATACAAAAAAACATGATTTTTACCTTCTATCTAAACAAATTGAGATTAAAAAGAAAAACATAAAAAGGACAACTACTGATATCCAAAGCTTGTCAAGAGGTTGTTATGGTTGTTTAACTGAACAAACAATGCCTGAGTTTCAGTGTCTTTGTTGTGTCTTTATGCCAAATACTATGAAGCCCCTTGGGGGACATACAGGATTTTTATTTTCTTATTGCATACGCTTGCAATACCTTTTGCATTGCCTTGCAATAATAATGTACATTTTTATTAATAAGTACATGCGGCACCTTGAATACTGAAAGTCTTCTTGTAATATTATAATATTTTCTGTAAGGCTTTTATATGTACATTAAAATTGTGAGATATCTGAAGTTTTATATCTTTTTCTTTAGGATACAAACGCACCACAAACTTTTTTTTTAAGTGTCCTGTCTGGCAATGTGGCACTCAGAATTGGTGTCTGAGATAAAGATGACCAACAGATTTACTTTCACAAGCGGAGCATTACAGCTTTTGCTATAGTACACCACTTGATATATATGTGTGAGAAATCTTTATTATGAATTGCTGTGGGTTTTATTTTCTGATGTTAGGGACAGGGAGACGGAAAATAAAGGGGAAGAAACAAACAAGATGAAGAAGATAGGTAGGAAACAAAAAGTCAAGTGAGAGGGTGAGTTGAAAACACAAGAGACGAAGGGGAACAAAGAAAACACAAGAAAACATTAAAGTCTTGCCCTATACCCGCAGAATGGCAGAGAGAAGAAAAAAAAAGAAAAAAAGGGACATCGCTAAAAGAAACCAAACAATGTGAACTAAGAACTACACAACCACATCACACAAAAATGGATCTAAAAATACAACAACAATGTCACCGAAAACTCATGGTACCGATTAATCAGGATTTAATAATGATAACCTTAGCCCAAGAATATATCTGTAAACACCGGAGACCCCACACCTATGTGTGTGAGCATGCTGGTGCATATAAGCATGGGCGGAAATACTGGGGTGGAATAGGGTGGCAGTTGTCACCCTAAAAGAAAGCTTTACCACCCCCGCTGCCACCCCAGCCAGCAGCTATGAATTCAAGAAATAGTTACGTAAAATTGGACATTAGGAGTGTGAAGGTCCTTTTTATGGCACATGAAAATCGTCACATATTCGCTTTGGTGAACCTTTAAAGCTGATCTGCGGAGTTTGCTGAGAGTGCTGCAGAGAGCGCACCATCTGGCCGTCAGAGGAACTGCAATCAGCAAAAAGCACACTCCCGTGACTTTCAGGCGTGTGCTCATTAGTCGAAGCTCTACGACGGTCAGAGGCCATTTTTGCTCTTTTTGTAGTCCTGGATAAATTCTTTGACTTATGGGGAGCTGGTGTGGGTGTCTTGGCTGGCTAGCTTAGCTTATCTAAGATAGCTTAGACCGCCTCCTTGTGAACACACATACATGGGTACGTGCATCATTACGTCACGGTACGCGCTCTCACAAGCGCACCGTGAGGTGGTACAGACCCAAACCACCTCAAAATAAATAGAATTCCAGGAATCGATGCAGACATGAAGAAGATCGGAGCCACCGATGTCCAGAGGACCCCCAGAGCCCAGGAGCCCCAGGCGGACCAGCACAAGGCTGACCGCATCCCCCAAGAGAGGAGCAGAGGAGAGCCCCAGGGGAACATCCAAAAGCTACAATGCAGGGGCCCGGGGGGCTGCAGTGACGAGCCCACAGGCTCCGCCGGCAACCAGCTACGCCAGGGCGGGCCTGGCTATGGACCTGGAGACCCACCACAAACTTATGTGCAAAATGACAGAGGCAAAACAGGCCAATCATGGGCTTCCCATTCCTTCTCTAAAACATAAACATGACAGAAACTTTCTGCAAAAAGGACAGAAAGAAAACAGACATCCAAACTATTTTGACTATTTTATGTTATTTTCACAGGGTAATAATGCTATCTGCTGACAGTTTTGGTTGCGGAGTCTATTTTGTGTTGGTAGTCTGGCTGGTTAATAAAGAACCAATTTTCATGTGCAGTTCTGTCTCCTGCTATTAGTTTTTTGTCCACCGAAAGATACAGTGCACAAACAAACATGAACACCAAAGTTAATAGATCAATCCTCAACCATTTTTTGCACCAAATAAACAGGAATGTATAAACACCTTTTCCCTGAAGATCTTTAAAGGTGTACATATGTGCAATTTAAAATTGACATATGTTATCATTATGACTGTATACAAAATAGGGTGTATGTGCAACATTTATTGTGAGGGAATGCAACATGAAAAAGTAACTATGTCCCTCAGGGGCCGCCATAAAATACGAACTAGACGTGTGGGTTGAAAAACTCACATTTTCAGCATATTATTGTTGGCAACATAGGAACATGGACTGGCAACCTGGAAAAAGACAAAGATGTTCATAGATATACATTGGTTGGATTGTTGGTCCACAGCCATTGCAGAAGAGACATTAAACTTTAATGAGGTGTCTTACTGAATTTAATGCTGACATGTAAATGCCTATGCTATCATTCTGGCAAACCGAAGGTTTACCAAATTTACTAACTTGCGAATTTCATAAAAGTACCTTGGAAGTAGGGATGTCCTGGTCTGATCCAAATTTTTGGTTCAAGGATCCAATCACAAATTTTCCTTAATGATTCATCATGGAGTTTCTCACTAAACTTACTTCTGATTACATGTAATTGGGTTCTGTCTGAGATGTTCTCAGCTGCATTCCTGGTGAGATGTGCAATCACAGGGAAAAAGAGACTGTGCTGGTTGCTGCTGGAACCACATAATTCATCTGAATGTTGCAAACAAAATTATCAACAAGCCATACTAACACCTTATAGTCCCACAGCCATATCAACACAAAGTCCAAGGATTAGGTGAATATTTAACTAAACTGCTCCACAAGAAAATATCATCAGAAATATCACTTAGACATGACATCATTGAGGACTTTGTTGAGAGTATCTTTAAGGGCAAAGGGTCGACTTGTAGAAATTCCTGATAAAAAATCTATGAATAAAAACAGATCCTGCAACATCCTTAATGGCATTGGTAGGTGAGTTAAGTGGAACACTGTCATAACACTAATATAGACCCTGTAGTGTCTTGTATTACTGAAAGTATTGAACTTGAACCTGGCAATAGCAAAATGCCTAATCCTAAGTGACTCAGATCAGGAAAAGATAATAATACATGCCCACTACATTTTATTATTAGATTATTTTGTATGTAAGACAAAAGAGGAACACTGGAAGTCAGCAGAATAGTCAAAATATTTTCAAATTTAATCGTGATTACAACTAAATAAATAAAAGGGTTTATATTTGACACCCCCCCCCCCCTAAAACCTACTATTGTTTGTATCATAGAATGGACTGTCTGTTTAAAAAAAATAAAAATAGGATGCAACAATGATTTGTGTTTATTGAGATTATTAGCATTGCTCAAGGTAATCAATTAACAATGACAACTTGAAATACTAGGTTATGGTGAAACCTAATTGACTCAAAAGCACACACACATATACAAACACATGTAAAATAAGAAGTGGGAGATTAACTGCCAAGAGTATAGAAATACATTCTTCAGCCATAGTTCTTGCATATTTTACCACTTTTCCTCCTGAGGGTCAGTGGATACATTATTGGGTATATACAGTGTACTGGATCCCAACTGTCCGAACCAAGTAAACATGTTTTATTAATGATGTGGACAATATATACAGTCACATAAACACAAATGGGTAAGTACACACACCCACTCAATCATGGATGGACTGATAGGGGTTTCCAGGTGGCAAATGAATTGCTGGAAAAGCTGTGGTTGTATGAATCAATTGCAGCTTGGTAAGATGTCAAAGTGGTATTAAATGTTTATGTTTTTATGTCTGACAGGCTTTGAAAAAACTGACAAATAGCAACAGAAAACTGTATGATTTGGCAAATAACCTACATGAAAATCGGATGTTTCCAGCTTTTTTTTTTGTTTCATGCATTCAGGCAGCAGATAAGATGATGCTTCCAAATTGAAGCAACCAGCCAGGTGATGGGTTAGTGGTCAAAAACAGACAACAGCAAAGACAGTGGGCTAACTGAAGCATTTAAGCCACAACAGCTTCCAAATGCTAACTAGGTGCTTTTCACATTTTCCTTGGCAGGCCACTGCTCATTCGGGCCCACCTGGTGACAGCACCAACTGAGTGGACAGAAATAGGCTGTGGGCAGGAACAATAGCTAATATCCAATTTCACCTTGGTTGGGAGAGAAATTTGACACAATGTGTTTGTTGACTTGTCTTTGTTTGTGCTGCTCTTCAATCCCTGTGCTAGAGGCCTCAGTAAACCCTGGTATTCAAATATAACTTCAGGCTTATTAAGCCAAAGGTTGTGTTCAGTTTCTAAAAGGAAAATGTACTCATTTAATTGATAGAAGTTAAATGGGTATTAGAATCTTGCTGTCAAGACGCAACATAGGTTACAGTGGTATTTGCTGACCCATAATTGTCATCAGTCCCCTATTGTGCTCATACTAGTTGTCAGATCTGCAGTTGCAAAGCACTCAGCAATCACTACTCTGCTTTGACTTTTTCAGCATTTTGTAAAGTTGTAAGTCTGCTATGGTTCTTCGGAATGATGGAAAAAATAATTATACATAAAATATTACAAATGTGAATAAAAAAAATATTTTTGAATGTATTCTTTCTGTAAATTATCCCAAAATGGTAGTATTATATGTTATGGCAGGTTGTGTAATACTGTTTTTTCTGTCACTTGAGGCAAAAGGCATGTGCTTAAGCAGGCAGAGGAAAGTGAAGTGCTTGTGGAATTAGGAAAAGGGCACTGAAAATGACTGTGTAATTTGCGCAATGATGTACAGCACAGGAGATACTTTATTAATTTTATTTCAAAAATTGCAGTTTCTCAACAGTTTTAGGTTTTAAGCGATTCCTTTTTTTTGACACCACCTCACCAGCCTTCCAAAACACTCTTTCACAAGGCACAGAAGATTCCGGGATACACAAAAACACAAGTGCTAGACCATATAAATTGGAGTACAGCAATTTTTGCTTTTCCCAAATACTCCAGGGGGTTTTCCAGCTTGCTAATATTTGGCTCCCACACAGGGGAAATCCTCCTCTTCCTAGCTTATCTATCTCTCCTCACTCTCCTAAATCTTATATTTCTCTCCTCACTCTCCTAAATCTTCAAACTAAATGTCTCTATACTCTCAAAACTATCTCCAGACTATATAAACGCTAACCAAACTCTCCTATCCAAACTATCAAAACTCTGTCCAAACTCCAAACTGACTGCGACTCTCCTACACAAACCCACATTTCGAGGGGGTTATATTAAGATAAGATAAGATAATAAATACTTTAATAATCCCCTTGGGGAAATTAAGTTTCAGTACAACCAATCCAAGATCATACAAACATTTACAAACATTAACACAGTACAGGATATGGAAGACCGCGGTGGCAGCCGGCTTACCCAGCGCCCCTTATAGCAGATAGAAAAAAGGATTCACAGAAGGTAGGGGGGGGGACAGGGGAAAAAAATAATGTGCAACTCTGCCCAGCCCCCTACAGGGAGCCGAGCCGGGGTGCTGAAAAAACCCCCCACTGCAAAACATATAAGCACATATATCACTCATCACATGTGAGAACACAAATAGGACGGGGGGGAGGTTCGGGAACCCTCCACACAGGGAAAAGCGGTCGCACCCATCCAAGCGCGCCCAGTATTTCACTGTCCGAAGAGTGGGCAGGAGACTGTAAGGTTAACAGCGAGGACATTGAAGCGTGTGTATCTGTAGTTGTGGCGTGAAAGTTCGTGCGTGTGTATATGTGTGCGTCAGTAAGTAGGTGAGACAGTGAGACTCATGTAAACACAGGGGAATGGTGTGGGAGTAGGAGCCTCCGTTTACATTCTTCTCTTCACAGGGGGAGTTTGTGATGTCTAGCCTTTCAAGGCCGCACCGGGCTCCAATTCAGATAACATTTTTGGTTCAGGCTGGGACTTTTCAGCCTTACAGTTTTTTCAACGGTCTCATAGCCACCGTGGTGCTCCAAACATCCGAATAATGGCTCAGTTTCCATCAGCCCGGCTGAGCAACTTCTCCAAGTTGTTTCCCATCTCGCGTACGAGTCCATCCGCCGCATCCTGTTTGCCAGTCATGGCATCCAGTTTGCGGTTTTGCTCGTTCAGCGCATTAGTCTGAGTGTTTACAGCACGGCATAATCCTTCTTGAAGCTGCAGAAGCTTGCCAGTTACTTCCGACTGCTTCTTCTCTTTGCGATACATCAGGAATCCACCCAAGCCAAACAGCAGAAACCCGATTATCATGAATCCAATTATGTAGATATCTTCCACGTCCTCCACTGACATCAACGACAGACATACGATCTTCCACTTACTCCAGGAATCCATCGTATATCCTGACGGATATGTACCGGCAGGGCAGGCGGGTTCCCCCTTCCCCAATTTATGGGTTGAAAAAATTTGATCGATTGCATTCAGAGACCAGCTGACCAGATCCATAGTTGCTTTCCAAGAAGAGTGCAGACAGATGCTCCAGATAGGACACAAGACAGAGAGCAGGGGCTGGAATGGTAACACGAGGGAGGAGAAGGAAAAAGCGTCTGTCCTCGTCGAGAGCCGGAAGAAGAATATTGCTGTCAAACCACTCAGCAAACTCTGAACCACTTCCCGAAGCAGTCACGTGGTACAGCCGGGCAGTGGGGCTTCAGACGTCATCGTTTTGGGCTCCTTCCCTAAATGAAGCAGGCCTCGATTCGCGCTTTGTTGAAACGCACCCTCCACTGCTCGACACACGCTTCGTAGCGTCGGGACACATCGTAACATCACTACTATTAAGTTGTGCTGAGGTCTGTATTGAGAATGTTGGTGGACAAATAAACCATTCTGCCTGGCTCAACATTCCCTGCCTCAGCATCATCGTCCCTGAAATCCAGCCGCTAGAGGCTCCTATTATGACAAGGGCATTACAGTTACATTACATTGTACTGGCAACAAAAGCATGCATCAATGTTTCCGTGTTGGCCCGAAAGATAATGGGGCAGAGTCTGGCAATATTCTTTAGATGATAAAAACCCATTTTAGTAAAATGTTTAATGTGAGGGATAAAAGTCAGCTCAGAGTCAGAACTCATGCCCAGATATTTCACAGTGACTGTTATTTTGATAAAAGTTTATCTCTCTGAGCCTCAGGACCGATGACTAAAACTTCAGTTTTGTCCTGGTTGAGCTAGAGAAAGTTTTCTGATGTTCGCATGTGGCATATATTCATGAAAGATCGGTCTTATATACCTGCAGATTTCTTTTTTACTTTAGAATTAATTTTAAATATAAAACAACTGTGTTTGTTTTGGTGAAATGAACCGAAAAAGGTTTATAATTGGTCAGTTGATGTAGTGTGGTCATACCACATGCACATACACAGATCATTCCCTTTCTGAGCGTCTGGAAGGATGGTCTGGATGCAGAAAAAGCTTCAATGACATCTGCATAAATACAGACTGCGGTAGAACCACAGTGCTGGTTCTGTTGGACCTCAGTGCAGCATTTGACACTGTTGATCATGATATATTATTGGAACGACTGGAGAGTTGGGTCGGACTCTCTGGTACAGTACTTGGCTAGTTCGAGTCTTACCTACAGAACAGGGACTTCATCAGAACGAACAGAAATCACATGTGGGGTGCCCCAGGGCTCCATCCTGGGTCCCCTCTCATTTAATATCTGTATGCTCCCACTAGCCCAGATTACATATCAGATTAATAAGATTAGCTACCATAACTATGCAGATGACACTCAGCTCTACATTACGACATCACCAGGTGACTTTGAACCCATCCAAACCCTAAGTACATGCATCGAACAAATCAATGGATGGATGTGCCATAACTAGCTGAACAGAAACAAAATAGAAGTAATTACTTTTGGACCTAAAGAAGAACGATCAATAGTCAGCACACAGCTTCAGTTAATACAGCTAGAAACTACTGATCAGGCCCAAACTCTAGGTGTAGTAATGGACTCAGACCTGAACCTCCAGGGTCACATAAAGGCAATCACAAGGTCAGCCTTCTATCACCTGAAGAACATTTCTAGGATTAAAGGACTATATCAGGACCTCGAAAAACTCATCCATGCATTTATCTTTAGTCGGATTGATCACTGCAACAGCGTTCTCGCAGGTCTGCCTTAAAAGTCAATGAGACAGCTGTAGCTGATCCAGAACGCTGCTGCTCATGTCCTCCCTAGAACCAGGAAAGTAGAGCACCAGTAGCGGCCGGCCCATAGAAGGCGCTGGGGCACCGCCCTCCCTGATAAGAGGGGGTAAAAATGTGAAATATATTTTTACAAATTAAGTTTTTTAATGCGGTTTTCCCACCAGTATGTGCCTACATGCGATATGAATAACATATACCACATTTCCCACCTAGTGACTTTCATTCACCAGCGAATTTCCACAGACAGACTTGCATCATTTCTGTCATGGGGCGCTGAGAAAAAGCGCCCCTGTAGTGCAGCCAAATAGCCAGACATGTACTGTTGCTAGGGTAAATTAATAAATATGCGGCCAATCAGTCACTCAGAATTTTATGGTCTTGGGGCGCTGAAAGTTCTGCCCCAAGCAGCAGAAAAAAACGCGAGATTTAAGGGTTTTTTTCTTTTGAGGCTTTCGCGGTCAGTCAGAGTAATAATGGCGAACTTAATGAGCAATACGGATACAGTCTATGGCGAAGAGCAGTTTCCACCAAATTCGGTGAGATCCTTATTTATATACCCATTTACAAGGAGACCAATGGAGGAGAAAATCCTGGTTAAGGAGTTGGGACCCAACAAGCCTGACCTTATCATTAACCAGCAGTCAAAGGAGTTGGTTCGAGCGCAAAGCATGGCTGACAGGCTGTGGAATAGCCAATGCACTTTTCTGTTTCCCTTGCATTCTTTTTAAAAGCGAAAAATGTGATTCAACGTGGACACAGTGAGGACAAACTGACTTGAAGCACCTCTCCGAACGCATAAAAAAGCATGAACGTTCAAAAGTTCATATGGAAAATTGCATCAAGCTAGCCGTGCTAGGAAAAATTAGGATAGCAGCGCAGCTGGATGAAGGACACCGCGTTGTGGTAAGAAGGCACAATGAAGAGGTTGATAAGAATCGTCATATTTTATCTAAACTCATTGACTGTATTAAGTTTTGTGGTGCTTTTGTACTTGCATTGCGGGGACATGATGAAAGGGACAGTTCTGAAAACCCCGGAATTTTCAGAGGTTTTGTCAACTTGATGGCCTCCATTGACCGGGACTTGAACGATCACCTTGAAAATGCAACTGTTTTTAGAGGCACATCAAAGACTGTACAAAATGAGTTACTGGACTGTATGCTGGCAGTTCTGAGAGAAAAAATCTTGGATGAAGTAAAAACAGCTGACTTTTTAGCCATCCAAGCTGATGAAACTACTGACATTTCCACACACTGTCAGTTAGTCCTGGTTCTAAGATACATTGACAGCACCCATAATGTCCAGGAGCGGTTTTTTGAGTTAATTAAGCTCTCCGTTGCCAACGCGGATGCAATTGCTGGTGCCTTATTAGAAAGGCTGCGCACCATCCTTCCCGAGGGACAAGAAAAGAAGCTGATCACTCAGGCCTATGATGGGGCATCAGTGATGAGGGGAGCCACTGGAGGAGTTCAGCGTAAGGTCCAGGACACCTATGGAAATGCTTATTATGTTCACTGTTATGCCCACCAGTTAAACCTTGTAATGCAACAAGCAACATCCCACAGATCAGTCACTTTTTTTCTGATATAGGGGGATTTTCTTCGTTTTTTACCAAGTCAAGCAAGAGAACAGCAGGGCTTGATGAGGTGATGGCGCATCAACTTCCAAGTGCATTGGCAACGCGCTGGAACTTCAACATTCGCGCTGTTAACACAGTGTATGAACACAAGGCGGATCTGTTGAAGTGTTTTGAGACCATCCGGGACAGAGCTGAATTTGACGGCCCCACGTAGAGAGAGGCTGGCGGCTATGTGAGAATGCTGGAAGATAATGCTTTCTGTTTTTTCCTGGCCCTTTTCCACAAAATAATGCCACATGTGGACATGCTGTATAACCAGCTGCAGAAAAGGAACATCGATTCTGTCTACATCTCAGGAATCATCCAGAGATTCATTGACAACATGCAGGCTAACAGGTAAGCTATGCATGTATGCACAGTGTTACCAAATGTTAACCCTTTCCACTACAGTGGAAGTCTATTTAAACTAAGGCTGTATTTTAATATGTGCATGGATATGGATGTATATTTGGTATATTTGTAAATTTCTCACTTCATTGAAAATCAGTGCGTCATCTAACACTCTGCCGCTCACTGGAAAGTAAATAGATATAGTATAAAATTTTATATAGATACATACATTGTAATTATCATGTTTGCCTCAGTGATAAATAACAAGAAAATGATAAGCTGTGTTTTTATAGAATATCTATATCATATGAATATCACAGCATATTACTTTATAAATAGCTTTATAGATGAAAATAAATAAACTGAATAAAAATTCAAATAAGCTTAAAATAGAGAAAAGCATCACTCTGCATCTGCAGATGTAAAAAGTTTAATGTGGAAAAATGTGGCGCTGTTTTTTAATAATTCATGCATCAGAGGGTTAATTCTCTTTGAATAGACTTTATGTAGCCCTTAATGTTTAATCTCTCATCTTGTTAAAACAATGAATTTATCTGTAACATTATGATGAATTTGAATTGCGTAAATACAGGGACTTATGATTTAATACAGTCCTGGGATTATATATCTTAGACTTAACTTTATTGATCCTTTTGGGATTACTCCCTCAGGGAAATTAACATTTCCAGTGGCAAAACAAAAATATATATGTGTGTATATATATATATATATATATATATATATATGGAATAAAATAAGGATGGAGTAAGATAAATAAATAAATAAATAAATATATACAGAATGTATATATCTTATACAGTAACCGATTTTCAGAAATGACTTTTAGAAATTGTTTCTGTATCATCAGGGAAGCTGTCCCTTCTGTAGTTGAGGTTCAGGAGTACCGGGGACCTGAACAGGAGCCACCCACGAAGAAACGGAGGACATTGGGAGAAGACAGGCAACACCATTTGGCATTGGAGGTAAATACTTGCACCTGCTGACAAATGGATAGAAGGCACAACAACTTATCGCCATATTGGCCGCAATAGTGCTACTGACTGAAATATACATTGTCATGTTATGATATGAATATATAGTGTAAGCCATATTGGCTCATTACACAATTATAGGTATACAGGAAAGGAAAGGAGAATTATAGCCTTTTGTCATAAATAAAATGTCAAAACCTACTTCTTACCTATTTTTTATTTATATATAATGTCATAGGTATGTGACACCATTATGTGCCATGCCAAAGAGCGGTTTTCCTTCACCAAACACCTGGTCAGTGCCACTCTGCTGCAAGGAGACTTGTTCCCAAAACACCACAAGACATTCCCAGATTCAGCGCTGGATACCACAGTGGAAGCCTATCCCTCACTGGACAAGGCCAGACTTAAAACAGAACTGTCCCTGATCTACAGCAACAAGGAGTTCCAGAGTTGCAGTGGTGCACGGCTCTCTTACAGGTTCTGATGGAGAATAACCTTCAGGACACATTTACTGAAACTGTAAGTCTTCTCAACATCCTCATCACCACACCGATGACAACATCTGAATCAGAGAGGTGCTTTTCAACTTTAAAAAGACTGAAAACTTTCCTCAGAAATACAATGGCACAAGACCACCTCAATGCTCTGGCTATGCTTTCGATGGAGAAAAAACTAACACGGGACATCCCTGATTTCAACACCAGAGTCATTGAAAAATTTGCCACTCAGAAAGATAGACGAGTAAAGTTCCTATACAAATAAAACTATATATCTATGGAGCTAGATATGTTGTTTTAATAAATTTAAGAAAAAAAGCGATCTGAGAGGAAAAACAATTTTGAAAGGAAAAAGTTTATTTTTGAGAGGAAAAAAAAGTCACACTGATAGCAAAATATTGTGATAATTGAGACCAAAAAAGCTATTATAGAAAGTATTTTGTTAATGAATATATAAAAAAATTATTTCAAATTAAAAAAAATATTTCCAAGCAAAAACCTCTCAAAAACCTTTCTTTAATCTCAAATATAGTTTTTTTTTTGCTGTCAGAGTGAAAACATTTTTTTTAATTCTTTTTTTTTTATCTTGAAACTTATCATCTTGAGATCTTTATTTTTTGCATTCTTCATATGTCCCTCTCAGCATCAAGTTAACTTGACTCACATACATCTGCCATTATGTCCATATAAACCTGGGAAGTATGTCGTTGTAACGTAGTGCTTAAACCAGGGGTGTCCAGCTCCGGTCCTTGAGGGCCGCAATCCTACAGGTTTTCCATGTTTCCCAGCTTCAGCATGGCGTATTATAGAATGGAAATTTGTTCATTTACTTTATCTGTGAAACTGATGATTTTGAGGAGGAGATTAAATCATTATTGTTAATTGTAATCATCGTCTGACTGTTGATTTGAATTCTTATACTGGACTAGGCAAAGAAATATATTGTCACATCACCCCCACCAGGAAACATTTTCACCAGCCGCCACTGTAGAGCACATCACCCCAGTTCTAAAGTCCTTACACTGGGTCCCTGTAGCTCAGAGAATAGACCTTCAAAATACTTTTACTAGTTTATAAATCATTACATGGCTTAGCACCAAAGTAGGTCAAAGAGCTACTGTTACCATACCAAGCTAACAGAACACTAAGGTCCTCTAATTCCAGTCTACTCAAGATCTAAACAAGGAGAAGCAGTTTTCAATTTCAATTTCTAATCTGGAACAAACTTCCAGACAACTGCAAAGCTGCTGAAACACTAAGTTCTTTTAAATTACAACTAAAAATGTATCTGTTTAGAGCTGCCTTTGAGTAATGCTTTGATGTATCATGTTTTGTGTATGCTTCTTGCTTTATTGCTCTTTTTACTTTATATGCTTTGTAATGCTTTGACGTATTTGTGTATGCTTCTTGCTTTATTGCTGTTTTTATTTTATATGCTTTGTCTGTGTTTTACTGCTATTTTTATTTTACCCCCTAATCATGTAAAGCACCTTGAATTACCTTGTTGTTGAAAGTGTGGTATACAAATAACATTGCCCTGCCTTGCCTCATAAGTCTCTCCATGAGTTCCCGGGTTATGCAGAGCAGGAGGTCCTCACCATAGACTTCTTAAGTTGGATATTACAGTCATAACTTTTCAGAAGGCAACACCATCTTCCCTTCAGTCTGCTAAAAGCTGTTTTTTGTTAAAGCAGGAACAACGACATCCCACCACTGAGAGGTCAGTTAAATGCCAACACCTACTTCAATGACTTTGCAGGACAGTCATTTGAAACACACACAGACAGCATTCATATTACTAAACCTTAATTCATTGCCATTCACATAGTTTTATCTGGGCTTTTGCATATGTATAGCCCACTACAGCAGACTAGCGTTAGCATTAGCTTACCTTCACAAGTGGTCTAGCTGTATCCTGTCTTCCACTTCACACGGATATATGCTTCATCCCCCACTCTCCTTTACTTCTCCAGAATATTTTCCCTTTGCTGTCCTCAGCCTTTTCTGTGTCTCTTGTTTTTGGAGTCTGACAAAAGACGCAGACTAAGAAGAATGTTGAACATCGGTGTTATGGCAAAACATATCTCAGGGTTTCCATAATAAAGAAGACTTGGGTCCCAGAAGGCATTTAAGTATTTAATACAAACATGTCTGGCCAGAACATGGAGGGGACAGATTTACTCGTGCATCACCCTAACCAACCTTTCTAACTAACAGCTTAAATAGTATTCAGCATCACTGTTTATCTCTGTAGACGTCTTTTCCAACCTTCAGGTCCAGCCTCTGGAGAACTGGTACATGCAAGTCTGATAGCAACGCATGAGACAGCACATCCGAAGGCCAGACTGTTATCTTACTTCCCCAGCGTCTGTCTCTCTGGTGACCTGACACATCTTTATCATAAACATTAAGTTGGAACAATAATCTTGTCATCTTACCGTAGATGCATTCACTAAACAGAGAATATACACTTCATTCCTAATTACATAACAATTTTCCACCACAATCGCTACCATGTCCTCCATTGTTGTTTTGTTAAATGCGTCATGTAGCTACGTACTCTGGGGCCGCCTACCATATGACAACGCCACCCACTTGAGCTGGTCCGGAATTACAGGGGTAAAACAATCAGGCCAAATAAAGCCTAGTTCATACTTCTCTGTAAGCTGAGAAACGCACCGCCATCCATTGACGCAAGGACGGACGGAGTAGAGCTTAACTATCTGTCGAACACAACGGAGAACGCATGTCTGTGATTGGTCAGCCCAACATCAGCCTAAGATGATTTCACCAGAACATTGCTCTATAGTCAATGTAATTAGTAGTCAATGCAGCTTTTGAGCACAAGGTGCTTTATCTCGCAAAGCCAATTTATCTAATATGGTCTTTTGGTGATTTTAAACACCATGAGGTGTAGAAAACAACAAAACAGACAGCTATGTTTATTTGTTTACATGTGTTTTTAGAGTATTCAATGAGCTGCACTTCTAGTACGTAAAAAGCTTTCAAGCTCAATCAAAACTCACTCTCTGTTGGCTATTGCTCCTTGAGTGGATGTGCGTTTACAAGCTGAAGTAAATAAACATTGACCAGAGACATCACTACAATGGTAGGCAGAGCCGCCAGAAAAGGTTTACACCCCTGCTGTGTGTAGGGGGTGTAGACCTTGGTGGGGAATTACTTTGCAACAACTAAGAAGCATAAAAGGAAAACATCTCCATCAATACGTGTGCGTGTGAGTGCAAACTTGCCAACGGAGAAGTATAAACTAGGGTTAGGCTGAGTGTGGCGGAGTAGAGCCTGGCTTATTTGGCGCAAGTTGAAAAACACCATATGACTAAGGCATTTGCCTCTTCCTGTCAGTAGTCATATTGACATGTGTTCATCCCATCAGCAAAAAAAAGAAGAATGAGTCTAAATATATGAATAAAACTAACACTCACTGGCCACTTTATTAAGTATACTTTGCCAGTATAAGGTTGAACACACGTTTGCTTCCAGAATTCCTTTATTTCTGAATTGATATACAGTAGAGTCAAAAAGGTGGTTTAAAAATTTATCATCACACAATTGCTGCAAATTGTTAGTTGCACATCCAGACTAAGATCTGGTGACATTAGAGGTCAATAGAGGTCAGTGACCACATTGTGATATATATATGAGTTTTGCAATTTTTTAGATTAGTGACCCAGTGCTTGCTGGATGTCGCCATAGGAATACAGGTGAACTGTGGACATATATATATTTTGACATGGTCTGCAAGTTATTAGTTTTGTTGTTTTGTTTAAATAATACTCTTTTTGTACAATGTGGCAAAACGTTTGCCCAGAAAAAAGTCCCCTACTCCAATACACCATCACCTACAGCCAGAATGGCTCAACCTTCATGATTATTGAACAGGGATTTAAAATTTTTAATTGCATTTTATTGGTATATTTAATTAATTGATTTTTTATCAGAATGTTTTTAAAAAGTGTTTTATTTGTCTTTAATTACTTTCTACAAACCATTCCTCTATTTTGAAATGCATTTCTCCCAAATACATTATATAGCTGCTCGTGGACTCATATATGCTTGGAAAAGGATACAGACATACGCACACATGCTGATGAGCAAACTGGGAATATAAAAATGGGACAGTACCGGAGGGGCAAAGTTCCCATTATCTCTGTTTCGACAAAACAAAAACAACAGAAACCCGGAGAAAACAAAACAAGAAGCAGTGACATGAAATTAGCATTCCCTCAACAAACAGGATCAGTTTCATCTGTTTCACCCAGTCACTGGGACAAGCTGGTGAAAAATGCTCTCCTTCAGGCTCAGAGTCTGAAGAGTAACCATAGATAAGCGTACTGCTTAACCTAGAGGAAAAGCAATGCTTCCACTTTTGGCTTCTTTTTCTCCAACTCCCTGTCTTTTGCTATCACTCTCACTTGTGGGGAAGGGTGTAGAGACAGATCCTCTTTCATGCACACTCTTTGCCTGTACCTTGTCTACCTGCGTTTGCCGTGATTTGTCTTCTTTTTGTTTTCTGTCTCTTGTCTCTGTTATGCTTCCTTCCCTCTACTCATCTTGCATCCCAAGGCAGAAGCAAAGCTTTCAGAGACAATATTACCACACAATCCATCTTATCTTTTTCCAATTGCTCTATTCTCTCTGATTTTTGAACCTTTGGAAGGATTTTGGGAGGAATATTTGTCAAAATGTGTGTCAGGCATCATACTGGGCTGCATGCTGTCACCTTTTGCTTTTAAACTTAGCTGAGACTGAAACGCATCAAGCCTTACTTACTGTCACTCATTTGAAGGTAAACAGTGGATGCTGACACTTCTACAATGACAAGAGAGATAAATTGTTGCAGTCACCAAGACGTAAACAACAACGAAAAGATAGCTGGGAACAAAACTAAATATGCATTCAGGTAAGTTCTGACTTGGACTTTTCAGGTTTGCCTATTTCAGTGTGCAACACAGTCTCCCTCTCTTTCTCAGGCTCTGTCTCTCTCTGTCATCTGAGTGCTTGGACTATCATTGTCCCTTTTCTGTCCTCCAAGGGAGCCAGCGTAACCACAGAAGGAAAGCAACCATTGTACAACACATTTCAGACAGACTGTTAATCAGAATGCGGTGCATGATATTCTAGAATGAGTTACATCTTGGTCCCTAGAAAAAGTAATCACCTAACACTGTTATGCTAAGGTCACACAGGGTCATATGGAAAGAGCTGCTTGCCCCTGCATTCAGAGGCAGTAAGAAAGAGGGATTGTGTCTCATAAGAGGAAAGGAAAATTAAAATGATAACCTTAGCAATAGCATGTAAAGAGCTCTAATAAAATGGTTTGCTGCTTTGCATCTTTGAACTCTAAATAAGACCAAATCTACGTCAAAAATCATTTAAAAACAAGTCACATATGGGATATCTTACATTCATAACTATATAAACTTTATTTTTCAAATGAACAAAAAAATTAGACATTATCCCTTTGATTTGTACTCCCCTTCAACATCAAATTAAAGGTAAAAAGTGACATTTTTGGCAACTCCTGCTCTTTTTGCATATTTTTTG
Source organism: Valencia hispanica (assembly GCA_963556495.2). NCBI lineage: Eukaryota > Metazoa > Chordata > Actinopteri > Cyprinodontiformes > Valenciidae > Valencia > Valencia hispanica. The sequence continues at coordinate 38,220,113 of OY747700.1, read as the reverse complement.
TAGACCACACAATCATGGGGAAGATTGCTGACTTTACAAATTTCTAGAAGACATCAACTGACACCTTCCACAAGCATGGTAAATCACAGAAGGTCATTGCTAAAGCAGGTTGCACAGAGTTCAGTATCCAAGCATATTGATAGAAAGTTGAGAGGCCTGAAAAGGTATTATAGGAAAAGGTGCAGCTGCAACAGGGATAACTGCAGCAGAGAGGATTATTAAGCATAATCCATTCAAGAATTTGAGGGATCTTGACAAGGAGTGGATTTAGGCTGGAGGCAGCGCCCTAAGAGCCACTAAGTACAGACAAATCCTGTACATTGGCTACAAATGTACCATTCCTGTGTGCCAAGCCATTCTTAAAGTGCAGGTTACAGGTTTGAGCCCCCCTTAAACCACTGCTTAGAGAAATATATTAGGAACGGTTTCTGATTAAAAATGTCAGCTTGATCTGGAGAAAACTATGGATTTCATAGAATAAACTTTAAACGTTTACAATTACACATATGATAGACAACAACCATACAGCTATGAGCCTGCTGCATGCCCCAGAAAGCAGGGAGAGACCAGGGGAATGATTAATGGACAAAACAAAACATTACTATGCCAAGCTAATATTATTAGCCTGGGTGCTCCAAGCTAGCTTTACTGTTTCTTTAACAACCCACATATCACAGTGCATCTAATCTTTGATATCATTATTTAACCAAAATTAATAATAAGCAGATGTTAGACAACAAGACTCACAAATCCCGTCTGCATAGAGCTGAGCCACTGATCGATCCATGATCGCATTTCCCACCTGGTGCAGCAGCCGCTGACAGTGGCTCCAAAGAAGTTGTAAGCACCGAAGCACTGTGCCTTGTGCGTCACATCTGATCTTTTCTTTGGTATCTCATGTTATGCTCTATCACATCGCTGGGATTTTAATCCTCTGAAGTGAGCGCCAAAAACACTGTGTTTTTTATAGTCAAAGGAGAGGTTAAGTGTAGTGTCAGCTGCACAAAACGCAGCCAGGCACGGAAGATAATGACGTTTTGTTTTTTTCCACAAAAAAAACAAAACTCTTGACCTTACATCACAGGTCAAGAGTATGAAACTTTTAAATCAAAGGAGCATGGGGCAGGATTTCTAAAAAAATAAATAAACATCCATGTCCACTTTATTAATGCTATTGGGTGATGAAGCATTATAAACCAAAAAGAATGAGCCCACCCACGTTTCGTTCCATTTTCTTAAATAGGCTGTGTGCTGCAAAATGAGCTGCAGTTCGGGGCCGAAATTCCTGCTCTGTTCTATGCATGTAAAATCAATCGACACTCTTTGCGCATTCTCGGCAGCTTTAAAACAAGAAGAAGGCGGAAAAGTAAACATTGTTACTTACTTCGTCGCTCAACATGATGCTTGTTTTTATAATCCTGGTGTATTCACAGTGATCTGGCAGTACGTCACGTAAGATTTTATTTTTATTTTTGTGAAGAGTTTGTGCATGCTCCAGTTCCGGCTTGGCTGGTGGATGCATTCACTCGCAGCACCGGGCGCGTCACTCGTGAGTTTTGTTTCTTCATCTTGACCCATGCTCCTTTAAAATATGTGCCGTTATGCATTGTGAAATTTAAAATACCCTCATTAAATGTTTTAAATAGTATTTTTTGACAGCATTTTACAGGCAATTTAGAAAATATTTAACCTGCAATATTCTCTTGAACCCAGAGACTGGACTGATGCTCAGTGGTCCAAAGTCTTACATTTAGATGACAGTAAAATGTGCATTTCATTTGAAAATCAAGGTCCCAGAGTCTGAAGAAAGACTGGAGAGCTACATATTTCCATGTGGCTTGAATTCCAGTATGGACTCTCAACAGTCAATGATGATTTGGGTGCCATGTCATCTGCTGGTGTTGGTCCACTGTGTTTTCTGAAGTCCAGATTGAATAGATCCACTATTGGAACTTCTGGGTAATTTTAGCAGAAATTCACAGTATGTGCATGTCACCACTACACTGGGCCTGCCCGACAGGGCCATTTTCAGGGCCATTTCAGGAACCACGGGTGTACCATTTGTTGTGACATAATAGGTATGTTTTAGCTATGAATAACTCTGAATAAAAGCATAGGGCAATTATAAATAAGATCAATAATTGTATGTAAAAATTACCAAGTTTGGGGCACCATCCTGGAATCCAGGAAAATAATAATTGCTAAAAAGTTATGTCTCAGTTGATGTTTATAATTACCTACCTGATAAGGCAGGTAATCATCTTTCTAATCTTTCTATCACAACTGAAGAATGAAATCTTAGAAATGCAGCAAAAACAGTGAAATAGACAATCAAAACAAACCTTAATTTGTTTATCCTAAACTAATTTATCTCTGCCCAGAAGCAACGTTACTTGAATTATTCTTAAATCTCCATTGAAGGGTGGCTCTGTTGTCTGGAAAGACCAGCGATACGGCAGAGAAACCAGCCGTTATAGCTGGTCAGTGAGGCTTCGGGGTGTGGGCTAGCTAGCCACCATTTGCCAGGTTCTGGTGTCATTAAGCCATGATTTTCATTTTGATCTGATGCAGGTTTGGGGGTCAGTCTCTTCAAGTAGCTATGAGTCTTGTTCATGAGTGATGGTGTGATGGAGCAAGAGATATATGCATTAATGTAATACTCGGCCATGGTGAAGAAACAGCTGACCCAAAAAGGAAAGTTTCCCAACAAAAGAGTGGGATCCTGGATACAAGAGGACGAAATTAGCTTCCTCTATAGGCTTGTCACACTGGTTCTGCCTTAGAAGATAGGGACCATCCAATCAGGATTTCTCCTGGGTGCCTCCCTTTTGAGGTTTTCCAGGTACTTCCTTCTGGGATTTGACACCTGAGCAGACCCAGAACCCACTGGTAAAATAATGTCCCTTCTGGGTTGGGAATGCCCAGGAATCCAGAGAGTTGCTGGGTCTCCCTTTTGTGTTGACATTCTTCCAGTTGACCTGGAGAGTCACACAAATAGTAAACAAATGCTGGCAGCAATGAAGCAGACAGAGTAAAAGCAGGGTATGTGGAATGTGCAAAGATATGGAGGACAACAACGTTACAGCACAGTACATTTTGTAAATACTGTACTGCGTGCATGTGTGTGTATGTGTGTGTTGTTGTCATACCGTTGTTGTTATTCCCGCTACCCCAGTCTTGGCACTTCAGTAAAGGCGAGTGTCAAGTAAGCTTGGATGTAATTTACATGCAGAAAAAAATTTGTCTTTTTAATTGCATTATCTGGGTTCCATCGTTGCACATCAGACATGTTTCCATTGTTGCATGCCAGATGCAGTTCCAACATAAACTTTACGTTTGGTGGCAGATATTGACTATTTTTAAATCAAATAGCTCTTGTTCAAGGGAATTTAACAAGTCATCAATGTGAAAGTCAAACTATGTTAAGAACAGGAAAGTGAGGCTACATTTCAAGCCGGTTAACCAAGATTGGTAAAAAGTTCCCTAGTGGGAGGAGTCCTGATTTTAGCTGCCACATGGTAGAGTTACAATATGACGTAGACGTCATGAGAGGGTGGATCCACTCTGTTTTTTACAGTTGGCTGTTGGTGGTGATGCAATGGTGTGGGGGATATTTTCATTCCAAAAAAATCTTATTCATTTAATGAAATAAAATAAGTTAATCTCATCCATTTCAAATTTATCAATAAACGATTTAAAGGATAAATTAATTTAAATAACCTGTCAAAAAATAACCAAACGGATATATTCATATAAAATTAGTCTATACACTGAGAACAAGGTCAAATTCCTTATTTGTGTGCACAAACTTGGCCAATACAGCTAAATCCGATTCTAAAGTCTAATTGCATGATTTATAGAAATGGGAGAGGATTAAAAATAGTACAATACTAATCAGTGGTTCTGAACTGGTCAGGGTTCCAAACTCTCCAACACCCCTTAGTGACTAATTCAATCTGGGGTCAGGAATTTCCAGACACAGAATCAAGGGTTGAAATTGACCGAACAATTTTACACTCTGATCTCCTTGGAAGGTTGTAACAAAAAACCATAGGGCAAACTTGGTTGGAGGATCATCAACTGCCTGAGTGCACGCTGGCGTGACTGTCTCCACTACCCACCGGTAGAACTTTGGCATAAACTTTGACATTACCTGCACTTTTTCAGACTTGCAGTGTTTCAATCTGATCAAATTGAATCATTACACCATCTGTACACCATTGGTTGCTGGTTATGACCAATAATCGTTGGAGTATCGCTCTTCTGTGATCCCGACGGCGTCCTAAAATCTACTTCACCACTGATGCCTACCTGAGGATCTCAGGCTTGGCAGCCTCTCTTCTGTGCAGGTTGATCTGGATTCTCCAGTCAATGCTCTGGTTCATGCTTGGCTGGATCCTGGTGTCTCTTGCCCGCCTGCAAGCCAATGCTCTGTTCCAGTACTCTGCTGCTGAACTTCTGAAGCTCCGACACCATGTTGATGTCTTCCAGCCTCCACCTGGTTGCTCCATTCCCTCGGACATCGTGTTCCACCCCAACCAGAGATACATCCACCGTGGATCGGTAAGTTTTTTTACAAGAACTCTTATTCCTCCATACCAACTTGGCTTACCACACGCCGCCGCTCTCGTAACGCTAGCCGGGGAGCTAATCATAGTAGCCTGTCTAGCCTACCCAAAGTGGCTAACTCTGCCTGCAAAAGTAGCTTTGCCACCGTCAACTTCGGTCTCCTGAACATCCACTCTCTCAATAACAGGGGCCTTCTAATCAGAGATGTCCTTATGGATTATAATCTTGACTTTTTATGCCTGACAGAGACCTGTCAGCTGATTAACAATTTTGTTCCTCTTAATGAGTCTGCCCCGCCGGGGTTTGTTTACATTTGCCAGCCCCGTGCTTCTGGACGCGGCGGAGGTCTCGCACTGCTTCATCAAGAGAGCTGGAAAGTTATGCCGATTCTCCTCTATTTTCATCCTTCGAGTATTCTTCCTCATTACTGCCCGGACCCTCTCCCACAGTCGTTGTCACTGTTTACCGTCCTCCAAAACATAACAAAGATTTTCTGAATGACTTTTCTCAGCTTCTCACCCATCTTTCAACCCTCTCCCATAACTTAATCAACCTGGGTGACTTCAACATTCAAATGGACAATATCAGTTCTCCGCTCTCCAGGGACTTTTCATCTTGCCTGGAAAGCTTCGGTCTGCATCAATATATTCACTCTCCAACTCACTGTAAAGATCACCTTCTGGATTTAGTCTGCTGTTCTGGCGTCACCCCCTCTAGCTGTAAATCTCACTCCATTGCTTTTTCCAACCACATGCTTATTACCTTCAACATCACCCTCCCACTGTCTAAAATTACCCTCCCTCGCACCATCTCCTTCGGAATATTAATGACAATAACATTGACACCTTCGCATCTGATAGAGATCATTTTCCCAGTGTATCTGCCTGTTGTTCACCCGATGACTTAGGTTCTTACTACAACAAAAATCTTCACACTCTCCTGGACACCCATGCTCCTCTGAGATCCAGATCAGTTTCCTTCACCCGCTCATGACCCTGGTTCACTCCCGCCCTACACCTTCTGAAATCTCAGGGCCGTCAGCTGGAATGCCTTGTCAAGAGAACTGGACTCACCACCCCCTATCCATCCCCAACAACTACTTCTTCCAGTTTTGACCTTCCTTCCGTTCAAACCATTTCAGACATTATTCATAAATCTAAACCTTCCACATGCCAGCTTGACCCACTCCCCTCCACCCTGGTTAAATCATGCTGCTCTTCACTTGCCCCTCTCATCACTGAGATTATCCACTCCTCCTTAAGCTCCAGTTCAGTCCTCCCTGCACTCAAAACTGCCTCGGTCACACCCATTCTGAAAAAACCCTGCCTGGACCCTAATAACTTCAATTATCTTCGTCCCATATCCAACTTACCCTTCATATCCAAAATTCTGGAAAACTCTGTTTCTTCTCAACTCCATAATCATCTGATGTCCAACAGCATCCACGAGCAGATTCAATCTGGCTTTCGTCCCTTTCACAGCTCCGAAACCGCACTCCTCAAAATTACAGATGACCTTCTTATGGCTTCTGATTCTGGACTACTTTCAATTCGCATTCTTCTGGACCTTACATTGGCTTTTGACACCATTTCTCATGCTACCCTCCTCAGTCGACTATCATCCATTGGTTTCACCCACATTCCCATAGCCTGGTTCACTTCATATATTTCTGATCGAACACAGTTCATACAATTCAAATTTCAGAAATCCATTACCTTCCTCCTCGCCACTGGAGTACCCCAAGGCTCTGTATTGTGGCCTCTCCTTTCTATCATCTACATCCTCCCTCTTGGTCACATCCTCCGTAAATACAACATAAAATTCCATTCCTACGCGGATGACACCCAGCTCTTCCTCTCTACTAAACCATCCTCCTCACTCCCACCAACCTCCCTCACCCTCTGTCTCCATGAAATCCACTCTTGGTTCTCATCCAACTTTCTCCGAAGTCACACCCCATACTCTCTCCAAAGCCAACAAATCTTCCATTACCATTGATAACTCAATTGTCCTTCCCTCCCCTCAGGTTAAGAGTCTGGGTGTCATCCTTGACAGCACACTGTCCTTGCAGTCTCACATTAATAGCATCACCCGGTCTGCCTACTTCCACCTGCGTAACATCTCCCGTCTCCGTCCCGCTCTCATTCCCCAAACTACCGCTATCCTGGTTCACAGCCTTGTCACGTCTCGAAAAGATTATTGCAACTCACTATTGTTTGATCTGCCTAGTAAGTCCCTCCAGAAACTGCAAATCCTCCAGAACTCTGCTGCACGCCTGATAACTCGGACCCCCATCACTCATCATATCACTCCCATCCTGCAACAACTCCACTGGCTTCCCATTAAACAGAGGATTATATTTAAAATACTTCTCATCACCTTCAAAGCAGTTCATAACATGGCTCCTCCATACATCTCCGATCTCCTCCATTTAAACATCCCGACCCGTTCATTCCGATCCTACCATACCTGCCAGCTTTCCGTCCTCCCTGCCCGTCTTGTCACAATGGGGAGCAGGGTGTTTAGTCGCTCTGCTCCCCATCTCTGGAATTCTCTCCCTCCTGACCTCTGTACCATGGACTCATTTCTCCTTTTCAAATCCAAACTCAAAACTCTTCTGTTCAGACAGTCATATTCCACATGACCCATATCAGCTCAATGTTGTCTTGCCACGGTACTTGTCTTATTTATGTGATTTTTTGTTTGTTTTTTAAACTTATTTTACTGTTTTTAATGTTTTCATCTGCTTTGTACAGTGTCCTTGGGTGTCCTGATAAGGCACTTTCAAATAAAATCTATTATTATTATTATTGTTATTATTATTATTATTATAAACTGTGAGAAGTAATATAGGATTAAGGAACGAGTGTGATGTCTTTCAAAGCAGAGAATAGCTATTCTATCCACAAATGCGCACAGAAAGAAGTTATCACATCATCCTAAAGGATCCATCTAATCTGAGTAATATTTTGATCAACAGAGTCTGATTCAGATAACAACATACTGAGGATGATGTTCAGCAAATTGTCTTGTATCTAAAACACTAAAGTAATACAGTGTGCCTAAAGATTACAACGCTTAGCTCAGTCCTGAATAAATCTTCACAGGGATGTCCCCTGCAGGTGCTGGTGTGGAGTTGAAAGTCACATTCCTCTGATCACACAACTATAATGAGCTGAAAGAAAACAGGATCTGTGATCTTGGCAGATCGACTTGCATGATGTGAAAAGACAAAGTAATCCATAAAAGGAGGTGTGTAGTTGTATGTTTATTGCGGAACCATAATATGAAAGGGCCTAGTGCCCATAGCGCTCTCTCTCTAAAATGAAAATGCAAGATTGGTAAGAGAAAAAAGGACTTCAAATGAGTCACCTTTTGTCCATCAGCTCAAGCCACCTCTTAATCACAAAAACTTTGGTTTTTGGTTTTTGGCATCAAATCTGGACCTCAACGAGGTGTATATGGAAAAAAGGAGTTATCATGCTGACTTGGCTGAACAGTAAAATAAACCAGTTTATTTTCTTCTGGTCATCAAACAAAGCTGCAGCTTTCAAAATGGCAACCCACCCATGTCTGTCTCTGCAATATCCAGCAGTGCAACTATATATACTTTTAAACTCCACCTTCTCAATTCAGATTAGCCAATCACCTCAGCTGTGAGCAAACAGAAAAACAAAGTTTAACTTTCACATGAATATCACCATCAAGAATTATGTATCAATAATGAAATATCAAACATGTATACACATACACAATTTGTAAATCATTTTATTCTCTTCATTTATTTGACTTTGCCCCATTGTTTGAAAACCAACATCCCTTCTTATATAAGAGCTGCATTTGAGTCAGACTTCCTCCTCAGCTGCAACAAGATGGCTGCCACAGAGGACACACCCATTTGGTAACAAACAACAAATGTTTTAGCAGTACATTGGCACACAACAGAATGTTCAGAATTTTCCCAGAATCCTTTATGTGATTCTGCCAGCACTCCCCCACTGTCACTATCCTGTGGAAAAAAAACTGATACTACATTTATTTTAAAGCTTACTGAAATCTAAACTAGCAGAAAATATTTACAATAGAGAACAATACTTCGAATCTATTTATACATCTGCATGAACAGTTTCTGATCATAACAGCTTCATGAACCTAGAAACATAATTTATGGAAAAAATATTCTAACTTCTTCTTGTCAGTCTTGATCAGATTTTTTGGGTCTTTTACCCTTTCAAATGTTGTGCTTTTTTTCTTTTGCTATTTAGGTGGGCAGTAGGTCTTGTGATGTCATTAAAACAACACAGTAATATGGTGTTTCCGAGCATTTTCCACATGCACTGTCTAAAGTGTTATTGAAGCTCTGAATCATACCGACTTTAGTTACATAACGAAACGTGCAGTTACTCATCTCTGACTTTTACACACCCAAAGCAAACATTACACGCACACACACACACCCCTACGCACGCACACACAAACACACACATGTCTAAAATTAACATCCTCATGTGCTTTTTAGGGCACAGGGCTTGAGAGACAGAGCAGCAGCAATTAACAACTCACTGACATTTGCTTTTCCAGCTGTGGTGGAGGGAATAAGGGATACGGGAGAAAGAGAAATGAATGCAATCCATTCATGATAACCACACAGGGCTTGCCTCCTCAGCGGTATATGTGTTTCCTTTTTGTGTGGGTTTGAGTGTGTGAGTGTGCTCCAACTTCTCTCTAAATGACCTTTGATGTTTCAACTGTGTTGCAAAAATACCACACTCAGTTCTCAGTCACAAAGCAGAAAACAGCAGCATTCTCTCTTTCTGATACTCACACAAAGCACGCTGTGCAAATAAAGGCTTGCATCGTTCCGTGATGAATCAATTTCATTATACATTACAAATTTCATTATGAACCATCATGACTACGGCATTGCAAAATTAGCGTGTCAATATGGTGCCTTCTTTGTGGGTACACAAAAGACACAGAGCCATGCTGCCTGGGCATTTGTATAAGACGCCTCCAACACATGACATGCAGACATAAGACAAGAAAAGTTTTTGTTGCTCTGATATAATATCCATCACTTTTAAGTAATAATTTGCAATGCCGTATTACTATAAATAAGACAACATTTCTACATGGGTTATTGCACTCATATTATTGTTGATCATAAGCAGCATTTGTGAATGAAACATTTTTATTTTACATACTGTTGTTTCAGTTTATGTATTTTTTAAACATTATGTGACCTTATAAATGAGCATGTAACTAAAACAGTAGTTATTTTTTTGTAATTTCAGAAATATACAAAACTTATAATGAAATTAAATTTATTTTCCTGTATATATCAATACAGTTGTATCATCCTTCACACGCCTGCGATGGACTGGCGACCTGTCCGGTGTGTACCCTGCCCCTCGCCCCGTGACTGCTGGAGATAGGCACCAGCTCCGCCACAACCCTGCAGCTCTGTGGGATTCTGAAGCACCTCTTCAATCTTAGGCTAACTCAGGAGAAGGTTCCAGTGTTGTGTAAGACATCATGCCTTGTTCCAGTACCAAAGAGAACTCCTGTTGGTACCCCTAAATAAGCAAACAAGAACATATAAGCAAACAAGAACATATAAGGACCCACTGCAGTTTGGTTATTGCTGTGGAGTTGGAGTTGAAGATGCCGCCATCCACCTGCTTCAACCAACCCACTGTCATCTGGACAAAGCGGGCAGCACTGTGAGGATCATGTTCTTTGATTTCTCCAGTGCATTTAACACAGTTCAGCCTGATTTGCTTCGTCAGAAACTTCTGAACACAGGTGGAGCCTTCAACAATCGCCTGGATCAGTGACTACCTGACAAATAGACCACAGTTTGCAAAACTGAAGAATTGTGTGTCAAACCAGGTGCTCAGCAGCACAGGAGCACCACAGGGGACTGTGCTCTCACCATTATTTTTCACTCTGTACACCTCAGACATCCAGTACAAATCAGAGACCTGTCATCTGCAGAAATACTCAGATGACTCTGCAACTGTCGGGTGTATCAGTGATGGACAAGAAACTGAATACAGAGAGCTGGTGGACCCCTTTGTGACATAGTGTGGAAACAATCGTCTCACCTTGAATGTGAACAAAACAAAGGAGATGACTGGAGATTTCAGAAGAAACATGGATAATTCAAACACTGTTTCCATCATTGGAGAAGAATTGGAGGTGGTTGAGGAGTATAAATACCTTGGAGTTCACATTGACAACAGACTGGACTGGAGGCGCAACAGTAAAGCCGTCTAGAAGAAGGGACAGTGCAGACTATACCTCTTGAGGAAGCTTAGGTCCTTCAAGGTTTGCAGCAAGAATCTGCATATCTTCTAGAATTCTGTTGTGGAGAGTGTAATCTCTTCAGCCGTCATCTGTTGGGGTAGCAGCATCAGAGCCAAGGACTTAAAAAGACTCAACAACCTGATGAAGAAGGCTGGTTCTGATCTTGGCACTACTGTGGAACCACTGGAAATGAGGATGCAAAGAAGGATTCTTCATAAAATCAAAAATATTATGGACAAGCCTGAGCATCCTCTTCATGAGACCGTCATACAACAACAGAGTGTCCTCAGTTGGAGGCTTTTTCAGTTCTGCTGCAATACAGACCGCTACAGGAAATCCTTCCTGCCCCCAGCCATCATTATCTACAACAACTCTTTAAAATAATTAATTATATGAGCTACAACAACACTTAATTTCCCTCTGGGATCAATAAAGTGTTTTTGAATTTAAATTGAATTGAATAAAATGGACGGGTAAAGATAATGGATGGATGGATGGATCCTTTACACTCACTGGACTGCAAGTTTGTCTATTAGCCTGCATTCAGTGTCCATGGTAAATGCTGTTCTGGTTGATAGTTCTCCAACGCTTCTACATAATTTAACACTCAAACAACTGGCTGGCTGGCTGGATGGATGAATGGATGGATGGATCCAAGAAATTATGTTTCCATTCTTTTTCTCTTCTTATCTACACATGGAAAACACCTAAAACATTTCTTATTTCCCCAGACCTTTTAATATGTAGAAATACTGACATTTAGATTATCTTGTTGTGGACTCACACTTTCTTCTCATGGGTTTCCAGCCAGTCTTATTAAAAAAAAATATTATTTTGTTTATGGTTTGTCTTTGTTTTGTTATTTTAAACAGTTGCTAGGCCACTAAAAAGTGAGTCCTTTAATGGCTAATACATGGTTTCCATGTTACTTTCCCCTTTCTGTGCAGAGCTGGGTCATAACGAGGATAACATTGCATTAAAGATACATTACAGACAGTATGAGGTTGTCTGAGGTTCAACAGAAGGAGAACCTTCTGACAGAAAATATAGGGCATCATGAGAAAAGGAAGGCTGACAAACTATATGAAGGAAACAGAGGGTAAAAGACAAGAAATAACTTTATAGTGGTTTACTCAGCCACTACACATCCTACTGTGTCTCTTCCCCTCAATGTCATGGCCCTCTGCCACTGACAAGATGCTAATGCACATGTCATCAGATAGACATTTCATCTCCCACCATTCTAAGCATCCAGTCTCAGCATTCCTTTTCTCTGTCATTTACATATCTGTCATATTGTCCTTAATCACTCTTCTCTTCCTCCACTTCTTCCAGGATTCTTGCCTCGTCCACCCTAATCTGACTCCATCCTGCTGTCTTTCATTGACTCTGAAGTCATTTTCTCCATGTCCAATCAACTGTCTTCCCTGTAAAGCTACAAATAGGGTCAGCACATGTTGTGTTTTATTTAATTCTAATAATAAACACTCAATGGATAGCATATAAAATCCAGAGGACCAGTAGTTTGTAATTTATTCATCCCTAAAACTCATATCAGGGGAATTCACCCTTTCACCATCGCATTCTATCACCATTTATAAAGCATGTCCTATGCACACTCAGACAAGTGCAAAAGTTCATATCAGGGGAATTCACCCTTTTACCATTGCATTCTATCACCATTTATAAAGCATGTCCTATGCACACTCAGACAAGTGCAAAAGTTCATATTTAGAACTCTCAGTCCTCTCAATTATATAAGTTAGCTACCAGCTCTCCCCACTTACCCACTACATAAAGATAAGTAGGTAGCCAGGACCTTGTGATCAGTCTGCCCTTAAGAATACATTTTCCAGAATGCTATGCAATCTGTAGGATCTCAAGCCTCAGTGTAGTGAAGTTACTGTAGGCATCATGGCTGCTTCTATGTTTATTTATTGTTGCCCATCCTTTCACTTTAGATTGACAGCATGTCTTGGTGAGTTTGCAGTTGTGCCATACTCTTTCCATTGTCCCAGATTTTCAAAGTTTAAGGTTACTGTTTCATAACCTAATTTGCTCAAAACTTCTATTTATCTATCTATCTATCTATCTATCTATCTATCTATCTATCTATCTATCTATCTATCTATCTATCTATCTATCTATCTATCTATCTATCTATCTGTCTGTCTGTCTGTCTGTCTGTCTGTCTGTCTGTCTGTCTGTCTGTCTGTCTGTCTGTCTGTCTGTCTGTCTGTCTGTCTATCTATCTATCTATCTATCTATCTATCTATCTATCTATCTATCTATCTATCTATCTATCTATCTATCTATCTATCTATCTATCTATCTATCTATCTATCTATCTATCTATCTATCTATCTATCTATCTATCTATCTATCTATCTATCTATCTATCTATCTATCTATCCATCCATCCATCCATCCATCCATCCATCCATCCCATCCCATCCAATCTTTGCAGGCTCCCGAGGGGGCTGATGCCTATCTCCAGCGGTCATTGGGCAAGAGTTAGGTCACCAGTCCATTGCATATTGGTGTCTTGGTCATAAAGATTGTAAATATATGAAAAGAAATGACTGAATGAAATAACTTTTCATACAGTATGACAATCACAAATTGCTTTGTTCTGGTTATGTTCATAAAAATATTGACTTGAACTTTTCAATTCTTACATGGCAACATATGAAAACACAAAAGCGTTTTTATTATTATTTTACATTAATTTAGTGGACATAACCCTTTCTGAAGGTACTGTAAAATCTAAGTGATGGCTGGGTGTTTTATTTCTGGTCTGGTATGAAGCCACACTATACAGAGAGTGGCCTAAGGATTTATATTGTACTTACCAAAGTATATAACAAAACCTTAACTCTCAATACATTCTGAGGCTCTGTTGGTTTTAATTTTCCTGAGAAACAGAAATTTGAGCAAGACTCATTTGCAGTTCATGATTGAACTGAATAGGTTTTATATATAAAATAAATTCTGAAAGTTTTTGCCCTGCCTGAAGATTAGTTTGTGATCATGACTGCAACTCTTGTGTTCTGAGGCGTGCATCTGAAGTGATGCGTTTCTGGCACCCAGCGTGTTTAGTTCAGCATGCATCACCCACATGGTGTATCATGTGGAGGCAGACCTATTTTAGACCTATCAGTGGGTTTGTGGGGATCCAGCATGAAAGGAAACTTGTGGAACAAGACTTGTTATTATAGCAAACAAAATAAAATACATGCTGTTCAGTTTGGCATGAGAAAGCTTTTACAAAAGCATTACAAGTAGTCTTTTCCCATATTTTTTAAACAGTCAAGTCATGAAACTGTTATAGTATACATTTTTAAGAGTAAAGGAAGACTGTAATAGGATTACCATTCCAGAAAACAAACAAACAAAAAAATAACAGTGCACAATGTTTATGCACAGTGATCAAAGAAAGTAACTAATACTTAATAATTAAGAGAAAAACTTTGGTTACAGCTGCAATTATAAATCTTTCTAGGATAATATAAACCAACTAGACATTTCTCCACTCTTGCTTTTGACAGTTTATGTTTGGTATTTTATAGGCCATTTTTGCAGTCCTGCAAACACCTGTTGGCTTCGAGCCTCTCTTGTCCTGAAAGAAGTTATGATTATTACTCTCGCATCTCATCTTTGCTGAGCTTAGTATTTTTTTCCCCAAGGTCAAAGCCCAAGACACCTAACCTCAAAGCTGAACAAAGTCTACATTTTCCCAATGATTAATTCCATAAGAGCTCTGCTTTCAAGGTTTTTCTTTTGTCATGATCATGGCCTTAATTTTTCTTGAGGGCTTCTGCATGTTCAACTCTGCAAAGTAAATTACAGCATTTGTTGATTTTCAAATTCAAAACAGGCAAGTTTATCACTATAGCAAATCTTAATTTCAGTCTCTCTTTGAAATAGACAGTAGTTTGCAAACCAGAGAGTAAATCATCCCCTAAAATCTTATAATCCCATCAACTGAATTTTCATTGACTGATTAGATCTTTCTGAAGAGAGAGTCTCTCCCTGCTAAGTTCTCTTCTTCTTCTTCTATGGTCAAACACAAAAACTGGGCTGCTTTGAGCAAGTAACTGAGGAGCGGAAGTAAGTAGAGCCTTTATGGCTGTGAAAAGATATCAAAGCACCTCTTGCTTGAAATTTCCACGGTCTAACAAATCATTAAGAGATGCCTGAGAAGGGAAACTCAAAGTTTATACAGGATCAAAAAGACCAAGGGAAAAGTTCAGAAATGGTTCACAGAATTTGTGAAACTCTGACTTCTCCACAAAATCTGTTTTGAAGCCTAAATATTTGCACATGTTAACTGTATGTAGTAAATTTCTTCCTTTTTTACCCACAACTTTAAAAGAAATAAACGAAAATAAATAGCAAAACCTGTAAATATTTCCATGTGCCACTCCAGCTTTGTTTTTGTGTCTGCTTCATAAAAGTAGGTTCTGCTTCATAAGTCATGGTCTTTTTTTAAAAAACTGAACAGGTTTGATCTCATTTTACCCTTACCTTTTTTTGAACAAATTAAGGGAAACCTCATTTTTGACACTATGAAACTAAAACTTATTTTTGTTGATTTCTAATTCAGTCTCTTTAAAATAAAAAAACATGGAACACACAGGCTAAGTAAATAAATGATAAATTACATTGAAAAAAACTAATAAGGGATGTTTTTCAGTAGAATAGTTAAAAGATAAAAGAAAATAAATTTTTGAATGGTTATTCAATAGATTGGTCCAAAGAAAATTGCTAATGGCAACCCTAATTCTTGTAATTTTACCTTGCATTACATTATAATACCTGGGTGAGTCGAAGGATCACACTATTGAGCATTTAAAAAATATGTATCCTTTCCCAGCAGAGATTTGACTCAATAACCCCTTTTCTCTGACAACACTTATGAATTTCAAATTCAGAGGTTTGGCTCAGCTTACCTATTTAAAACTTTGGTCATAGTTTATTTATCTCCTTGAGCTTAAAACCTTTTTTGGTTTCCACTAGAAACTAAAATAATCACCTTGCCACAGCAGCCTTGAAGAGGAAGTATCTAAAATGCAATCTCATGGATGTGTTTATTGAGGTGGTACAACAGGGACCTCTACAGGATATTTAGAGGATGAAATATTTCAGCAATCTTAGAAGAGACTGAGAGCTGAATGCCTAAAGACGTTCCTCTCAGTCACTGTCACAGTTTCTCTCTGTCTGCGAGGAAGCTCATCGCCTGTCTAACAGCTTCCTGCATGAGACAGTGACACACCAACGCACACAAACTGACAAACACACCTCATTAATAAACACATCACACAAACAGTAAGCCTCCTTATTCGGATGTATGGAGAGAGGGACAGGGTGCATTATAAATCAAAGGCCTAACCTTGCAGAGGAGAGAACTCAGACAAAACTTGTCATGTGAGTTTTTTATTTACCTCACCAAAGATCAACAACTGACCTATTAATATGAAACTTAATATTCATCCTTTAAAACCAAAGACAAAATGCATTGAAGTTCTCATGGTCTGTTAGGGTCACTTGTCAGTTTTGTCAGAATTATGGAAATGAAAATATTTAGTGAAGAGTGGACCTTTTATTTCTGCTGTAAGTGTATAAGATCTGCTTATTCCTTCCATTCTAAAGAGCTGTTTGCAGCCTTGAGGTTACGACCCCCGAGAGGTGGCAAGAAAACTTTGAAAGGAGGTGAAATGATTAATGAGATAAGAACCAGAAAAACATGGTTTTGCCTCTCAACATTATGTTAATTCTACAGTTTTTTAGCATATTATTTGTCTGTTTGGGCCTGAAATTATATTTAAATGAACCAATTTTTGACAGCAAATTGCTCTCTAGCTGAACTGTACACAACTGTCGTGTGACAGTGTAAGCTATTTTTTTTTTCACAGTCACGAAAAAGGGACCACTAAAACATGTTTCATTAAAGATGCAGTTATCTTATAAACTCATCTGGCTTTGACAAAATACACTTTCCACAAAGAGACTTTCATTTTGTATGAGAAGAAAAGCTCTGAAATGGCGCAGTGTCTGGAGACTTCTAATTAGAAACTGTGCAAGAGTACGCATTTTTATTTGTCATTTATATAGTAGTACTTTATATGGAACTGTACAGGTACAGTTATTTTTAGGGCCTATGACAAAACACATGCATGGGGCCCTACACTTGCCTTTCTGTCATTATTATTTAACACGTATGTTTAATGTGTGTTTGCTTATTCCCACATGTCTGCCTTAGTTGTCAGGTGATTAACAGTTGCAATTTTCTCTGCATCATTATTTGTTTATTTATTTCAAGATTAATGATTTTGGTTCAAGTGAGCTTAAGCTGTGGATGTTTGCAAAAGTCTATCCATAACTAAGGAACTTGTAATGATAGATTATGTGATTTTCTTGAGTATAACTTTGTCTCAGGACTGAGCTGGTACTTGAGCTTTTCATAAAAAGCATAGGGTGAAAATATTTTCTTCACAATAAAAGGTTTGTTGATATTTCATGTTCTCAAGGGTATTGTGGCACATTTAATTTTAACTTCATTTATTAGTAGATACAACAGCTTGTAAATGCATTTCCTTTTGGAAGGTTATTGTAACGTAGTCCAATCTGTAATCACATTCCTCTTAACTAACATTATATTTGAACAAGACAGAAATTAAATATGAAATATCTCAAACATAATTCCTGCCATCACAATAGGCTATATATAAAAAATGGCCTGATGAAGCCTCTTTTGATCCCTGATTGTAGAGAGAATATTTTTGGAGTAGCCATTTCATGTAAATGATTGCCA
Source organism: Valencia hispanica (assembly GCA_963556495.2). Classification (NCBI taxonomy): domain Eukaryota; kingdom Metazoa; phylum Chordata; class Actinopteri; order Cyprinodontiformes; family Valenciidae; genus Valencia; species Valencia hispanica. The sequence goes on along the minus strand of OY747700.1, from coordinate 38,202,421 downwards.
GGTAAATGATTAAAAATCTCAATAACAATACAAAAATGGTTTACACTACTTTTGTAATGGTGTCCCACTTTACAATGACACTGGTTGCTGCAGGATTTTGTAACAAGATGAGTTTCTCCAGGGACTTTGGCACTAAAGATAAATCTGATTTGGCACATACACCCACAGTACAGTTCAAAGGTTTTGAATTTACCAGGCCTGTTCTTTACACAAAGAGTTGAAGTAAATGCAGCTCATTGTGGCATATTTTTTAAAGAAAATAAAAAAATTGCGGCAACTGTGTGCATTCATTTCTAGTGTTTTAGACAGAAAATTGACAGAGAAAGAAGAAGGGAATCCATGCAGCACAGGTTTTGAGGTCAGGATTTGAACCCTGGATAGCTAGGACTGATAGCCTCTGTATATGGGGCACCCACTTTACAGCTACACCTCGTCCTGCGGTCAGCCTGATGTCTTTATACAACACTCTATTCCGTAGTGAAAGAACAATATATAGAGTTTGAGTGTTTTCAGGTTTAGATATTTTATGCAGAAAAGAGTCAACAACAACAGCATTTTCTTTCCAAGGCAAGCGCTGGCTGAATTCATATCTGTCTGTGTGTGTTGGCAACACAGAAACATTTCAACATTTGCATATATACCGTATTTTCAGTCTTTGTAAAGCCAATATTGATACTGTATGGCTCTGTATTTTCTTTTAACTTGACTATGTCTTATCTTCTTCTTTTTTATATGGAAGAATACAAACTGAAGGCTCATGCTCAAGCACCAATGCTAAAAGACTAAACAGGTTTTTTTGGGGGGATGGGTGTTTTTGTTTTGTGTTTCTTGCACATTACAGAGACAAGCAGAGAAGCTGCAGATGCATTCAATCACTTCTAACTTTGCTCACTGTCCATAATATGTTTAAGAAGTCCTAAATGACACTTTACTAAGAAGATCAGCTGTTTTGGGAATTAAGCCATAAAATGCAGTTTAAGTGAAGAAAGAAGCAGAAACAGATTTGAACAGATGTAAAGGCAGGGTAACTGTTGTGCAACAATAGGTTTGGTTTGGCTACAAATAACTATCAATAAGGGCCAAGGGCAATTATTAGCAAAGTTTGTAATTTTGATCAAAATTACCAACTTGGTAGTTGATGTGATAATTGTTGAATGGCATCAGTGATGAAAAACATTGGTAAGTGAATTGATAAATGGACATTTACAATTGGGTTTAGGTTTACATGGTTGATTCCAATTGACTAATAGAAAATATGGTACTTCACTGAGTAACATTTCCTTTTGCCCTATCCCAGTTTATATGGCACAATGATTGAGAGGTTTTGAATGTCTTACCCTCTACATGTACCTCTTGTTTCAATGGTAAACAGGTGTCCATAATGAAAGTTTCCACTTTTGCCCCAAGTTTGCAGAAGAGCAAAATCTTCACAAAAGTTGGCTGATTAGACCACTCTTGAACAGGAGACAGGCAAAAAGGCCACGAGTGTGCTTTTCTTTTTAATGAAAAGCCCACTTTGATGTTCAAGGCATATGTTGATAACATAATTAAAGCATGGTATTCGGATAACTTTGGGGAGTTTATTACGCTGCAGCACTAGCTTGAGAAGATTTTCCTTGACTCTATGTGACATTTGCCTTCATGCTTCTTTCTCCTCCGTTTTCATCTCTTCACCTTATGAAGAGGTGTCTTGATTACTTTAAGGTGAACAAACAACACTCACAGTTCTACATTTATCTTATGTTTTAGGTGTGTCAAACCTGTAATGTATCTAAAATTCCCTCACTCAGTCGCTTTTTTCATACTTTTACATGAATCTAAAATGACAGATATAGTGATACACTGGTAAGGGTTTTTGCAAAGTTGAAAGATAGTTGTTGTCGTTGTTTTATTCAAGTTTTGCCTTTCTTTGAGACAAATAGATTTAGGCAGGTATTTCCTCAGAAGCAACTTCTCTTTTATCTTACCAGAGAAACTTGTCTTCTGTGTTTGACAGACAGACAGTTAATGTTGGGTCATAAACCTCAAAGTCAGTGACTTTAACTGGCTTTCTTTTTAAATGACACTGAGGCCTAAACAACACATTGTAATAAATAGTTTGACAATAAGTAATATTGGCATGTGTGTAGGATGAGGAAGAGACTGATGGAGCAGTGGCAGTGTTGTTAGGTGTGTGTTCAGACACATTAAACAGAAATTGACATGTTTCACTGCAGAACCTGCTGCATTTTGCAAACATTTCCTATCTGTGATCTTTAGGCTTGATGTTTTGCCAAAGATATGGACATAAGTAAATAATTTATAGGTTGGTGTGCTGCTGTGTGGGTGGATATCTACATTACATTGCCTTGCATCACTTTTTTTCTATTTTGCACAAAACAAACCGCCCGAGCTTGACTCAAACTTACATCTTTTTCCATCCTTGAAAATGCGTTTCCCTCAGAGTGGCCCAAACTGCTCCGTCTAAAGCACTTTCTCCTGGCCTGTTTTCCCATTAGAATTCCCCTCTCAGAATTCTACTTATCTCTGCTTTAGTTTCTTAAAACCTGCTTGTTTCTCTGTTTGAGCATTTCAGGATTGATAAACTGACAAAAAGATGATGATGATCTTTCACCCTGCTATACAGAAATATTAAAGATTCATTCACACTCACCACAAATGCGGCATTTATTAGGATCAGAATCTTCATTCTGAAACCCACATCTGCTTTGAATGTGACAATGTATTGTTTCGCTTTGGTAGTTCTACTTATAACTTTATAAAACGCAAATGTTTAGACATGACATGTCAGTGTGACATAAAATATCTGTTCAGAAGACACAAAATACACAATGTTAAAAAATCTTTTTCATAAAAAAACATGCTTCATATCATTGGTTAAGACACACTTCCTTGCAACATTTTAAATACCTCTTGAATGATTTACCATTATTATTCTGGATGAGCAGCAACAATTTACATGCCAGGTGTTGACAGGACAACTATTAGTTGTGCACCCTGGCTTTCACAAAATCTGGCTTTCATACAAGAATGGCACCAAGAAATATAATGTTGAAAGCAACCCTAAATAGTCCTGCTTGTAGTGTGCCACAAGAAATGCAGAAAAAAGAGTAAATATGTTGAAGAAGGTGCACTGATTAGGTAACACCAAAATAAAATAAAAAATATTTGACCTACTTGGAAAACAATAGGTGATAGATCACAATGAACTACATCATGGTGCTGGGATTCTTTTCTTCAACAGGGATAGAGACCACTAACAGGATGGTGCTAAGTACAGGAGAATGGCCCCAATTTTCACTGGATGCATCAGCGGTGCATCACGGCAGCGTCGCGGCCTCTGCACGAAATAGAAACCATTATAGTCTGTGGTTTGGTTTACACTGAGTGCGCTGCGGTGCATCTCAGACGGGTCCCAGAAGTGTTTCGGTGTGCTACTCTGACATGGGGACATGCCTGCGCTAAATTGACGCACATTGCACATGAGTGGATAGTGAGTTTTTGTCAGATAAAAGAAAGTTGTTTTTTTAAGTATACAACGTCATGTCAGCTATCAGTAAAGAGCCTTGCATTTATATCTATTAAAATAAGATGTTTAAAGTTTATTTAAATTAAACAAGGACTTACAAAAAATCCATCCATCCATTATCTGTACCCATCCTGCTGCTTCTGTACTGTTACCTACCCATTACCCTATAGAAACAGTGTCTTGCCCACGGCCAAAATTAAATGGATTAAAAGTTAAGCCAACAAAAGCAAATTATGGAAATCTCATAAAAATAAATACAACTTTGACTGAAAATAAATCTATTAAATGTGGTTTATTAAACATAAGATCTCTCTCCTCAAAGACTTTGTTAGTAAATGACTTGATTTGTGATAATCACATTGATTTGCTTTGTCTCACAGAAACCTGGTTGCAGCAGGAGGATTATGTCAGTATAAATGAGTCAACTCCTTCCAGTCATTTAAATTTTCACATTCCTAGAAATACTGGGCGAGGAGGAGGAGTTGCAGCCATTTTCCGTTCTGATTTACTAATTAGTCCCAGACCAATTGATAGCTACAGTTCTTTTGAGCATCTAACCCTTAATTTTCCTCATCCAAGTTGCAAAACATTAAGACCATTTTTGTTTGTGGTTTTGTATCGTCCACCAGGCCCTTACTCTCAATTCTTGGATCAGATCTCACATTTTTTATCTGATATAGTATTAAATACTGATAGGGTTATTATAGTGGGGGACTTCAATATTCATGTGGATACTGAAAGTGATAGCCTAAATGCAGCCTTTAATGCTATTTTAGACTCAATTGGCTTTACTCAAAAAGTACAGGGATCGACCCACTCAGGTAAACACACTTTGGACCTTGTACTGACATACGGTATTGAGTGTGAGGAAATAACAGTCCACCCACATAACCCGGTCCTGTCTGACCACTTCTTGATAACTTTTGAATTTACTTTAACTGACCATCTTAAATCTGAAAGAAAATTTCATTATAGTAGAACTTTATCAGACAATGCTGTAACAATTTTTAAAGAATCTGTACCATTCTTACTTTCCTCAGTGTCTCAGAGTAACACAGTGGATGGCAGCAATTCTATCTCTAACCCTTCAGAAATTGATGGTCTGGTTCACAGCGTTACGTCCTCATTGCGCTTGGCATTAGATAGTGTAGCCCCATTAAAAAAGAAAGTGGCTAGCCATAGAAGGCTGACTCCTTGGTTTAACGCAGAGTTGCGTACTTTAAAGCAGAATACTAGGAAGTTGGAGAGAAAATGGCGCTCTACACATCTAGAGGATTCCTATTTAACCTGGAATAACAGTCTACTGCTGTATAAAAAGACCCTTCGACAAGCTAGAACAGCATATTTTTCATCATTAATAGAGGCGAATAAAAACCATCCTAGGTTTCTTTTTAGTACAGTTGCCAAACTTACACAGAGTCATAGCTCTGTTGAGCAAACTATTCCCCCGGCTCTTAGCAGTGATGATTTTATGAGATTCTTCATAAATAAAATAAATTTTATTAAAAATAAAATCATTGGCATCCTCCCAAACATGATTACTTCTTCCTCAGTAAATGAGTCAGTATCGGAAAGAACTGTAGAACCTCAGTATTGCTTAGGCTGTTTTGATTCAGTCGAGCTTTCAGAATTATCAAAAATATTAGCCTCATCTAAATCTTCAACTTGTATTTTGGACCCAATCTCAACCAAATTATTTAAAGAAGTGTTCCATTTGGTTCCTGGCCCCATTTTGGATATGATGAATCTATCCTTAGTAAACGGATACGTACCACAGGAATTTAAAATAGCTGTAATTAAACCTTTACTCAAGAAACCTTCCCTTGATCAAGATGACTTAGTGAATTACAGACCTATATCTAACCTTCCTTTCTTATCCAAAGTCCTTGAGAAAATAGTTGCTAATCAAGTCTGTGAACATCTAAACAGTAACGAGCTGTTTGAAGAGTTTCAGTCAGGTTTTAGAGCTCATCATAGCACTGAAACAGCACTGGTGAAGGTTACTAATGATATTCTCATGGCCTCAGATAATGGACTGGTGTCTGTTCTGGTTTTGTTAGATCTCAGTGCTGCTTTTGACACAGTCGATCATAATATTCTCTTAGAAAGGCTTGAACATGTTGCAGGGATCAAAGGAACAGCACTAGGCTGGTTTAAATCATATTTGTCTGATAGATTCCAGTTTGTTCATCTAAATGATAAATCATCTTCACTCTCAAGGGTTACTTGTGGAGTTCCACAGGGTTCTGTCCTTGGACCAATTCTTTTCACCATATATATGCTTCCAATTGGTAGAATCATTAGACAGCATGGGATAAATTTCCACAGCTATGCCGATGATACACAACTATATTTATCCATAAATCCTGATGAACCCAGTCAGTTAGGTAGATTACAGGCATGTCTGGAAGACATAAAAGCATGGATGACCCTAAACTTTTTGCTTTTAAATTCTGACAAGACAGAAGTTGCTGTCTTTGGACCAGAAGTTCTTAAACAGAAACTGATTAGTCAATCACTTCATCTGGATGGCATTAAATTGTCCCCCAGTAATAACGTAAAGAACCTCGGCGTTATTTTTGACCAAGACTTGACATTTAAATCCCATATTAAACAGGTTTCTAGGATTTCTTTCTTTCACCTCCGGAATATTGCTAAAATTAGAAACATCCTGTCCAGGAGTGATGCTGAGAAACTAGTCCATGCATTTGTTACCTCAAGGCTGGACTACTGTAATTCTTTACTATCAGGAAGTCCACAAAATGCCATTAAAAGCCTTCAGTTGATCCAAAATGCGGCAGCAAGAGTTCTGATGAATATTAAAAAGAGAGATCACATTTCTCCTGTTTTAGCTTCCCTTCATTGGCTCCCTGTTAAATCCAGAATAGAATTTAAGATCCTTCTTCTTACATACAAAGCCCTTAATAATCAAGCTCCATCATACATCAGAGATCTAATTGTTCCATATGTTCCTAAAAGAGCACTTCGCTCTCAGACTGCAGGTTTACTTGTAGTTCCTAGGATCTCTAAAAGTAGAATGGGAGGCAGATCTTTTAGTTATCAGGCTCCTCTCCTGTGGAACCAGCTCCCAGCTTTAGTCCGTGAGGCAGACACTCTGTTTACTTTTAAGGCCAGGCTTAAAACTTTCCTTTTTGATAAAGCTTATAGTTAGAGTGGCTTAGGTCATCCTGAGCTATCTCTGTAGTTATGCTGCTATAGGCTTAGACTGCTGGAGGACAGACTTACCAATTTTCTTCACTCTGCTACTTCCTTTTCTCCTACGACTCTCCAGTTGTATTACAGTACATTCTGTTATTTCGACTGTTAACTTTGTTTTCTCTCAGTGTTTTTCTCCCCATCGAAGATACACCTGGTCTGGTATCCTGCTTGGCTGCAATGCCCTGTTGGACGGGGGTCATCGACTGGGATGATCCTCTCAGTAACTGAACATCCACTGTGTCCTGTTATCAACTTTTTACTTTCTGTAACATAGAAAGTTCTCTTATATCGGATCTTCTGTTCCTTCTGTGTTCTGCTCTGTCTTCTCAAACCCCCAGACGGTCGTGGCAGATGGCCGCTCCTACTGAGCCTGGTTCTGTTGGAGGTTTCTTCCTGTTAAAGGGGAGTTTTTCCTCTCCACTGTCGCTACATGCTTGCTCAGTATGAGGGATTGCTGAAGGATTGCTGTGGTTGGAAATCTGCCCAACCTCACGCCAATGACTGACGCAATCTGCTGGGATTCCTTAATTAGGAAACTTTTTAACTGATTGGAATGTTTGTATAATTGTATTGAAATGACTTCTTGTTAAGTGCCTTGAGATGACATCTGTTGTGAATTGGCGCTATATAAATAAACTGAATTGAATTGAATCCATCCTATGGAGGGTTGCAGGGGTGCTAGTTCCTATCTCCAGCAGTCAAGGGGGGAGAGGCGGGGTAGACCCTGGACAGGTCGCCAGTCCATCGCAGGGCAACACAAAGACATGCATCATGCAATCATGCCTAAGGGCAATCTAGAAAGACCAATTAACCCAACAGTCATGTTTTTGGACTGTGGGAGGAAGCCGAAGTACCCGGAGAGAACCCACGCATGCACAGGGAGAACATGCACACTCCATGCAGAAAGACCCAGGCTGGGATTTGAACCCGGACGTTCTTGCTGCAAGGCAACAGTGCTACCAACTGCGCTACTGTGCAGTCCACTTACAGAAAATAGTTTATTTAATTTCATTATTTTACGAAAATGTTGTATATTTTGTTTACAGAATTACCCGTTTGTGTCACAATGTGACTTTTCCCCTTGTTTTAGTCCGTTTCTGTGTCTGTTTCCAGCTGCCCTGTATTGGGTCCTAATTACCTCCCCGTGTATATGTATTCGCATGTTCCCCATGTTAGTCCCTGTCATTGTCGTCAGTGTCAGCATTAAAGCTGCATGCGTCCTGTCCTCGGATGGTTGTAATAGTAAGTCTTGTGACATTGTATATCCTGAGTTTGTTCCATCTGGAATCACCATTAAAGAGTCTCTCACTGCATCTCAGCCTGTCTGTGCCTGATTCCGATCCTAAATCATGACACTTTGTAGTATTGGGTATTTAAACAATGTTATCAATGATGCGTAATTTTACTTTTTTGAAAATGAACTATATGAGGACACTAAAAAGCTTTAACAATTTTGCATTGTGGTTTTCCAGTTCCTTTTGATCACGATACTGGGGTGCCGTTTGTGCCTTCATCTTCGCAGACCATGAAACAGCTGTTCCACGTCTGAAACGCTCCCGTTGGGGATTGACGTGCTGTGGAGGTCGCGACAATACCGCACTGCTGCCGTAACGCGCCCAGTGTAAATTGGGGGTTAGACTAAGGCTGATGCTCAAATTTCAGCAGGACAATCACTCAATATACAGCCACAACTACAATGGAATAGTTTAAAGTATATTGATGTGTTAGAATGGCCAACCCAAAGTCCAGACCTATTCATGTACATTGAACATCATTGAAGCTGTGCAGGATAAGCTTTTGGAAACACCTTGTTTTGTAGTTAGTGTCATAGCTTGTAGTTTCCGGCACAGGCAGTAGAACATGAGTTCAAGAGGAGTGTAACATCAAAAGCGGGTTTGTTCTTCTGCCACTGAAAATGTTGCAATAGGATTGCAATAAAAGCTCCAAACAGGCCTGACAGTGTTTTTTTAACGTTTTGTTTAACCATATCTAGAAAGATATGACTTTTACCAATACAGCTTGACGGTACAATGATGGCAAACTGACATTTGTTATATTACACTTTATTAGTCCAAACTTCCCTGGAGGATTAATTAGCTAAGAAACGGTTGCAGACCACACTCATATCACCAAAATTACATTATGCTTTACATCATCTTTAACTCCCATTACTGTACTTGACTTATATTACACCAGTTAAAAACAGTTGTCATTGCAAGGCATTTTACATGCAATACCAGTAACTTGATTACTCTTTACATTCTAGCCTTTTGATTTAGTTTTACATGGCATCCATAAAGTAAGCTTTCAAGAGAACATTGTGAAAATTTTTACCATTAACAACGCAAAAACAGGCCCAGCACTATGCTGATGGAGAGAAGGAGGAAGTAAATGAATAGAAAGTGAAAGAGGCAAATGAATCAGCAAGAGTAAACACTGGACAAAATATTATTTGATCTTCAAAGCTCAGAGAAAACATGCAACAATACTGTCGTGGGGAAAAATGTCTTCATAAGAATGATGCTGGAGTCTGCACCGGCTTTTTTCATATTTTATTATGGCCAGTCTTGTACATGAGCCCGTCTGGGCCAACGTTCAAACTCTCTCGCACCCAGATCATGTCTGCCCTCTCTGCAAGCAGCTTCGGCCTTCAATCCCTGATGTTATGTCTTCATGGCAAGGTTAACCAAAACATTCCTCACTGCTGAGCAGTCAGCAGTTATATCAGAGTGGGTGAAACGCCTCTTCCCTGACTAAGTATTATGCCACATTCCCCAGATGCCTTTAAAAATAACATCTTAATCAATTAATTGACATCACCTTGAAATAATTATGTAACATTCCTCTCTTTTTCTTTCTAAAGTAATGCCCAAAACATACAGAAATATTTCAAGTTGATACAATTTTTTATGGGTGCGAGGACAGCCAACAAAAAACCCCACAATGGTCAAACAATACATATATAATCAGACATGGATCATGCTGGCCATGGAATCAGCTCAAAGTAATCAGGGATTGTCCATTCAGTTGACCTTGTTGAGACATGTTTGTCAGAATGAAGAAACCGGGGTCTTGGTTTATGCCATTTGTGGTTTTATTTTGCTCACCAATTCATTCATATTGGTGGGAAAAAAAATCTGATGACCTCCTGCCCCCAAGGAAGGCCACAAATAGTCTCATCATGTCAGGACTCTAGAAAAAATCCAACAGTGAGAGATGTTATGTAGACTCTTTTTGCCCGTCTCAATGGGATTTTAAATCTAAAACTTCCCTTATAGCTGCTTCATGTCCTGACCCCTAAGGTCCTCCTCCGGTCCCCTCGGAAGGGAAGGGTCACCGATTAGGAGGGGGCCTGATGTGATCTCCAGCTAAGTTATTAAGTGTTAGAGCATGTTAGTCCAAACATATGTGAACTAATTCAAAGGATTAGTTAGTTAATTTGAAGTGATTAGATCAGAGATTAGGTTAGAACTAATTAGCAGGCTGGGAAGTTGGTTTACATTACCTTGATGCTGCTGCGTCAAGCAATCCTAAACAAACTACACAACTTAAGAACCACGCTTCATTAACTCTTTATGCAAGAAGAAACTAATCAAGAATCCATGTTCAGATAATCATCACTGAAGGTCTTTAGTTGTTTTGCCCCAACCCCAAAGATCCTCCTCTTCTAGTGTAATGTCATTATATAATAAACTCTTCTTCAAAATCATGATTATATTCAAATTTGACCAAAACCCCAATAGAACCCCAAAATTAAATTAATCAAAGATGATCTTCTCCAGCACAACCCCTTCAGACCTTGTGTCTGAGTCCAGCAAGCCTGCATCACGCTACCCTAATAGTAGAGCGCAACACAGGCTCACTGGGTCAGATTGTCCGGTAGATATCATGGTGTTCTAACGTCCGTCAGCTGAAGATCTGACCTACATGAAGATCATCATGTTTGTTCAACAGGAACAGCAACATAGTTACTAATGTAGTCACAAAGAAATCACCCTTTTGACCAAATTATTTCTATATCAAGCCCCAGGTTGAGAGACATTGTCAGTGATCTTGCCTTTATTCAATTTTCTAATGATTGCTCCAACAGATGATCTCTTCTCACCAAGCTGCTTGCCTATTGTAGATTGGCTCATCCCAGTCTTGTGCAAGTGTACAATCTTGTCCCTGGTGTCCTTGGACAGCTCTTTGGTGGTGGAGGTTGGAGTCTGACTGTTTGAAGTTGTGGACAGGTGTCTTTTATACATATAATAAGTTCAAACAGGTTCCATTAATACAGGTAATGAGTGTAGGATAGAAGAGCTCCTCAAAAATCAAGTAACAGGTTTGTGAGGGCCAGAATTCTTGCTTGTTTGTAGGTGCTAAATCCTTATTTTCTGCACCTTTATACAAATAAATTGAATGATTTCCTGGATTTTCTTTTCTGTCTCTCACAGTTGAAGTGAACCTATGATGAATATTACTACCCTCTCTCATCTTTTGAAGTGGGACAACTTGCACAATTGGTGGATGCCAAATACTTTTTTGCCCCACTGTAATAGACTCCCAAGTGGTGCGTTAATCGGACAGAAAAACTTCAGACACTATTTCAATATGAGAAAACAATTCCATCCATTCATTATCTGTACCCGTCCATCCTATGCAGGGTTGCAGCAGTCACGGGGCGAGAGGCGGGGTAAACCCTGGACAGGTCGCCAGTCCATTGCAGGGCAAAACAGAGACATACAGGACAAACAAACATGCACACACACACCCATACCTAAGGGCAGTTTAGTGGGAACAATTCACCTAACAGTCATGTTTTTGGACTGTGGGAAGAAGCCGGAGTATCCAGACAGAACCCACGCATGCACAGGGAGAACATGCAAAATCCATGCAGAAAGACCCCAGGCTGGGATTAGAACTTGGGGCTTCTTGCTGCAAGGCAACAGTGCTACAAACTGCGCCACTCTGTTTTTATACTGTTTTATCTGGACAGCCCTTACTGGGTTCCCAGCACTTTCTGCTTTCCCTTGTCTAGCTTCCAGCATTAAATACGGAAGTAGACATTAAGGCAACTAATAGATGCCTCATTTGGCAATCAGTTTTTCACTATAATTATGTTTATCTTTGGTAGTTGTTATAATTGTACTGGTGCTCTATCTCTGCTTCTCCTAAAACCGTACCATATTAAAGGGTCATTTTTTTCCCTTCAATTTATCGCAAATATCAGATCAGAAGATAAAACAAAGAGGATAATTAGAATCATTGTTCTATTTCTTCTCTTTGTCTGTTTTGTTGGCTGTATTGTGTGGAATGCTCCACACAACAGAGAGCAGACAATTAGTTTTGGCTCAATGCATTTCTAGTTTTCTGAATATGCAAAGAGCTGGCCTTGGTATTTGTAATGCATGAACAAATTTACGAATACATTGCAATTCCAAAGAAGTCTTAAAAAGAAAACTTTAACACTTTGTGCAGAATGTAGACTAAACGTTGCTCTTTTAGTGATGCCTACTGAATAAAGTGTGTATGCCGGTGTGCTGAATATGCATGCCAAACTATAACATCAGCTCTACCACCTTGAAGTCCCACCACAGCAGCAAAGCTTTTCAAATGCATCAATATTTTAAGATATCAGTTCAAACAACCACTGTTCCATTATGCAGGGATGTCTAAATGTTCCTATTTCCTTGTGTACAAGCAGATACGTTCTTAATGAGTGGTTAAGGTTGTAGCTTGAATGGAAAACAGAAAAATCAAGAAGACTTGGTCTCTGATTCCATCAGCATTACTCTTACTTCAGTTCAGAATACAGTTCTGCTCTTGTCCTGGCACCATCATGCATTATAGATAAGTATGCAATACAGCCAAGTGCAATTGAAGAAGAACCAGTTATTTTTATGTTTTCTGTACACAGATTGAAAACTGGGGATTTCAATCGTAAGTTACGTTAAGTTAAAAATCTTATTTCACAAGATTACAGTGTTTATATTATAAATACTGTAATCTTGTGAAATAAGATTTTTAGATATTTCAGAATGGAAAACCAGGCCCAATACAGATGCATTTATAGGTGTGTCTATAAAAATCAGAATATCATAAATAACTTAATTTATTACTGTAACTCATATCATATATAGATTCACTGTGCAAATATTTGTTATACAGAAATACAGTTTCACCAAAAAATGGGCTATGATCTGTACAGTACATGCACTAAAAGCTAGGCTGGGGCTTCTTCAGCATTACATCCATGTTGCATGGCATGAAGGTGATCGTCCCGTGGCATTGCTGTAGTGCTAAGCATGCCCAGGTTTCTTTTATAGTGGTCTTCAGCTCCACTACATTGTTGGGTCTTTTGACTCTCATCTTCCTCTTCAATATATCACAGATTCTGTATGTTATTTAAGTTAGGCCAGAGATACTATTATCATTAACCCAATTAGAGTATGTTTCTACTGTGTAGGCCGGTGCCAATATCTGCTGGGAAATGAAACTGACTTCTCCATAAAGATTGTCACAAGAGGTAAGCAGGAATTCCTCTAAAATAGCCTGGTTGATGGCTGCAGTGACTTCGAACTTTATAAAGCCGACCAGTAGATGACATGGCTCTCCAAATCATCACCAAATTTGAACATTTACAACTCATCAAACTACTTGGATTATCTGCCTCTCCGGTGTTGGGGCTCCATTTTCTACAAATGAACAGAACAGACTGTTGGACGGCTGGAAGCCATTTTCCCTAGATGGACTGAGAAGACTGCATTTTGCAGCAATCCTAGCGGTGACCACAACACACTGCTATTGGTCCATGGCCACCAATGGTGACATCAACAATGACATCACGGCCAAAGGGCTATAAGAGTGGTAGTGGCAGCCATTTTCAAACTGTTCTCAGCAGTAGTTCTTAGCAGAAACTCCTGCTACACAGAGGACATCTCACCGGTGAAGATTATCTTTTGTTCTGACCCGCTGGACCGGGGAGAACTCTCATTTCAACGCTTTGAAGTGCTCATCCTGTTGGTGTATCCATTTTGGGCGATATCAGGACTGTTCCAAGACAGTTCGTTACGACGTCGACCTGCAAGCTGTCCGGGCTGCAGTTGGGACACACGGTCCGAAAATCCTGCGCAGGTTTTCTAACTCTTCCTTTTCTTGCTCAGCTACGGACATATTTTGCTCTCCTCTTCGTGGACTGGACTTCATGGACGCTATTTGTGACATGAACCCCTGGAGTGAGGGCTACCTCCCTCCCTGAACAAAACCTGAGCTGTCTGTTTGTCCCTGATCCATTTTATGTTAATTGTGTTTCATTTTCACATATTATTGTTCAAATATCTGTAGTAATTAGTTCCGTGCTTTAGAATAGATGGGAATTATTAACGAAATGTTTTGGCTGTAAGGTTGATCTATTTTCTTAATAAATTCCCCTTAGCTTAAAGAGAAATGGTCTGTGTTTAAATGACATATATGTGTACAATTATTGTCTATGGCGTGTGAATTTACACCTTCAAGAAGAGACTGGATGTCTGGTCTTCTGATCAGTAGTGGTGCCCCTAATATTAATACATAAAACTTGAACCTCATCAATAATTATATTAATATTAAATTATTGATCATAATTATTGATGGTTATGTAAACCAGACAAAAACTCGCTCACTCTGTGTCAGAATACCAGTATCCTGCCATAATCCAGGACCTTGATTAGCAAATGAAATGCAAAATTGGGATTTTATCTGAATTTTGACAACAGAGGCAAAGTCCTTTTTTTCCCTTTTTCACCCAGTTAACATGCTTCTGATTCTGTCTCACTTTCAAGAGAGGCTCCACAAAACAAATATAACAAATATAGTCTATATGTGCTGAATGCATTAGGAGTGTGATGGCTCTTAAAGCGCTTAGTCAAGCCACAGTCAACGCTTTGTGAATGTCCAACAAACTCTTGAATGTGCTTTGTCCATTAACAGCTCTGGATGTCCCTGTTTCGAAAGCTTTAGTGGTTTACCCTGCCTGTAGAAAATGTGAATGACTGTCTGCTTGAGAGGAAACCAGACACTTTAAATAAGATAAAATCTCTGTGTTAAACTGGCTGTAATGGTCTTTCACAATGTTCTACTTTCCTACAAAACTGTATTATGGGCCTTCATTAACTACGCCATAATCTTTAAATCAATCAAAAATAAATGCTTGAACTATATTGCTCTATGTAAAATAAACATATCTAAAATATTAGAGTTTAATTTGTTGGATTGAACTAATGAAATAATTTGTTTTGATAATGTTGCAATTTATTGAAATGGACCTGTAAATGTAATGTAATGCAATACAAATGGATTCCATTTAATCCAGTTACTGTACAGAAGTACTGAGACTGGTGTACCTCCTATGTAAAATGAAAGAAATACTTAGTCAAGGCAGCAAAAACTGTAAAAATACATGAACTATATAAAGAGTGAAAAGTGTATATTTGGTACATGAGTCTATTCCGGCAGTCACCAGAGAGGAAGCACTGTACAGGGCGGCGGATGTAAAAACACAAGACATTGATAACCATCCATTCCTATTTCAAATTTCGCAACACTAAACAGTTAAATATGTATTTTTTAAGAGAAAAACTCTAAGGGTGTTGGGATTCTGTGACAGTATGCTGGAGAGTGGGTGTGTCCATGTGTGTCTCTCTCCTCTTACCTTTTCCGCAGGGTGGACAGGCAGCAGCTCCAGGTGCTTCCCATTAACCTCATCAGTCTCCAGCTTAAAAGGGGATCGGATCCTGGAGGCTGGCGCCAGTTGGTTCTCGCTCCTAGCGTGGTATTTGGCCAAAAATTATTCTGAAGAAATCCTTGTTGAAATACTCTGTATACCAGTTCCAGTGCTCACCGTTTGCTCTCCTTGCAGATCCTTTTGGGAATCCTGTGACCTCTCTCCGAGCACCTTTGCAAGAACATCCCCTCAGTCTGGGTTCTTCCCTGGTCAGCCTCTGCACCGCTTCCCCACTGGTACTCTTTACCATATCCACTCTCTCCACCGTCGCCTCTCCCAGCTGCTTGCCTGTCCGCCCTGGAGACGTTAATACTGATTACTGTGAACTTACCTCCTCCGTCGTCGCTCCTTGTCATCCTCCAGACTCCATCCATCTATTTCCCTGTAGAGACACACAGGAATCAATTTGTATCGCTCATCCATCTCCAGCCAGCCATTGCTCACGGATTCCACTTACCCTTCTCTTCACCTTTGCCTTCCAAAAACCAAGTAAGATCCTTCTCAGTATTTTTCCTGTTTTCACAGTTACGCCAAGACATCTCTAACCTTTACCTGTTCCCTCTTCTACCCCAACGCTCATTTCCTGGTTCCTCCCGAGACGACCCTCCTCACTTCTCACTCCTTTTAATAAATCATTTCCTCACCACAACTTGTTGTTTTGCTGACTGGAGTTGTTACCTATAAGAGTCATAAAACCTGATCATGTCAAAGGGAGAACATACACATTTCATACAGAAAGGTCTGTTTTAAGGCACCAGAAAGCCTCTAGTTTATGATTACTGACCTTTTTTTGACCTTTTTCGAAGATTTAGACAGCATACATGGCAACAGTCAAACATAAGGAGGAGCTGGTCCAAGACATTATCTATTAGTTTTTAATGCATATTTATAACCCTTTCATATTGCATAATTTTGCCTCTCCCTTTCTGGTCTCTGTGCAGCATTATTTTAAGTTACGTTTATGCCATTTCAGTTGCCTCACAGTAATTCCCCTAATCTTCTACCTTTATTAAAGTTGTTTACACCTTTCTTCATGTAGAATGCAAATGTCCAGATCAGACTGATTACACATTATGTTGACTCTAACTTACCGGTTATCCTTGCACCCAGCAGAACAGTTTATTTTTGCAAGTTATCAACATGTAGAATCTTCTTTTTTATTCTCACCCATCATTAGATTAATGAATGTTTGTGGGGACCACTCAAAGATGTAAAATGCTTGTATACCATGATGAGCTGTGGTCTTGTTTTAACCTTAACAAGATCTCTTTGTTTCCCACTTTTAAACAGATGAGAAGTCACAGACAGGATTCTGAAGAAATTTAAATCAGTGTGGTATAAGTGTGGTATATGATGAAACACGATGAAAACTAGAGATAAACTCAAATGCCTAAAAGGTGTGTCTGCCGGATGTGAGAGTTGAAGCTCCTTTTGACAGAGGAATCGGGCAGACTTTACCAGCAGACCCTCACAACATGTTTGGGTCTGCCAGGTCTGATTGGCATCCTCCCCCGCCACCGGAGACAATTCACCACAAGGTAGTGGTCAATGGACGGCTCTGCCCCTCTCTTCACCCGAGTGTCCAAAACATGCGGCCGCGAACCCCTCCACATCGATAATCTGGCAGCCCAGGAAGGGGGCTAATGACTAATGCTGCTATTAGCATTGTATTCTTTCTCTGTTTTTTAGTTTTTTTTTAGCTCTCCATAGGAAATACTCCAGGCCAATTATTCCCAGTGATAGTACTTCTGGTTCAGTGCTTCCCTGTTAACCTGTGTTTCTTTCCTGGAAAAAGCCATGGAGGACATTATTGCAACTATTAACTATCCGGAATGGTTCTTTGTCTGTTTTTGGCCATTAAAACCTTTTTGGAAAGTGCTTCTGTGTTTTTCTGTCTTGTCACTTTAATGGCTGGATAGTTAAGACAGATGGCCACGCATTCAGAGCCTAGTTCTGTTGAGGATTACAGGTCCTGTTAAAAGGACGTTGTTCCTTTATAAAAAGAGCTTTTCTAGAGACAATAACTTGATGAAACTGTGTGGTGTTAATTTGGTTGACAACTTTTTGCCAACTGGCAATTCATGATCAGCTGAAATGGGCTGATGATTTCTTGTATTAGGTTCACATTAACAAAATGAGATAACATTGAAGCAACATTTTTGGAAAGACTAACCATTTCCATTTTTCCGTTCTCAAGAATAACGGTATCAAATCCCAAACTGTGTTGTGAAGAATCCATAATCAATGTAGAAAAATTTAGTCCAGGTTTGATGGATTCACATATTGAAGTTTGTCTAGTTATGTAATTCTAAAGTAATTCCGGTGCTAAAAACATTAATAATAATCATTAAATTTTGTAATTGTGCAATCGTGCTACATCACTTCCCAGCAATTTGTCATTGCGCATGTTCAAATATCTCTATTACTGACATCAATACAGTGTGCATGTATGTGGTCTACAGTTCTCCATGTGATTATTACCAACTAACCTTGATGTCTACTCTTTAAATTAAATTTTGTTCCTCTTTAGGCATTATTATTGTGGTGTTCGATAAAACATTCAGCAGTGAGAACAAGTTTTTATAAGCTTAGTAAGTTTTAATTGTTATTTTCACATTTTTTCATATGTCCTCATTTTTGATTGCCTGTCAGGGATTTCCCTTTATTTGACTTGATTCATCTCATGCTTTCTCCTGTGATTGAAATGAGATCAGGCAACTTTGTGTTAGTTTGATTTTTTCTGCAGCACTGCCCACATTTCTGATGTTTTGTTAATCAATTTTCGTTGAAAACTTATTTCCATTCAGTTTCTTTTATTTATCCTCCCAGCTCACTGTCTCAGTTATTGACCTCCTACCTAGGGAATTAATTTGTCAAGATGTTGTAGTTGTTTTATTTCATCAATGTCGACCACTGAGATAAAAGTGTTCAGAAGTGTCTCTTCATCGCTGTTACCTGCTGATTTTTGATAAACCTTTGGTAAAATATTTGACAAAAATACCTGTAAAACTACTTGAAAAGGTCTTTTCTGGGCATTTGGTAATTCTAACCTAACAGGCTGATGCTTGTTTGCCCCCTCCTATTGAAATAATAAATAAAAAAAATAGATTTTGAAATTGAGAGGAGGAGGAGAAGTAAAATCAATATCAAACCTGAACAGAAGGCTAGTCTGTTCTTCCTTTAAAAGAACAAAAACATCTGTGATGTTACATAAACAGCAGCTGTCAAGGAGAGCTTTGAGCTTGTGAATGTGTCCATTTACTGTTGCACTGTACCTGGCGGGAGGACCAGCTGGTCATCCTGATGTGTGGGAGGCAGTGGGGCTGGGCAGATGGATACAATTTGCATGGATTTCAAAGGGAGACATACAGTATAAATGCATGGTGAACACAGAATTAGGCTTCGTTGCTTGTGAGGACTACAGCAATCATTATCAGATTCTTTTTTGGTTTGAATGTTCTTTTACCAAATTTGTTACCATTCATTAGAAATGCTGATAACTTATTGCTGTGCTAGCCGAACAAATAAATGTGAGGTTGCAGGCATCTTGTATTAACTGCTACTGTTTTGGTGGAAGTCTGCGGATGGGAATATATCGGTCCAAGATGGCGGCTGCATTTCTTGCCTCAGAGCAGTCAATGTGGGATCTCCTCTTTATTACGTCTATAGTTCAATCCACCACCTGCCAAGTAAGCTTCAACTGAGTACATTCAAACCGTTTAAATTATACCAAGAATCTCTCTCACCTCTGGACTTCCCTCCCTGCAGTTCCTCATGTCTACATCTCCACCGTACAATGTCCCTGGTTCCAGCAATTCACATCATTATCTTCCTCATTTCATTGTTTCAATAAAACTTCTATGAAATTTACAACTGATCTTCCTAGTGGTATTTGCATGTGGGTCAGAAAGCTTAATACCAACATGACGGTTTGTGACTTTACTTTTTGAAGAAAGATAAACTTACTAGGAACCTGAATAATGTATAAAATAAAACAATAATAATAATAATAATAATATTAATAATAATAATAATAATAATAATAATAATAATAATGATACGAAGAATGTCTATTTTTTTTAAAGTTATCTATAATGTGGAAATGTTTTTTGTTTTTGTTTGTATGGCTCCATAATTTGATTCCAAGTATCAAATACTATCATATCATTACAAAACAACCCAAACAAAACAAAGCCAAATGCAAATACACAGCTTTCATATATGCAACTTAACATATGTATTTCTAAGCTAGAGATAGCACTTACATAAGCCATGCAGCACAGCTTGATTATCTACCTTACTGAGGAAAGAGTGCCCAAAACATTTGCCTTCGGTATTGCTTTAGCTCTGCGTCTCTCTCTAAAACATACAGCTGAGAATAACTGCAGGTCTTCCTTGTCTACAATCAAACAATTGTTTGTTCTCATTACAATAACTCATTAAACCTGATCAGACTCAGTCCAACTATCTTTTTCACTGTATTTTTTTCCTCTTCCCCTTCTTGGTCTCACTGGCACACTTTGACTCTAACAGATATGCAAAGACACACATACAACCCCACAAACACACGCGTACACTGTTACACACACATGCATTTGTTTGCTCTCCTTATTCATAATTCATAGATTTTGATCAGACAGAATGTTTGATAAGGCTTATGGTCTGGGCTTGCCCTCGCAGAGAGTGAAACAACAAAAATAAACAGTCATAAATATATACATGCTAATACCCAGAGGATCATGTAGGAGGAAAAGTTAATGTAATGATACGTGTGAGGAGTGAGACGCTGAGTTACAAGAGGAAGATGCAGCCATAAGAATCTGCTGCTAAAGGTCTATAATACTGCATTTTCTGAGAGGGATTTCCAAGAAATCAATTAAAAGGGTGAAGATGAAGATGGAGGCTTTTGAATGCTGCTCTAAAGGATGAAACGAATTGTATTAACTGCGGCACTAAATATTCATGTTGTTCAGCAGTTCCTGACTCTGTGACTCCTTCCTGTTATTCTTAATTGAGCATAAAACATAGAAGGGTGTGATTAGTTATGATCAAAATCTATATAGCAATTAGAATACGTTATTTGCAAAACACAGAAAATCACATTTATCATCAGTAGTTTAGGGAATAAGAAGGAGAAGGAGAAGGGAAAGGAAACATTTCTGAAAACCTCCAGTTCTGGACAATTTTTGCAGGACCTGTGAGTAAAATCCTTATTGGCAAATTTCACAACTGTGGTAAATGCTGCTACAGTATGTACCCAGTCTTTTCATTTTCCAAAAATGGTTTTTAGTTCTATCCTCATATTTTGACGAAGTTTGGATTTTAATATAATGATTATAATGATTATAATGATTATATACTTATAATGATTTGATATTTGCCTAATAATTGGTTATTCTTTGTACTTCTCTCTTCTTTAATGCTGTCGCCTCAAGGTTACTTTTATTGCCATCATTATCATCATTATAAGCCACTCAGAGAGCACTCAGCATTAGCAGGTGAGTGAATCTTCAGCATTGCATTGCTTCCGTTATTTGACATTGTACCTTAATTTGCACTTGTACTGTTGTTTTGTATATAGTTTTTTTATGATTTTATATAATGATGGAACAGGTCTCTATTAAAAATGAGAATTTATTTTTCTAATATCGAGTAACTGCTGGAACATTTGAGTTGCACTAGCTTTGATTCCCTAACAGTAGTGGGTATGTGTGGTCTACATGTCCAAAACTCCTTGGCAGCTTGGCTCACCTGCATATCAGATGGATAGGAAAGTGATGTTGGAGCAGTTCTTACCGCTCTATAATTCCCATATGCCACTGAAACCCAAGGCAGAGATGCAACTGAGTATTAGTAAAAACTCACTAAAATAAGCAGAAATTGAAAGAATAATAAAGTCATTTGCATATTTAGACATTACGGAGGAGATTTTTTTCTTCTTCTATTAAAACTCATTTTCTGACTATTTCAATGAGTCAGCATATGTAACAGAGGCAGAGCAATGTTGGCTTTCCTGGCTTGTGTAGGTGTTTTTCTTCGTGATTTAGCTCTAATATTAACATATTATACAAAGTGTTGGCCCTCTATTACCGTTTGGTCTTCATTCTTTTCTAATATTCATGCTTCTTCGTCCTACAAATAAACACAGTCATGAATGTTTGAATCCTTTGGGTTCAAGGGAAACTTGAACCCATCATTGGTGGACCCAAGTACATTGCCTTCATTACCGTCACCTTAGATTGCGACATCTATGGGGGGGTTTCCTTTTACACATCTGCACACAAATCAATGTGCACTGGTTGTATCATCCCATAATCCTTCTTTATGCAGATGATGCATGCGATGAGGGAACCACAGCAGGATAATTGAAAAGCATTAGGGGTTTGAGGAGGTGCTGTTTTTCAAAGCTTTTTTGTGTTACTATAGCCTTACTTTGTTTTGATAAAATCCTCAAGTTTTGTAACAAATTCAGATGTCTGTGTTGCATTCACTTAGAAGTTTAAAGTACTAACTTTTTGTTTAAGCACTGAAGTTCATAACATATGAATGCAGAGCTTCATATCATTTTCAATAATAGATCTTACATATTCCTCACCCATCTGCTTAAGCATGTGCAGACTTCTTCACTTACAACTGTGACAGTGAGAATTGTTACTGCCTTATTTATTGTAGCAAAAGTAGCAACTAATACAAATATGTAATAAAAACATAAGCAACTACAAGGTTAACATCCTGGAGTGATTTTATATTCATAAATCTTATAGTCTCAGGAACAAAGCTTGTTGTGAAGTCCCACAGCATGCAATAGGGTAATGGTCTTATTATGGAAATAAAATCCATTTACATGTGTTGTCCCTGGTGGCATTATACTTCACATTAAGTCCAACAATGTTTCGACTAATTCCACACTTCACCGCTTGCTTTACCAGTCATGTGAGTGATGTGGCCTCCCAACATTGCAAGGTTCGATGTGTTTCTAAAATGACATATTTTTGAAACATTAGCAGTTAGTCTTGGAGAGGGACAAAAAGACAAAGTCACAGTCAAAAATATCTACATTTTGACTTATAAAGGCTTTAAAGGCTTGAAGAATTTCATGTAAAAGCAATGGGCGTCTTCTTGCTTTGGCTCAGTTATCTGTGATCCACCAAATAAAAAACATGAAAACGCAACAATAAGACAGACAGAGGGGAGAAGCAAAAGTAGCGACAGTGATGTGCATGAATATGACATGAAGGGAGTAAGACTAAGATTGATGGGAGAAAAGCAAATCCATCCCCAAAATAAAGGCTAATCCAATATGAGTCTGATGGATAAGTTGGTAAATTGAGTAAACAAACTCAAACCTCCTTTTATTATGAGGTGCCAGGAAAAATCTAGTCAGTCAAAATGGAATCCCAAACAAGACAGCCTTGTGCAGAGGGGGGATAATGTTGGATAAACATGAGCATGAGTAAGTAGGAGCGAGAGAGACACAGAACACAAAGAACTCCTCCCAATAAATGGCAATTCCAGCTCAGTTTGACAGACTTTGAACTACAGAAAAGACACTACAGCCTGAGAGTGATAGAGACAGGGAAAAATAAGGATACATACAGATGAGCAGGGCAGAGAGAAAGAGAGGCACCAATACATGGGAAACAGGGCAGTCTGAACCAGCCACATTGAATTTTGTAAATTGAGTATTTTACAATGGACAAGGTGAAGTTAGATGTTGTGTTTGACTTGTTTACATTAACCCATAAGAACAGACTAATTTCTCCATAAGGCATATACTGTAGATCACATTGCTGGGGAAACAAATACTCCACTTACTATCCAAGATCTGTAAAGTCACACATTTGTTACATTGTGACCCAGAAGACTTACGGTGCATTCACACCGAACGCGTTTGAAGCGTCAAGGCCGTCATGTAAAGTTTTACATGTAAAGTATATGCAGAAGCGCGCTGACGCGCGTCAAAGGCGTCAAAGGCGTCATTTCTGCCTGATTCGCGCATCAAATTCGCGCGAATGAAGCGTTTGATGCGTGTCAGAAAACACGTGTGTCATTTTATGTGGTGCATTTTGTTCCATTCGCGCGTCACGCATGTTTTTGCGTCTGCCGCTGAAGTTAAAAAATCTGAACTTCGGCGTCAATTTTTGCCACGTCAACCAATCAGGAGCTTGGTGACGTGGTGTCACGTGATGCTGTGACCCAGTTCACGGGGTCAGGTCCGGCAAAATTCATTCATAAAACATGGAGGAAATACTAATAAAGGCTGTGGCTAATCACCACGAGCTATACGACACCAGCTGCTGTCTCTACAGAGACAGGAATAAAAAGGACCTCGCTTGGAAGAATATAAGTGAGGAGATAGGGCAACCTGGTAAGTTCATTTCACTTTTGACTGACCCTGTGAACCCGTGCAGAAGCCAGCAAGCCCGCCTACTGTCCTGCTATTTTACAATTATTTTCCCGCTGATGTACAGTAAATAGAGAAGGGAGACTCTCTTTTCAAAGGCTACATCAACAGCTGCCATCTTGCAAACAGACCGTCTGGCACTACTTGCTCCCACAAGTTGTATATTTCCGGCTTGACGCGCTTCAAAATCAGTCAAAATATACCAAAGCGAACTGGACGCGCGTCGAGGTGCGAATGTTCAAGCGTCAAACTTTGGCGTGCGGCGCGTTTTTGATGCTTTGGTGTGAATGCAGTTAGAAAAAGAAGATTTAGAAGAAAAAAATTATAATAAAAAAAGTAGTGGGAAGTTTTTTGTGTCATTTTTAAACATAATTCTATTATATTTTTCAGCTCTGTTAGACATTTTTGAAACTTTACCCAATAAATAGAAAGCACATTTTGAAATGTTTTCTCCTGTAAAGCAAAGATGGGTATTAAGACTGCAAGGTACTAGGATGGCATGTAATTGCCACATTATTAGTTTAATCACGATCTCATTTATGATAACCCTACTTTTTCCTCACTCTTTTTTGTTATATAACTGTTTTATTACTCTATCTTTGGTAGTACAATATCATCTAAATTTGGTGTGAGCATCTGCTACAGTGACTCCACCCGACCAAGCAAGTTTATCAACATACAAATCCATTGCACACATTACCCAACCCGAGCAGTGCTTTGTGACATTGATATTGTACACAAAGATTTAAATTAAAACCCAATATATAAATATGATACATTGTTTTAATTAGGACCAAGCAGAAGCAAAGAAAAACATGGAAGAAATGACTGAGGAAGAGACTAAATGGATAGAATCTTTTAAATTATTTTCCAAGGCATAACATTTCTCTGCACATTTTGTTTTTGATGTACACACCTCTGTAACATTATTTTGCAGCTTCTCCTATTTCATACATACTCAAAAATAGACCCAGTCAAATAGATACTCACAGTTTGCACAAACATTCCAAATGAAAAAGTTTCCACCGTTCAATATTGAGATATGCTTGCCAAAGATCATCTGCCATATGGAAATTTATTCCTTGAGAAAACTACAAAGTGAATAAGATGCATATGTTTTTTTAACAGTTTTTTTAACTGAGAAGGAAAAAAAAAATTCCACTTCTTTATTTATTTTGGGATTGTTCTTTTGCTGAAAGTCTTGACTGTGAGGCAGAAATGCATTAGCGATGGGAAGATGGAGGGAGGGGAATCTGTTGATTTTCCCATCATTTATAGTTTGTCCCTTTAAGGCAAAATCATAAGGAATGGAGACATGTGGTTGTTGCAGAAAAGAACATATGGCATCTACTCTAGTGAAAACCTTAATTTGGGTAGAGCATTGGCACCCATTGCCTGACTGGAATTAACATGCTGTCAGAGTGGCACTGGCAGAAGACTAAGTGGAGCACACTTGCAAAGCACTGCTCCCTGGAGACTTGCAGCATTTCCCTTCCCACTGGCCATCATCTCTGGACCATGTTATAAGGAACTCATGTAGAGAAGTGAAAAAAACAACAATCTTGATAGAGGGGCTCTATTAACTTTCAAGCAAAAGATGCCAACACATTTACTTTTGGCAAACTGTGGAAAGAAAAAAAAGTCATGATAGGATGGGCAACACCAGCACAACACTGAAGTATCTGCAAATATGTAACTATAGGAATTTTTAAGACCATGAAGAAAACTAGAACTGCAAGTAGTTATCAACAGGTTTCTCGCCCGAGCCAGCAACTCCGCCCCTGGCCCTGCCCCTCCTCACGCACTCTCCTCCCTGTGTCATGCTAGCCCTGCATCACTGGGTGTTTATCAACAGAGTTGTTCATTTGCAGAATAGTGTTGAATCCTGAAAGATTTTGTCCTCACTCTGCATTTTGCCTATGGGTTATATTAAAATCCAAGGGACAAACTCTGTCAGCAAAATCTGAACCTACCCAGAAGTCACAAAAATTACAGTTCCGCCCTCATCCACTTGGGTCTGGCTCCGGAATGGTGCAAGTTCACATTGGCTCCCATGTTAAAAATGGCAACTTCACAGCAGAAATAAACATGTTTACAGCCTGTTTAAAAAAAATTTTTTTTAGGTTTAGTAGGTCAAGTTTACTGTAATGAGAAGTCTGAGGGGGGTGAATGTTTTTATAGCTCATCCGTTTAGATGTAATTTAAGCTTGAAATTATGAACAATAGGGGGCGTATCCTTTTGATTGACCGGTCTCAAATGAGCCGTCAGCACTAACGCCGGTAGCGAGCTATATACAGTCTGTGGTGGCGAGAAGCGCCCAGCTGCAGACAAGATGGTGGACAAACGTCCAGTCTTTACTGGAAGGTCCCAAGCGGAAGTTGTTCTTCTTTGTGGGGCTGGAAAAAAGGGTGTATATTTTGTTTAACACCTTTTATCTTCTGTAACATGCATTATATAAAGGTAGCATATCAAAGGATTAGAGGTGACATAAATTGCTGTTTGTCGTTATCTGACCAATCAAACCTTTCTCGATTCATTTCACCAAGCGATGTTGTTTTATGTATAAAATTAATTCAAAAGTAAAAAAGAAATCTGCAGGTATATAAGACTGATCTTTCTTTTATAAGACACACAGGAACATCTCGCAGAAGCTTGTCTGGACTACCCTGCATGTCACACCTGTGGTGCATTCAAGGAACGTTCGAAACGCATGGTGAGTTAAAAAACTTAGAATATTTAAAACACTTTTAAAAAAAAACACTGAAAATGATAAACAACGTCCAATGCATACTAAATATGCCCTACCCTTTTTTACAAAGTTCTAAAAAGCAAACAAACAAAAACTATATTCTTTCTATTAATGTCATCTTCTTGAGATATCTTAACAATTTCTTTTCCAGAACTATACATTTTGTTTAATGCTGGCTACACACCAAAAGATTATCGGGCTGATTTTGGGCCAATTTCCCACATTCCGACAATCCTAGCTATGTCCCGATTATCTTGATGGGTCTACAGATTATTTTATCAGATATTCCCCCTGGTGTGAGGTGTGTTAAGAGTGTCCGAACCTGCTTGGAAGAACATCGATCGCGAATCATAAATATTAAACATGTTTAATATTTACGATCAGAAATCCTGATGTGAGGGGAACTCTGAGGACAAATGCGCCACGCTGTGGAGATAATCACGTGAAATGAAGCAATATCCAATCAGAAAGCGAGTTGATGGAAGACGGAAGCAGTGATGGCACAGCGCAAAGTGAAACTCATGTGGACAGCAGAGATTTCTTTTTTTTGCCTTGAATCTTCTGTGAAAATCATTCCAAACACTATCATTGCAATTTCTTCCTGCAAATTATCCGCCATGGTAATTCTGAAGTCTTGCGAGATTTTGCGAGATTTCCTGTGTTCACAGTCAAGACTCTGGTTGAAAATCTGTTTGTGTGTGGTGTGCTGTCTTTGTCACATCATGGCACACCACACGCAATAGGAGCAAAACGGTTAAATCTAGGATTTTTTATCTTCATGTTTGTGGTCTATCACATTTTGAAAATCTTATAAGATGTAAAAAATATTTTGGTGTGTACTGTTGTATTCTACTTTTTTGAGGCTATTTTTATTATGCAGTACATATGTTTTAATTATATCTTTTTTAAGCTTTAGAAGTAATAGGCCTGTTTATATTATTCAGGGTAGTAAAACATGACTCTGTTACCAGTATTTTATAGGGTTGAAGGTTTTAAGTAAACAAACTCTTGAGTAAAGATATGAATTGAAAGCAGGGAGGATCAGCTATAACTTTAAGTCATGTTATAACCCAGTTCATGGTAAGGTCAAGAGACCTGGAGAAAATAAATGACCTGTCAAGATGTAGAAGGAGGAGAGAGGAGTCATGTGATATGTTCTTTGTTCTTTTTCAAATAAAAATGATACAGCCTTGTAGAACAGCGAGTCAGATCTTGTCTGACTCCCATCTGCAGGTGCGTCTTTTTCAAACCAGATATCTGATTGTGTGTGTTTTTGTTACTCTTTGTCTCTCAGTTCTGGGTCTTATTTTGAAACAGATTCCGCTGGGGTTTTGGAGTTCGGCGCCCCCACCTCTCTGAGCAGGAAGTGAGTTGCAGAGCACATTATGAGAAGAAGCCGACAGTACCCAGCATAAGAGGTCTTGGATGTCCAGTTGCAATTTGATATCTTGTAAATATTTTGTACCACTTCCCTTCTCTCAACACTATACTTCAGGCAAAATAATATAACATGCTCAACAGTCTCTTCTTGAAGATAAAAGTCACATTTCCCTATAACTTGTTTCCCTTGTTTAAATAATTTATTGTTTAACCCTGTATGACCAAATTCTAATCTAGATATAAGTATTTCCTCCATTCTGTTTTGTTCTATTTTCCTCATTATACCAACTTTCCTTTGAATATATAGGCCACCTACCAGACCTACCAGTTATTTCTTCTTCTCATTGTTTCTGCCATCTTTCCTTGTCTCTGAAACAGCACTTAAAGCTGAGGACGCTGCATTTAAGTGACTAGTGGGTATATGAAAATATCATACTTTACTGTTTGGATTTGTGTATGTTTACACATCAATTGTTCTGATGTATAAATGTCATCAGATCTTTCAGCTACTGAGGGTCATTGACACCTGTGGTCTCTGGAGCCAGGATAAGGAAAGGGGAGATTCGACTTTTGGATTTAGTTTTTGATGTGAAGATCCCAGAGGTAAGATGGTCTATCTATCTGGTTTGTGAAATTGGAGTAATTTATATGGTGATTGGGGTCAACTTTCCATTCTATTGGAATGTGGAAAACAAAGCAGTGCATTCTTTAAAGCACCACAAGGTGTGATTGGATAATTTCTCTGTTTTTCAGATGCTAAGCATCCTGGATAACAAAGGAGTGACAAGGCTGCAGGCTTAGATCCTAATGATCCTAAATCCTAACCCCTAATGGCCAGGGGTGGCTTTTTTGAATTCTACCATTCTGTTTTGTTGATTTATTGTTCCTTTTTTTACTGTTCATTTTTTAGCTTTAGTTTTACTTGTTCATCATTGTTGGGCACGCTTTTCTCTTGTGTTTATTATTTGTTTTAGGTGATTTGGGGATTAAAAAAAAAAGGTGTACTGTAAAAAATAGAACTATTGTCAAGTTCTTAATGTTACATGTATGATGGTGTCATGAAGAAAACTTGGTTTGTCTCAGAAGCTAATGTCAATGTTGTAGCAGGGTGGTTCTTGAATTTCATTTAAGGAATACAATAATAATTTATGAGCACTTAACGATGTGTTCCAGAGGGAGGTGGCTATTGGCTGGAATGATCTCCTGAAACCTTCTGTTTTACAGCAGATCAATATCCCTATTATTGAACACAGTCTGTTGTGAACCTCACTGTGTTCTGTCCAGGATGTGAAGAACCGTCCACTACGCTCAGCTGCTTTGACAGCATTGTTTGGACAATCAGCTTCAGGATCTATAGAACTATACCCTTTTTTTGTACAGTTTATTTTAACCTCTGGTTCTGATTATGATGTTCCAGTAGATGGCTACAAAGGGGATTGCAATTTTTAGAACAAAATTACAAAATATATGTAACATATTGCTGCAAACATTGAAGGATCTCAGTTTCTGCCAGAATAGTCTGCTCTGTTATTCTAGATTCATCTGTAGCATTTCCAGTCCAGTCTGTTGTTCAGTTGAACCTCCAGGTAGCTGTAGACCTCCATTCCCAAGATGTAAGCAGTACTTTCTTTACTCTCGTTTCTCCTAAAGTCACCCGGGAGGACTCTGAGTTATATCAGAAGTCTGAGGTTTACAACGTGAAGAGGAACAGTAAGAACACAGTCCCTTTTGGTGTTCCTGTGCTGCTGACCAACATCTCTGACACACAACCTTGCAGTCTCCCAAACTGGGGTCTGTTTGAAAGGTAGGTAGTCATAACTAGATGGTTGTGGAGGAATCCACCTGGACTTTATGGAGCTTCACACATAACAGCTGAATCTTGTTAAGAGTGATTGAAAAATCTAAGTACATGATGGTTGTCTTATTAGAGAGCAGGATGTTCTTATCATTACAGTGCATTGTAGGTGGATCATACAAAAGCCAAATATCCATTACTTCTTGTGTGTTTGTAATATTTTAACTGGGGAAATATTAAAGTTATGTAGCTATTGGAATGCTTTGGGCACTTTCTTTTGCACATTGGAAATCAATAAAGATGTACACCTGTTTAATGTCAGTTTTGAACTCTTTCACAGCACTCTTTCGGATTTTATTTAAACTAAAATGAATGAAAATGGACTACTATATATGTTATCCTTTAGAAAAATTGATGGATAAAAATAGATTATGAAAGGATTTTTTGACCCCATCAGTCAAAATGACTGACAGCAAAAGATTGTAGTGCGACCTTTGAAACAGCTACAGATCTTAACAGAAATGTTTGAGGGTCAAGACCGTTTGATGCAACATGAGGTGTACAATAGGATGGAGATAGATGGATAGAATTAACATAACATTATAAATATGAATAGACTGTATTGATGTCACAGTGGGGAGATTTACGTGTTAAGGCAGCACAGGTATAAAAAATACAAAAACAAATGAAACATGTTTTAAAACATCGCTCTGTGTGTAAATAATTTTAAAAAGTATTCAGTTAACTAAATTACTAAAGTAAATGACCTTTTCTGGGATATTCTATTTTATTGAATAAGACTTTGATGCAAAAGAAGAATGGTCTAA
Organism: Valencia hispanica; assembly: GCA_963556495.2. Classification (NCBI taxonomy): domain Eukaryota; kingdom Metazoa; phylum Chordata; class Actinopteri; order Cyprinodontiformes; family Valenciidae; genus Valencia; species Valencia hispanica. The sequence continues at coordinate 38,171,774 of OY747700.1, read as the reverse complement.
ATATTTAAAACATGGTGTTATCTTAAACTGCATTTTTTTCCTGCTTAAGCCCTTGTAAATGGTTGGAATCCACACAGGAATAGGTATTTCTTTGCCTTTTTCATTAAATTGGGTTCTCCATTATAATTTCTCCTTCATCCTCCAGAGTCCTTTCAAGGTCAAGATTTCTGGGGTTAATGCAGACATTTTGACTTACAACACAGTTTCTCACTTAGACCCTGAGTAAATTAGAAAAGTACTATGTACATTTGTATGTACTCCACTCTTACAAATCAAACAGCGTACAAAAGTGACATGGTAATGAGATTTAGATGTGTTTGTTCAACTCATGTGACGCTTAACAGAGGTAAATTAATTTTATCAGACCATTTAAATATCGCATAGTAGTTCCAATCATTGTTCAAGCTTGCTTATTAGGTATAATGGAGATAATGGGAATCATGAAGTTAGAACTAAAACTCTGCTTATACATGTACTGCAAGCCTAAAATACTCTAGTGACGCTTTGGAAAGCTGGCATTTGAAAGAGCAGATGTCCTCACAATTTTCTCTAGACTTTGTTTTCCTCCGAGCTCCCTTGTTCCAGAAGATCAGTGGGTGAGACGTGGGAGAATGTCTTCACATATTCAGTGTTGTTCGAGCTTCTGTACCCTTTTATGTAGGTGAGCATGTGTAAACTTTGGGTTTTATTCTTGTAAAAAACGTTTTCCCCAAAATAGAAAAAAATAACTGATTATTTTTGTGATTTGTTTTCTTGCTGTTTTGGATTTAGATTATTTTACTATATGGACAAAAAAAAATCATATGTTGGACCAGTATTGTGGAAGAGTGGCAATTACTGCTTGACCAATGTTTTTACAGAGGGGTAACCAACAGTGATATAAAACTGCAGGGTCACACTTTGTGTGATTAATAAGCCCTGTATTTAACAGTATCTAAAATTTAGAAATGGAGGCCGTCACATTTCAATGTAACACACTCAAGAATTTTAGTATATTATTAGTTATGAGTTTCTTTGGTTTGATTTTTATTCAATAAAATCTAAGATTCTCTGCACAATTAATTGAGCTTAAAGCAAGCAGAAATAAAATTTATATGGCAGACTGCTCGAAGTTGGCACACAAACACAGGCAGAGACATTGTTAATCCATCAAACTTGTGCCGAGACACTAGTTCCAAACATTTCCTTAAACATTTATTCAAAGCAAATTGTTGCAGCAAGCCAATGGGCCTGACTTCATAGATTGCATTTGACAGTTTAAAAAACCTTGCAGGGATTTGGTCTTTCCTGTCAGCTATTCATTAACCCCTGGATTTTCTCTCTTCAGATGTTTATGCACCGCTCATGCTACTGTGCAGCGCGTCCAACCTTTTGTTCATCTTCTCCATCTTGCAGTACTCACATATTTTAGACCCATTTGACCTTTTAAACTTTAAAACACTTTAAGAACCAAGCTTATTCGTCACTGGAAGGCATGCTTTATCCTTCATGAATGTTTTCAAACTTGAGCTAGGATGAAGCCGACCACTGACTGCAGATGAACTCAGCTGATGTATGCAGCACACATACACACACACACACACACACACAAGAAGCTGCAGACAGCAATGATGAGCTTCCCCTCAGACACACAGTGGTGCTAGAAAAAAAACACTTTTCTCCTGTATAGTTCGATAAAATAATAAAAACAGTAAGTTAATAAAATATGTGTTGACTAAAAATGTTGATTGGTTTACTATAAGTCAACTTCATCAACTCTGTTGGGTAATAGAAGCAGAAGTACACTAAAGTAATTAAAAAATAGAGTTTTGTTTGTTAAAAAATCAATATTACTTGGCTCTGCATCTCACTGGATAATAATTCATAATAAAGGATAATATATTTAAGCACCCTTGCTAATAGTTTCTAAAGAACGAACACCAAACAGTGACGATGCTTTCCTCCATGGTCACCCTGATCTCCTCTGGAAATGTTTGTCTAGTTAAGGGCTACATGGCATGTAATATATTATTTCCTTCACCACTCTAAAATGTTGATCTAAAATTTTAAAATAAAAGTTTTTGCACAAAAATATAATCAAATGTAAAACCGTGTCATCTTTATTTCTACTCAAGAGATGAGGGACCCCACTCATCAAGATAAAAGCAGTTATGTTATAAGCAGCCAAGCAACCCTGTCACTTAGATTTACAAGACACATCCTGAAGGCATAGAAGTAAACACAAAATTATTAATGGTTCAATTCTATTCAGCTATTTAATTAGAAGATGTGATACTGCCTCACTGGTCTTGTTGCTACAACTGAATAAATAACAGAAATCATTAATGTCAATATGATGTTTCACAAACCATAACCCACTGAGCAAGGGACCTGATTTCAATGCTAGGGCCATACTTACATCTCATTTAGACATGAATAAATGTCAAGCCCATGCATATTTCAGGTCTAGATTTTTTTTCTATGTTTAGATCATGTTTAGACTGAGAGGTTTTGCATTTGTAAGTTTATTCCGCCATCCTCCAAAACTATTTATAACTCATATGGACAATCAAGTATACATTCTGCAGAAGTGCCAAAAAAGCACAAATGGAAACATAAAATTTTTTTATATTCTTGTAATATTGAGGTAATGATATTAGTGAGTAGGAAAATTCAGTATTTTGATTTCTTTCAAAGGCAGAATTTGAGAGAATAATGCTAAATATATTTGAATCTTTATTGTCATTGTATCCAGTGTTGCCAATTTAGCAAGTATGTGTAGAATGGGCTGGATATAATCAATAAAAATGTTCCCATTGATTATTGAGAAGGTTATAAATACTTTTTGACATCCTGTTTTTTTATTACACTTTAAAACAGAACAGAGAATGACAACTTCACTGGTGTGTTAACCTGCCATTATTTCTTTTTAAGAATATGAGGAAGAGATCTGACACATTTTCTGAGTAATGCTCCTCATTGACATTGCACCATGGCTCCTTCCATGATGCTGGTTTTATTTATTAAAGCTCACAATGTTGCTGGACAAGGCCACCTCCTGTAGTGATATGTGAACAGTTCATGGAAACAAGGTTATGGTTGAATTGCTCTATCATTTTATGCATTTTAAGACAAAATGTACAACCTTGTAAAAAGATATCTTCTAATTAATCTCTGATTAAGACCCTTTCTCATATAGTCAGTACCCATATATTCCTGATGTTTATCTCCTTTTTTGGTGAGGCCTCCTTTTTAAAATGAAAACATGTTGCAGCCATCCAGTGTTGTGACACAAGTGCAAGAGGCAAAGATGAAGCAAATTAAACTAACCCCATGTCATACCGACTTCATGTGGATTTGAGGCAAAAAAAACTAATCATATCTGAGTGTCTTAAGAAGCAATCTTTGTTTTGAACGTAGCAGAAGTTAGTGTTAAGCAGCATAGGAAACAAAAATGCTTCATGAATTTACATCACAATTTTCAATCCATTGTACCTGCTGTGGCTGACTCCAGTTATCCCTGATAACAAACTACCTTTTAATTTTTCTTCTTTCACAGAATGTGACTCCCACCGGCAGTGAGTGCTTGATCCTAAAATTATACATGTTTGTTCTTTCAGAAAAACAAAAAACGAAAACAGGAAGGTTAAATAAATATAAACTGACAAGTCTAGACAAAACATAGCAGAGGAGTCTGACATCCACAGATGCAGTGAGTGCTATAATTTGATGAAGTGTTTTAGCTGGAAGTTAAAACCGCTGATGGTGGCATTTGCTGAAGTTGCTTTGCTGTGGACCTTTTAACCCCACACAGTGGCTGAATAGCACAGATCTCCAGGAAATAAATTGCATCTCTGCTTGTCATTATCACATTAACTCTGCATCAACTGTCAACAAAGAGCCACGGCAAACTCAAACTCACTCGCAAACACAGCCTCATCGCCTTTTTTTTGCTTGACTCATCTCCAAACAAAGCTATGGATGTTGGTATCTAAAATCCTTTCAGTTTGAATGTTATTGGGGGAAAAAAAACCCTTGGAGAAGAAGTAAAGGATGGCGATGGAGCCGAATAAAGAGATGAAGAGGCAAGCGCCAGCCAACTCCTGCTGTCACCTCATTGATAGATGCAGAGTTTTTCAAAGAGGGAGTTTGCTTCATTTGCAGATCTTTCCACAAAGACTTGCAGGCATTTTGTGTGTTTGAAAGCGATCACAATTTTTCAGCTATTGCATGCATTTGTGTGCAGGCATAAATATACACACTACAATGCAGATAAAGTGCTGTGGAAAACAATTTGCCCCCTTGCAGGTTTCCTCTGCTCTTTTTTTTTACTTATATTTTTTAGATGATCAAACAATTTCAAAATCAAATAAAGATAACTTGAAGGAACTGATAACAAAGAGTTTTAAAATAATTATTTATTTTATTAAGGGAAAGAAATCTACCCAAACTGGCCGTGCAACCCTTGGCCACAACAACAGCTTTAAGGATGACTGGCAATGATTATTTTAAATTTCAATAATCAAACTTTGTTTTAGATGCACAAGAGATTCATATAAAAAAAACATAGAAGAAAAGAAATTAAACATACACCACATAAAACGTACAGCTACATTACATTCTATACAAACAATGTATCCAGTGCCTCCAAAAACAGGAGGTGTATCTAGTACTGGTCTTCCAAGGCATTATTAAGGCACTCATTCTTTCATTAGCAGAAACCTCCATTCACATAATGAATTCATACACAAGGTTTTTAATAAGAGCATTTAATGTTGGCACATTATATTCCACAAATAACTTACTGGTAATCCAACGAGGAACCTCAAAAGGATTCTAAATGGATTGTTGTAAGCCTCTTTTAGCTTTTTCATCTTAACCTTTCAGTAACTGCACCACAAGGGACTGGTATACAGAAGAGTACAGTAGGCTTTTTAACATTCAGAACGCATAAAAAAAATTGTGTGACATCATATTAGCTTGTGCATACAATTTACAATATCACCTTTGAATGTAATGATCGTCACTAATGACATCACTGATAACGTGACTAAGGTATTTAAACATTAGTCAACTCTATTTACGAGAGAAGAAAGATAGGGAATTGTTCATCCTCTCCTCCTTGGCCTTCACAATCATAACTTTATTTCTTTTTTGTGCTAAACTCTGTATTGAATTGCGGACCATATTTTGAGCAAACTCTCAAAAGCTGCTGCAACCCTGCAGAGTAAGGAGAGAAATTTATTTTACTTCAGCCACATTAAAGCATTTTTTAGCATTGAAGTTAACATAACATAGAAATCATGTTACATAAATTCAATTGGATTAAATCCAATTGAATCAGGCCACTTTAAATTCCTGCGCTGTACAGAGATTGATTTGATGGTTTTCTTTAGATCATTGTCCTGCTGCATAACCCAATTGTGCTTGGTAACCAGACATTATCCTGACGATTTTCTGGTAGAAAATTCATGGTTCCATCAATTATAGCAAATTGTTCAGGTGCTGAAGCAGCCAAAAGCCCCTAGACCATCACACTTCCAAGACCACGTTTGACTGTTGTTAGGTTGTTCGTTTTCTGACTTGCTGTGTTAACTAGGTGCAACAGGATGCTTCTAAAAAGTTGTACTTTTGTCGTGTCAGTCCAAAGAATGTTTAATGATGTATTTTTAGGAAATGTAAGTCAAGCCTTGTTTTATATTATTCAGTAGAACTCTCCCATCGATGCCATTTTTGCTCTGTCTTTCTTATTGTTGAGTCAGGAACACTGGTCTTTTCTGATAAAAGTGAGGCCTGCAGTGCTTTAGATGTTGTTGTAGGATCGTTTATGACCTCCTAGATTAGTTTTTGGTGCGCTCTTGGAGTAATTTTGGTAGGTTGCCCACTACCTGGATGGTCCATCACTGTTGCATGTGTTGCCTATTTCAGGAGACTGGCTCTCACTAGTTAAACTCCCAAAACCTTAGAAATGATGTTGTAATGCCTTCCAGGCTGATGAATTTCAGTGACTCATCAGTTCTTGAATTTCTTTAAATTGGGGCATGATGCATTGCTTTTTTAGATGTTTTAGCCTACTTCATGTTGTCAGACATAGACAATATGTAGAATGAAAAATTAAGTGCTTTTTAAAAATTTCTATATGTCTGTTATTAATCAGGCCTGGATGTGACTCACGACATTGAACCATATAATATGTTTAACCCCAGTTATATCAATAAACAAGAGTGACAATTACATAACTGCATCCAGGCAGTGAAATGTTTTTTTTTCTTCTGTTTGTTCTGCATTAACAGCTCCCCAGCTGCATGGGGATTTGCCAGTCATGAGGAGATGGGTGTTATTTTGTAAAACTAGTCTTGCATCCTTTAAAAAGCCATTACCTTGCTGTGAAGTAAGGCTTACTGGAACCCCCCCAAAAAAGGAACATTAAGGTTGTTTTATTTGCTGTTAAAAAGAATAGAAAATGTGGCAATTTCTCTGCTAAGCTAGGGCATGTTGATTTTATCCTCTGTGAATTGCGGAAATGAACTGTTTCTACTTTGGGGCCACATTTAAAGTGTACAGTGTATAAACTTGATGAGCTTGCTATTTAATCACAGCCTCTCTTTCATTGGTACTCCGACATGATGGGGAACAGTGGGGAAAAGAGGAGAGACACTGTTAATAACAGAAACGCAATAAGAAGAGAAATAAAATCGGGAGATATGCAAGAGGATTTATTGTCTCCAGACTCAATCTATAGGAGAGGAGGTTTAATATTAAGATGCATGATATTAAGAAGAACAGTTTTCAATTGAATATTACATTCTTGTTCCATCATGTTCTATCTAATGAGAATTTAATAGTTTTGCACAGAGCATGATGTGGGTATAACCGTCCAAAGTCTCTAGGCTTTGCACCTGTTTCCCCTAACAATATTCAACCACTCCATGTTAATTTATTCACTAAAAAGGTAACTAGTTAGGCTTGGTGAGCTCTGCATTTTGGGCCAGTGGGGCCCGGCCCCACCAGATGTCAGTACAATGGGGTCGTTCTTTACAGACTACTATTATATAAAGATTCTATTACCAAGATTCTGTTATAAACATTTGTGTATAACTATCTCTGTCTTTGCCAGAATACTGACAAGCTCAGTGGGCTAAATCCTCTTGAAACAGCGATTGGGCTGGGCCCTTAACGTTTGTTTAAATGATTAAGATCTGAAATCACAGTGCGCATGTCTAACGTGCACTCAGTAGACAGTCAATTCAATTCAATGCAGTTTATTTATATAGCGCCAATTCACAACAGATGTCATCTCAAGGCACTTAACAAGAAGTCATTTCAATACATTTATACAAACATTCCAATCAGTTAAAAAGTTTCCTATTTAAGGAATCCCAGCAGATTGCGTCAGTCATTGGCATGAGGTTGGTCAGACTTTCCAACCACAGCAATCCTTCAGCAATCACTCATACTGAGCAAGCATGTAGCGACCGTGGAGAGGAAAAACTCCCCTTTAACAGGAAGAAACCTCCAACAGAACCAGGCTCAGTAGGAGCGGCCATCTGCCACGACTGTCTGGGGGTTTGAGAAGACAGTGCAGAGACAGAAGGAACAGAAGATCCGATATAAGAGTACTTTCTATGTTACAGAAAGTAAAAAGTTGATAACAGGACACAGTGGATGTTCATCCACTGGGAGCACCATCCCAGTCGATGCCCCCCGTCCAACAGGGCATTGCAGCCAAGCAGGATACCAGACCAGGTATATCTTCTATGGAGATAAAAACACTGAGAGAATTCAAAGTTAACAGTCGAAATAGCAGAATGTACTGTAATACAACTGGAGAGTAGTAGTAGAAAAGGAAGTAGCAGAGTGAAGAAAATTGGTAAGTCTGTCCTCCAGCAGTCTAAGCCTATAGCAGCATAACTACAGAGCTAGCTCAGGATGACCTAAGCCACTCTAACTATAAGCTTTATCAAAAAAGAAAGTTTTAAGCCTGGCCTTAAAAGTAAACAGTGTCTGCCTCACGGATTAAAGCTGGGAGCTGGTTCCACAGGAGAGGAGCCTGATAACTAAAAGATCTGCCTCCCATTCAACTTTAGAAATCCTAGGAACTACAAGTAAACCTGCAGTCTGAGAGCGAAGTGCTCTGTTGGGAACATATGAAACAATTAGATATCTGATGTATGATGGAGCTTGATTATTAAGGGCTTTGTATGTAAGAAGAAGGATCTTAAATTCTATTCTGGATTTAACAGGGAGCCAATGAAGGGAAGCTAAAACAGGAGAAATGTGATCTCTCTTTTTAATATTCATCAGAACTCTTGCTGCCGCATTTTGGATCAATTGAAGGCTTTTAATGGCATTTTGTGGACTACCTGATAGTAAAGAATTACAGTAGTCCAGCCTTGAGGTAACAAATGTATGGACTAGTTTCTCAGCATCACTCCTGGACAGGATGTTTCTAATTTTAGCAATATTCCGGAGGTGAAAGAAGGAAATCCTAGAAACCTGTTTAACATGGGATTTAAATGTCAAGTCTTAGTCAAAAATAACGCAGAGGTTCTTTACGTTATTACTGGGGGCCAATTTAATGCCATCCAGATGAAGTGATTGACTAATTAATTTTCTTTTTTAGAACTTCTGGTCCAAAGACAGCAACTTCTGTCTTGTCAGAATTTAAAAGCAAAAAGTTTAGATTCATCCATGTTTTTATGTCTTCCAGACATGCCTGTAATCTACCTTACTGACTGGGTTCATCAGGATTTATGGATAAATATAGTTGTGTATCATCGGCATAGCTGTGGAAATTGGTCCCATGCTGTATAATGATTCTACCAATTGGAAGCATATACATGGTGAAAAGAATTGGTCCAAATACAGAACCCTGTGGAACTCCACAAGTAACCCTTGAGAGTGAAGAAGATTCATAATTTAGATGAACAAACTGGAATCTGTCAGACAAATATGATTTAAACCAGCCTAGTGCTGTTCCGTTGATCCCTGCAACATGTTCAAGCCTTTGTAAGAGAATATTATGATCGACTGTGTCAAAAGCAGCACTGAGATCTAACAAAACCAGAACAGACACAAGTCCATTATCTGAGGCCATGAGAATATCATTAATAACCTTTACCAGTGCTATGATGAGCTCTAAAACCTGACTGAAACTCTTCAAACAGCTCTTTACTGTTTAGATGCTCACGGACTTGATTAGCAACAATTTTCTCAAGGATTTGGGATAAGAAAGGAAGGTTAGATATAGGTCTGTAATTCACTAAGTCATCTTGATCAAGGGAAGGTTTCTTGAGTAAAGGTTTAATTACAGCTATTTTAAATTCTTGTGGTACGTATCTGTTTACTAAGGATAGATTCATCATATCCAAAATGGGGCCAGGAACCAAATGGAACACTTCTTTAAATAATTTGGTTGGGATTGGGTCCAACATACAAGTTGAAGATGAGGCTAATATTTTTGATAATTCCGAAAGCTCGACTGAATCAAAACAGCCTAAGCACAAATGAGGTTCTACAGTTCTTTCCGATGCTGCCTCATTTACTGAGGAAGAAGTAATTATGTTTGGGAGGATGCCAATGATTTTATTTTTAATATAATTAATTTTATTTATGAAGAATCCCATAAAATCATCACTGCTAAGAGCTGGGGGAATAGTTGGCTCAACAGAGCTATGACTCTGTGTAAGTTTGGCAACTGTACTAAAAAGAAACCTAGGATTGTTTTTATTCGCCTCTATTAATGATGAAAAATATGCTGTTCTAGCTTGTCGAAGGGGCTTTTTATACAGCAGTAGACTGTTATTCCAGGTTAAATAGGAATCCTCTAGATGTGTAGAGCGCCATTTTCTCTCCAACTTCCTAGTATTCTGCTTTAAAGTATGCAACTCTGCGTTAAACCAAGGAGTCAGCCTCCTATGGTTAGCCACTTTCTTTTTTAAGGGGGCTACACTATCTAATGCCAAACGCAATGAGGACGTAACGCTGTCAACCAGACCATCAATTTCTGAAGGGTTAGAGATAGAATTGCTGCCATCCACTGTATTACTCTGAGACACTGAGGAAAGTAAGAATGGAACAGATTCTTTAAAAATTGTTACAACATTGTCTGATAAAGCTCTACTATAATGAAATTTTCTTTCAGATTTAAGATGGTCAGTTAAAGTCGAGGGGCAAAAATGCCACGGCCCCAAGCTGAGATCCCACTACCTTCCTCGATAGAGAAAGGTGGCAATGCACCATCTGGTGTGCAGTCTGCCAGAAATGTGTTTGAAGAAGAAGAGATCCCGCTATCAAACCAGAGCAGGAAGTGATGTGCCCCGTTTTGCCAAATGCAAAAATTGGTTGTGCAGGATAACTCATATTAAAATATCGGAAAAGCACACGTCACATGTACGCTCTGTTGAATAGAAGTGTACAGCCATTTAATATCCTTGCTATTTTCCCAGAGCATAAAAAAGAAGATTGAAGTAAATTTTTTCCATCCATCCATCCATTTTCTGCACCCGTCCATCCTCTACAGGGTTGCGGGGGGGCTGGTCCCTATCTCCAGCAGTTACGGGGGGAAAGGCGGGGTACACCCTGGACAGTTCGCCAGTCCATCGCAGTAGATTTCTTTCATTAAGTCTAAATTTAGTACGTTGCCTTTTGAACGAAAATTAGAGACTAAACACTTAGGACTTCATCAGCCAGTGGATTTTGATATTGTTCAGGGACTTTAAGACATTATTATTGATTTAAAGGGGATTATTTGAAAGAGTATACAGTTACTGAAACGTTTGCCAAGATAAAAGATCTGCATTTTTTTTCAAAAACAACACTGGTGAGTAACCCATTATTTGTAATTTTATGTAGGCAATAAAAAAGGTTTCATTCTTCAATTACATTTACATAAAATGGCTTTTGTAGTGTGTAGATATGTGCTATTTTATGTGGTTCATTTAAAGGGGGGGGGTATTATGCAAAATGGACTTTCTGCAGCTTGATATCCTGAAAACATGTCTTTCCCTCATTAAAAACATACCTGAAGTGTTGCTCTGACCCATTCACTCATGTTAAGTAATCTTTGAGTCTCTGCCGGTCTCTGCTGGTAGTTCTTGGGGTTGCTGAAACGCCTGCTCCCACCTATCCCCGCCTTTTCCACCCATCTACTCCTGAATAAAAGGTAATTCTCCTGCTTGATAAAGTTAGCCCTTTGCTTTAAATGTCAAGAATTTCAAAGTTTCAGCTTTTCCCTGTGTTGACTGGTAGAAATGCTGCCACCATGGACTATCCTATCAAAAAACGTAATAACAACATAAAACATAATAACACTAACTTTACCAACACTGAAAGCACTAAGACTTTTCCAGGCCCATCCAAAGTTCTGTTTCTTTTACCCATAATTTATGACTGACTGCAGTTCTTTTTTTTGTCTTTTAAGGACTGTGACTCATTAGAAAAAAATCTTCTTTAATTTCATTGGTAAATGTAATTCACTCAATAAACTCATGTGTAGATGTTTAAATTCATCTTCATTCCCCAATCTAGTAGAAATTTGACTATGATGTCTGATCTCTGATCACATCACCCCATAGCAATGCTGCTCAACATGTAATGGAATTGTGAACTTATCTATTTTGTGTAAACTCTACTTGTGCTTGTCAGAAAGTGAGTCTAAGAGGTGTGCTGGGGTAGTGGAAGGGCTGAAGAGAACCAAGTCGAATCTGGCTGCTTTCGCTGCAGGCATGCAGGAAGCAGTGCATGTAATGTAGAGTGCAGCTCATATAGTCAGTCCAAATTCTTAGGGTATGCTTGATACATTCAGCAAAATGCATGAGTGAAAGATTACGTGAATATTAGCACTCCTGATGTCCCTAACCATATTGAGATCTTGGGCCAAATAATTGGTACATTTAAAAAAAAAGCAGAAAAAAAAGCACAGATTTGCTAGATTAAAAAAATAATATACATGGCCTATATCACAGTTTTTGCAAGCCACGCAAGCAGAGAAAAATAGGTTGTGAAGTCAAAAGATTTGCAGCTGCACAGCTTGCTGAGGCAGGAGCTTATAAAAGTTTTCTGACTGAAATGGATCTGAGCCATGACAAAATAAGTTAGTCATCATTATGATTGAAAGACACATTTGAATGACAGTTTGAACATGTGTACAATTGCAAAGCTTTGCTGGGTCCTGCTTTTTGCCCATTCCCTGCTTTACTCATACTTCGTTGGGTAAAGATGTACAGAAGCATGCACATTAACCAAGTATATTAAACAGGGGTTTTCATAAAATGTAGTTCATTCTATATCCAGCATAGCTTAATGGAAATAAAAAAGGAATATGTCTGCAATGTAATGTGCATCCACACTTGTTATAAACCATTATTCACCACTTCACCCAAAAAAAGGACAACATGATCTTCCTCCTACATTCCTCCTACATACCTCCTACATTCTCTTCAGATGACTATTTCTGTCTGTTACAGCTCTCTGTTTAGCAGATGGTGAAATAGGCCACCATGGTTGTGCATGTTTGTGAATATACAAAGCTGACATTGCTATACGGCACAATGCCTTCTTGTCTTGGCATCATCAGTCTGTGTTATGGTCTATTGTGGTCAAAAAGATTGAGGCAGCATTACCAGGACCCACCGTGTTTCTGAACACAAAGAATTCATTCTGACGTTGGTCTCTGCAGCCTTAGCTATAACCACATCAAACTTTGCACTTAACCTCTATTTGAACTCAAGGGGACACAGTAAATAAATCAGCAGTGGTATTATGGGTGAATGAAGTTGGCAGCTGTACTTCTTGTCACCTTGACAGATGAATGACATGTCTCCTTGTTATCCTATTGAAGATCACTCCTTTCATCATTCTTCTGCCTCTGCTTTATCCCCTGAACCTCTGTTCTCATTTGTCTTCATTTCTTCATCTTGCATGGGGTCTCACTTGTATTCTTTATTTAGCTCTAATGAATTCTCCCTTATATGTTTCTCATTTCTTTTCCCTTCCCAGCTGTCTTTACTTCTTTCACTTCCTCTGTTTCCTTTTCGTTTTTTCTTTCTTCTCTGTGCTTTTGTCCTCACATCCTTTGGGCTGCTGGAGGATGTGGCTCAGCATCATGTCTCAGGCCACTGGAGGACTTTTAGAAGTCAACAAGAGAGAGGCTGTCGTGCTCTCTAGGGTTCTCCACATGCATGCAAGAGTATGCACGCACACACACACACACATACACGCACACATTGTGTTACACACATACCCCTGCTAAGCTCTTGAATTTCCCTCAAAGAACCAGGCTCCCTGAAGGCAATATGCCACAAAAAGAAAAACAAAGAGGTGGAATATTTTCTCACTGTCCTCCACTTTCCATCTCTTTCGAACCTCCTTGCCTCCTGCTGCCGTCTTTAGTGGTGCTCTGCAGTGCAGCACAATCATGCAGAGTGATCAAAGAGTCCTAGGTTTCAGAAGCGAGGGACAAGTCTAACGTGTGTGGAAGAGAAGATGAGAAGGGAAGGCAGGGGAACAGAGCTGTCTATCATACACTATCAAACTCGGTGGGACTTGTGTTCTCAGTGGTACTCCGTACCCATGGAGGGCCACAGATACTTTACTATAACTGTACTTCTATATGCCTGAGTTTCTATATGTCAAATAAAGGGAAATATTGACATCTTTAATAACTACACATTACTGCTCAAATCAAAGTTTAACCTTTCTAAAATAATGCTACATGTTTATGAGGATCACCAGAAGTTTTATTCTTTCAGTGAAACTTTAAATGAAATGAATACATCTGATATCTGCATATTAATGAGTCTATCTGCTAAAATTATAATGAGGAGAATAGGCGACCAGAAAACCTAGCCACGGTGCTTTCCTAAAAGCTTGGGCAAGTTTGGTTTGAACACAAACCGAACTCCTTGGGAATAAATTATGTCAGTTAATACAAGTGATTTACCATGGAGTCACAGCACCCTCTTCTGGATCTACTGAGAACCTTGTGTATATTTTGTATGTGTGTGATATCTGAATGTGTGTGTTATACAGTGCTGTGTAAAAGTATTTACAGAACAAACATTTTTGTTAACAGACAAAAATCATAAACCTAAGTACACACGAAAATACATTTATGTAATTATGATTGTATTTATTAACGAAAAGAGCAGTCCAACAAAACCTGGCCTTATGTGTAAAAAGCTGAAGATGAAACAGAATACAAACATTCAACAAAGTTCTTCTTATTGTGTGTGTGTTGCTTTTGTCTTTTCAGTTTAAAGGTCTCAAAGGTCTTGGGGATTATAAATATGTATTTTTAAGTATTATAAGTAAGGCTTCTCTGTCCTGCAGTGTTTATAGCATTGGATTTCTCCTCTTTTCATTAAGGTTTTTGTGGCACTTATGACCTGTTTTGACAGCTTAGTAGACAGGTAAAGGGACAAACTTGCAGAAAATGGCCTAGACTGGGCATCGAAACCAGAACAGCTGTGTCCAGGATTGTTACATCAGATTTATACCCGATTTCTCTGTAGAGAAAAACATGCACTATTTTTTGGGGAGGTGTTCTGTTGTTTCAGCCAGTCGTGCACATTCCCATTGTTGTAGAAGAAATTTAGCATCTATAAACATGTTAGTTTTAAATTTCTTGCATTGCAACAGTTTAAAGTTTATGTAGGTTCTAGTACAAACGTTGTTGTGGTATATAGATCACAGTCCTTGGCTGTTTATAAACCCAATATCGAGCCACAACCAGAGACACAATAGGCCCTCCTAGCTCAATAATACAACCTTGACATCAATCACAGGAAAAGGGTAAACATTGTTAAGGTCAATGCATTTTATAGAGCAGTGGTTCTCATCCCTGGTCAACTGTCTTTCCTGTTTTAGATGTAGGCTTATCTCTATTCCAGTACACCTGATTCAGATGATAACATTACGTCCTCAGCATTCCATTAATGCTGCAGTCCGTAGAATATATTTATGTATCAAAGTTTTATAAACCTTTAAAATGATAATGGGTTTCAATACCATGATAAAAGGCTAGTGCTCCACAACATTTGTAATTCTTTCCAAGTCCCGCTTTCCTCTTATAGAACCCTATGCATTTCACTCTGATCGGCAAATTTTTTTAGCCAATAGAATTTGAGTTTCCGCCTTGTCTACTGTCAATCAACTTCCATGCGCATAGCGAGTAGGGCTCGGGGGATAACTTTTCACAAGTAGGATTTAATATTTTTATTGTTTGTATTTTGTAAATATAATATTACTGTAGGGCTGCAAAGTTGCACAATTGGCAGCACTGTTGCCTTGCAGCAAGGTCCTGGGTTCAAATCCCAGCCTGGGGTCTTTCTGCATGGAGTTTGCATGTTATCCCTCTGCATGCGTGGGTTCTCTCCGGGTACTCTGGCTTCCTCCCACTGTCCAAAAAACATGACTGTTAGGTGAACTGGTCTCTAAATTGCCCTTAGGTATGAGTGTGTGTGCATGGTTGTTTGTTCCTTTATGTCTCTGTGTTGCCCTGTGATGGACTGGCGAGCTGTCCAGGGTGTACCCCGCCTCTCGCCTCTTGACTGCTGGAGATAGGCACCAGCCCCCCCCCCCCCCCCCGCATCCCTGCATTAGGAAAATGGATAGATGGATGGATATTACTGAACTGTATTTATGTCCACCAGCAAAATCTTAGCTCGGTAACGTTAGGTACGGTAAGAAGGCTGAAACTTTATAAATCATATGTTTTTAAACCACCGACTTAGATTACAACTGACACAAGAATGCTAATGTAGAAATAAAACTATTCTTACTGGCATAAAATGTCTCCTATCCACCCATCTGACCATTGAATAGTTTCCAAACAAGCTTACTGATCGTTTCAGCAGCTTTGGGCCATCATCAACAGAAATGTCATTTCTTGTTAAAGAAAGGTTCTGAGAAGTAAATAGAAAAATATGAATAAAATGGGAAGATAAAAAATAGTAACAGAATAGGAGAAGGAAGAAAATAAGATTGACCTCCTTTGTACAGTGCTTTGGTGTAGACTCTCTCAAAACTCCCAGTTTTGTTTTGGTTTTGAAGGTTTCCCAAAAAAGATATATCGAAGAAGTGGGAGGTGGCCTAAAGGAGAGAGGGCTTCACAGCAACAGATTCATCGGTGCTTTGCAGTGAGCATTTTAAGCCGGATGATTTTGCTAGAACCGGACAGATTGTGAGACTCAAAGATGGAGTTACTTTCTGCTTCTCTATTTTGTAGCGTTGTGTGTGTTTCGCATTGATTTTATGAGTAAATCAGAATTTCTATTATTGTTAAGCCAACTATGAATGTAGAAATAGGCCGAACCATCTGTCCTGTATCATGTGTAAATGTCTGGTGTTTGTAGACAAAAAAAACACCTAAAAATCAGTTTAGTATTTAGCGAGGTATGGTTTAATAAACGTTCTGACACTTCATTGCGTCTGCCAAACAGATTACAGAGTGTAGCGCGGGATACCAGTCCAAGATGGCAGTCCAACGGCTCATCAGTGCCAATAGGCAGCAGCAGCGGTTGATGCACATTTACTCTTTATACATGTCTATGGTGCACACAGGCCGCTCTTTATAGTCACCATCTTGAAAAAGCGCATTAGTCATGGAAAAGTCGTTCACCTCTAAATTGTCCATAACAAAATACAATCGGGTGATGCTCGATAGCGCTTTGCTGCTTTGCTCTTTGATCCGCTGTGACAACACAGGTGATGCGCGTGCACGATTGTTGAGGTGAGGCTAGAGTGAGGGGGAGGGATGTTTTGGGAAGAGCCTTGATAGTGGGATTCAAAAGAACTCTCTCTCCCTCAAATACTCCTTTAAGTGCTGCAGAGGCCCATCATAAACTTATTCATTGAGGTCAGGTCTGTGGCAGTAGTAAAACAACTAAACCATACAAGACAGTGGGCCTTGAGGACCAGGCTTGAGATTCTTTTTAATCAGCCATTTCAAACATGTTTTTTAGTGGAATATTAGGGACTAATATTTTGGAATAGATTTAATTTTATAGTTCAGGATGCTACATTCACTGACCCTTAAAGGGTCTCTTATTGGAATTGATCTTCTTTGTTTGCAGGCCTGCCACATCCTGCTGTCAGACGTTAATGCACAGCTGATGTCACCTGTTTCTCATCACTGGACTGGATATAAGCTACAACCAAACAGTGCCACATCCCAGATGCAAATTGTAAAAGCTCAGTCTGTTCTTGGCAGATAGAAATAGATGCTGTCTGGTTGGAAAAAAACATCACCAAACTTAACAAAAGTCTAGGGTTTATGAGCAGGTCACGTCCTTGGGTTAAAGCATGCTTTGGGAATACTAAGATGAAAATTACAGGTAATTACTTTAGACATCTCACCTTATCAAATACTCAAAACTTTTGAACAACACAGCTTGATTAGAGTAGAAGAGTGCTACAGAATTGAAAAATATCTAAATATCATATTTCATGTCAAAAAGGGCATTGGGTAACATGGTATAAACATAGCGATGGCACCTTAATGCTATGTGGATGCTTTTCTTCAGCATGAACAGGAAGCAGGTTGGAGTTGATAATGGTTGAAGTCAAATACAGGGTAGCCCTGTAAAAAACCTTGTTATAAGCTGCAAGAGTTAACATTTCAAACATGCAATTTCAGCTAGGTTGAAAACCGGACAGCAATTCCTTTTTGTTAATAGTTAGTTTGTCAAAATTGAGTAACTAAGTTGAAATATTTGATCATTATAAGGTGACCAATGTTCATTAAGATTTAAGAGACAACATTATTTTAAGGAAAGAATGTATGACGTACTGGTCATTTTATCAGAGACTGACACTGGTACGTTTTAGAGTGGCTGTCCACAAATTGAAAGAACAATGGTTCACTCTAGCCTCTCCCTGTGCAAAACACTGAGTCATACATTGCCCTAATGTCCTCATTTTAATGTCAGAGAAAGCTTGCACAATAAGGTTTTTTGTGTGACTGTGTCTGTGTGAGAAAGCAGGAAAGGAAAACACATTTTGAAACACTTGTTGGAATGCAGTCACAACTAAAAGAGGAAGCTGTATTTCAGTCCAGAACATTTGCTAGTTTTATATAAAACTATGGAGGAACCAATCGTCCTAATGTGCACCAAGCAAGTTAAAGCATGATTGTTGTAATACCCTTGATGAACAATGATTTAACAGAGAGTTGCAGTAAAAGAGATTTATGGTTCAAGAATCAGATGACTTTAGTAAACTTACTGTAGTAACATGAAAAGAATAAACAGGAATCAACTACAAAGCCAAAAACATCTGATATACATAATGTATTGATGACTGGATCTGATGACAGAGTTGAGTTGGGATAAGTGAGAGGAAACAGAAAAGTTAGTGAACATGGAATTAGGGTGCATTCTCGAGAAGCTTCAGCTACACTTGTCTAACTATAATCATAATTCCAGATTAAAACTTAATAAGTTTACTTTGGCAATTGGCTTTAAGTGTAGGGCTAAAAAGTGGCACAGTTTTAAACGTTGTTGCTTTGCAGCAAGAACATCTTGCATTTGAATCTGGGCCTGGGTTTGCATGTTCACCCTGAGCTGTTGGGTTCTGTAAGTATGCGTGCAGTTTGGTTTGTTCTTGTCACCTTTTCTCCTGCAGGGTGAGACAGGCAGGTGCTGCTCCAGCTGCAGCTCATCAGGAGCAATCAGCAGTCTGCTTAAAAGGGGAGTGGTCACCTGAAGCGGATGCCACCATTGTGAAAAACGCTCTAAAGCTGGAAAATATTACTCTCAAAACAACATTAGGGTACTCTGAGCTTTGTACCATTATAGGTCAGGAACTTGTGCGTAGATGGCAGAGTGTATGGGATGCAGAGAAAGAGGGAGACATTTTCATTCAATCCAAAACAATGTCAATGGGGGAGAAAGCACCTTGGGGAAAAGCAGACGGTAGCAAGTCATTTATACTCGATTAAGACTGGGCCACTGTGGATTTGCCCCAGACCTTGCTCTTATGGGAAATAGACTAGATGGACAATGCACGTGCGGCAGGACAGTAGAGACAGTCCTTCATGTACTCATGGAATGTGTCTGTTATAAACAGGAGCAAAATCGATTGTTTGTGCTGAAACTGCGAGTTGACAGAATATCACTGAAGACACTTTTGAATACACAAATAAGTTGCTGTGATGTAATTGCTGCAGGAATGGAGTTTGTTTATGCTACTAATCTACATGTGAGGATTTGCCCATGTTGCAGTTCCGCTACTAGACTGTGGAAGGCAGCAATACGCCTGGTGGCGTCTCGCCTGCCAGAAATGTACACGAAGAATAAGAAGCAGAAACCAGATGGTTATACTCTTCCAAGGGGTTCTCAGGACACGTCTAGGCTCCTTTGTTCTCTTAGAACTATAACGTACCACATGTATGCTCATCCTCACAGTTCCTCCTAAGTTCCCGATCCTCCCGTGTCTTCCAAGTCACTGAGGTCCTCACTGTCAGCGTTGCTTTCCTCGTTGCTGGAGTTCCCACTACCAGCAGAATCGTCCTCGTTGTTGAATCGGCGTCTGCTTCTGGAGAACAATTCCTCCAGTCCCACGCTCAGCTTCCTGACTGTCTCACTGCTCTCACGAGACCAACCTCTTCCACTCACCTGTCTGTCCACCCTCAAGGGCTGTCCTCCTCCGGCCACCATCTATATTCAAAGTGAAAAGTATTACTCCTTCATTCCATCCTCTGCCGACCGCTCACTTTCAAGATCCACGTACCTTCTCCAAACATCTCCAGTTCCGGCTCCACCCAAGAACCCAGTTCCTTCATCCTGTGGATTTCATTAGTATCACCTTCCTTATCTGTCCTAATACTTACCCTCCTTTCAGTGTGGTCGATCCTGAGTTCCTCTCCATTCCTCGGCAACTGATCCAGCTCTGCAGCCTTCTTAATAAACATCCTTTTACTGATAATTCTGTTGTCTGTGGGTTGTGTTCGCTCACCAGTCTCCTAAAAATCATGACATGAGCATATTTCTGGTTTCTCTCCAATGGCTTTCTGAATAAATTAATTCATTTAAGTGTGCTGGAAAGATGAGACAAACTTTTTTAATGCTGTCAATTGCAAAGAGATACTTTGTGATTTAATTTGATTTGAGCCTTGTTTGTCAATTTCAAAGAAACAGACCAAGACAGCAAAAGATACAGTCACTGACGGATCAGTACAACCAAAATACAAAAGACCCTAAAGAGTAAAAGGTTTGAAAGGCTAAATCATTAGGTTATCAGTTCTTAGGCTTTATTAGGTTTAATTTTACCCAGTAGATACATGAGGAAATTCCATTTATTTAATAATAGCACACAAAGGGAGGCTCAGCAGACACTTGTTTATCCACATGCTATTCAACTGGCTGACATCATGCTAAGAAACGCTAGAAAAGATTTATAGAACACTCACTATAAATAAGAATCAGTCTCAACATCTGCTGAATCACTCTTAACAGTATTCAGTTTATAGATTGTTTAGATGGTCTCTACTTATGGCTATAATGGAAAATGCTTGGAAGCATTATTATACAGCAGCTGCTGATGTTGTAATCATAACTGCAGAAGAGCAGCTAGACCACAGACCACTCTGCTGCTAATGACTTAATGGACTCAACTTTAAGCCTGTTTCTACTTACCTCTTCCTTTCTCTTAGCTGTTCACTCTTTTTATGTCTCTTCCTTTTCTTATTTATTCCTGGTGTAACTCAATTACTTGAGCGCTCTGATATTATGATTGGTGTAATTCAATATTCCCAGTAGTGTTCTTTCCTTTCTGGCATCCATACATTACTCCAATCTTCCCTACTTTCTCTGTTTTGCTAAGCACACACTGCTTCCTCTTCACCTGACATACAGCAAAAACAAAAAGAGGATTGTTCCAGAGATTATTGTGACCACCCGTTTTCAACTATATTTGGTTCAAAGCCAATGAGATGCACAGGAAATATCTGGTGAACTTTGAGGTGGTAAATGTGTAAGCAATGCTTTCAGCTTATATCTGTGCAAAGCATCTAAAACTGACAGGGGGGGGAATCTGTTGTAGAACAAATACAAAAAGATATGAAAACATATTTAGAAGACAACGACAACAGTGAAACTGATCCAGTTATTCTTTGGGATTGTTTGAAGGCAGTTATAAGTGGAAAAAAAGAAAGGAATAAATAATAAATAATAAAAAAGAAAGGATAAAGCAATATAATACATACGTAGATGAACTGACACAATTGAAGAATAAATACAAATGCATAGTAAATGGGAAAATACAACAACAAATGAAAGATAGTAAAAAGAAAATTAATAATCTACTATTATATGAAACAGAAATAAAAGCAAGGTATGTAAAACAGAGCTACTATGAATCAGGGCCTAAAAACACAAGGTTGTTGGCAAGACGTTTACGAAAACCACAGGCAGAAACAACAGTCAATAAAATGCGTAATCCCAAGACAACAAATGACAAATGACCCAGGAGACATAAAAAGCATTTTTACAGATTAGTATAAGGAACTTTATACCCAAAATGCACTTACTAACATTGATCTAAATGATATAAAAACATTTTTAGACTCCTTAGATCTACCCTCTATTGGTACTATACAAAATGATCGCAATCCAGCACAGATAACAGTAGAGGTAATTCTGAAAGCGATTGGAAAGTTACGAACAAACAAGGCACCAGGCAGTGATAGGTTTCCTGCGTTGTTTGTTTTGATTTGTTTTTAATCACCAAATCATGTAAAGCACCTTGAATTACCCTGTTGTTGAAAGTGTGCTATACATATAAAATTGCCTTGCCTTGCCTTGCCTTGCCTTGCCTTGCCTTGCCTTGCCTTGCCTTGCCTTGCCTTGCTGAATGGTATAAGAAATTTGGTAAGGAACTGATATCCCTGCTACAATATGACTTTCAATTGGACTCACACTAAACATTTGATTCCCCCCTCATGGAGGGAAGCAATTATCAGTACTACCCAAACCACAAAAACAAAAAGAATACTGCCTAAATTACCAGCCTATATCAGTGTTAAATGTTGATTATAAAATCTACACTACAATCTTATCAAATTGGCTCCAGTCATTTATATCAGACCTGATAGATGACGACCAAGTAGGATTTGTTAAAATTAGACAGGCACAAGATAATATTAGAAGGACCCTACACATTATACACCAAATACATAAAGACAAGATACCAGCTGCATTGATAAGCTTAGACGTAAAAAAAAAGCCTTTGATTGAGTCAGCTGGGACTTATTGTACCTAACCATGGCAAGGTTTTGGTTCAATACAAAACTAATTCAATATAGTAAAGCTCTCTATAACAAACCAACCGCAACAAGATAAGTTAATGGCTCCTTGACAAAGAGACTCCAACTAGAGAGAGGAACCTGACAGGGTTCCTGTCTAAGTCCAACTTTATTTGCCTTGTATATTGAGCCATTAGCCCAAATGATTAGACAAGACTCCTTGATAACAGAAATAGAAATCAATAGACAAGAGCATATAATTAGTCTGTTTGCAGATGATGTGCTGATAGCCCTCAAAAATATTTTATGCAGCTTACAAAAATGTTAGGAAAATTTGGTACACTTTCTGGCTACAAAGTCAATATACTTAAAACTCAAGTTCTAATGTTTAATTCTACACCAACCCAAATTCTTAAGGAATGGAAAATAAAGAGATATGCAAAAACACTTAAATATCTAGGAATAAATATAACCAAAAACTATGGCAAACTATATCAAAGTAACTATGGATATATAAACAGCAGCATAAGGCAGGACATGGATAGATGGAATACATATCTGTTAGGATTAAGTGACAGGATAAATGTGATAAAGATCAATATCTTGCCACAATTGCTATATTTATTCCTCTCTCTCCAGATAAATATACCTCAAACCCAATTCTCAAAATGGGATAAGTATATATTTAGATTTGTCTTGGAAGGCAAACAACCAAGAGTACGGTATACTGCTCTACAGTTTTCTAAAGAGAAAGGAGGAAAGTCACTTCCTAATTTAAAAGAATATTTCCGTGCTGCACAGATACCCCAGTCAACATATTGGTGTAGTGGTGATTATGGGGCTCGCTGGAAGGATGTAGAGCTCTCCAGACTTAATGTCCAAATTCAAACAAACATAGATGTAAAAGAGACTCCTGAATACATAACTAAAGTCCAACATAGGAACACGATGATATCATTTACATTGAATATATGGTATGGCAGAGTAAAGGAGTTAAAAATTGGAAAACACCTCGGATTGCAAAAATGGGTTGCCTTTGATGAGAAACTTAGACCAGCAAAGCTGGACTCGGGATTCAAAAATTGGACTGAAAAGAGAATCACAATTTATTAATCAGAAAAGGAGAAATTAAAAGTTTTGAAGAATTAAAAAGGGAATACAACCTAACAAATAAGGATGTTTTCAGATACTTACAGCTGACAGATTATTTTAATAAAAACATAAAAATAAATTATAACAAAATCGACCCTGTCATAAAAATAATTATGCTAGCGTACAAAAGTGTTATTCCAAGAACAGTATCTACCCTATATATAAATGTTTGGTATCAAGACAGGAATCAACTGTATATGTTAAAGAAAAATGGGAAAGAGAACTTGGTGAAGAAATCACTGAGAAAATGGGGTTTGATACATGGAAAGAACATAAAAGCACAACTCAATCATTAAAGTCGAGAGAATTCATTTGGAAAAATCAAATTCGTTATTTTATTACACCTAAGATTAAAAATAAACAAACCAAAACAACAGTGTTGGAGGTTGTGTGGATGGAATGAACCTGACCACACACACATTTTCTGGAATTGTAGAAAAATGCACTTTTTCTGGGTCAAAATTCTCTCAGCTCTTTGTGATACAATAGGTTATATAATACCTAGAACTTGCCTTGTTCTGTATCTTGGATACTTGGAAGGTGTCGTACATGTAGAAGACTGTTACTTGGCTAAAATTCTCCTTTCTGCAGTAAAAAGGCCATTACCAAAAACTGGCTTAAAGACGGAGGTACCAGGAAAGAAACAGTGGGTAGCAATTGTGGAGGACATTATGGAGATGGAGAACCTTACATATAAACTGAAATTAAAGGAATACCGCTTTTTAAGGGACTGGGGAAAATGGTTAGCATACAACAAAAATATGAATGAAGACTGGATTGACACCTCAGGCACCCTTGTTTTTTGTTTTTCCTTTCTTAGTTCATACATCTGTTCCTTAATTTTATTTCTCTCTCATACTCTTTGGAGAAATGTTATGTGTATTAGTTGGGAGTTTTGTTTAAATAAAATAAAATAAGATAAAACAGTTTGAAAAAAAGGCTCAACAACCTGATGAAGGCTGGTTCTGATCTGGGGATGACTGTGTAACATCTGGAGATGATGATGCAAAGGATTGTTCATAAAATCAAAAACGTTATGGACAACCCTGAGCATCCTCTTCATGAGACTATCCTGCAACAACAGAGCGTCTTCAGTCGGAGGCTTCTTCAGTTTCGCTGCTATACAGACCGCTACAGGAAATTGTTCCTGCCCACAGCCATCATCATCTACAACAACTCCTTAAGGAATTAATTGTATGAGCTACAACGACGCTTAACTTCCCTCTGGGATCAGTAAAGTATTTTTTAATTGAATTGAAATCTATTGAAATCTTCTTTAAATAAAAACCTGAAAAGTGTGGAGTGTTCAGCCTCCCTAAGTCAATACTTTGTGGAGCCACCTTTGGATTCTTATCTCTCCGAATCAACAGCCTGATGTCCCTGCCCCACCACCAAGTATTCTCACAGATTCCCAAAAAGATTCAGGTCTGGCCTCCGACTAGGCCATTGTACACAAGAATGTGCTTTGATAGAAACCCTTTCTCATGGGTCTGGTGTGATTGTGTGATTTTTGTGGGGTTTTTTTCTTTTCACTTCCTGGTGAATTCTCCTGGGGGTGCCACCAGAGGCAGTAGCTTTCCATCACTGCAGGAGGGTGGAGCCCTCTGCTGATCCACCTGCACATCTGGCTGGCATCAGTGATCAGCTGGCTGCCAGACATTCAGTGCTTGAGTGTTAGCCTCCTATGGTACCTCTAACCCACTGAGTTATTGTGTACTGGTGCTCTGCTTACCTGTTGTTAACTTCTCCCTGTGCTCCTTCCAAGGTAACTCCACTGGCTCCGAGACCAAACTTCTCCATGACCAGTTTTCTTCTACAATGACCTCTTGGAAATCAGTCCACGTTTGGCAGCCTTCAGTCCTTCAGTCTGCAGCTCTTTCCACAGCTAGCCAGCCTCTGCCTGTCTGCCGTCCAACACCCACCTCTTGTGTTCCATTCCCCTGGATTCTCCACTTAGAGTACATCCACAGACGCCCCGGACTCTACCCCTCTGGGTTTCACCTCTCATCATTTACAGTAAGCTCCAGCAAACCATCCATATTTCATCATCCAATTCATATCGTCACTCACCTCTGGACTTGCCCCTCTCCAGTGTCACTATTTCCGATTTCCCCTATAAAGGTTCTCTGGTTCCTGTCATCATCCTCACACTCAACCATTTCATTAAACATTTTAAATCTGCTTCAGACTGTGTGTTGCGTCTGCACATGGGTCAGTAAATTAAAAGACATCATGACACCATTCTATAATAGCTATGGCTGTATACTGTGAATGTCCTGCTAGAAAGTTAACCTAATCATTCAGGTTTTTTGCTACCATTAACAAGATTTCTTCCAAGATTGCCCTGTATTTAGCTCCACCCACCTTCCCATCTGGTCTGACTACCTATCAAGATAACCACACCATGATGCTGCCACCAGCATGTTTTAAGGTAGGGATGGTGTGGTCAGACAATTTTTCCTCTACACACAGTTTTTTGTATTCAGACCAAAACGTTTAACTTTACTAGCCTTTACTTAACCTGACAAGAGAACCTTCTTCCACATGTTTGTTGTATTTTCATGGCTTTCTTTCCATAGCTCCACAATATTACAATTCTTAAAGGTCCAGTGTGTAATATTTTTTTACTTGTTTACTTTCAAATTCTGTGTATCCTGTTCAAACTTGTCATTTTTCATTAATATTTCTCACCAACATCTATTCTAACTATTAGCTTGGAATTTTACATTTTTATATACATAAACTGTGGTCGAACTCTCCATAGTCATGCGCCATCTTGAAATATGGTTGCTGTTTAGGGACGTACAAGATATAATGCTTCATGTTTGGCGTCCTCTCTTGAAAACAACAATCTTTGAGAAGGTATAGCTGTTCTCCTTCTCCTTCTAAACGTTTTGTGGGGGATGGCTCAGGTTCTCTCCGTGGCAGCCTGGCTGGTTTGGGGAAATTCTGCTCCTTCCTCTTGGGCAGCTAGCCCTGCTTCAACTGCATGTGACACACCTCTGCCTCTCTGTGCTCTACCTTGTGTCTTTGCCTGTCCCAACTGATGCTGAATCGTCGAATTATATCAGTCTGTTTACAGAAGGGGAAAAAAATAAAACAGACTCCACTGCCTTGCACATATACAAAATGGCAAATAATCAAATAAATAGCTTCAAATACATTAAATAAAATAAACAAAACCATACTGTTTGTTTGTTACATTAGTTGGAGTCATTACATATTTGCTAGTTGCTGTTAGCCATGAAATACAGCAAACATAGTTAACATCAAAAACACTTTATTACTCAACACATATTTAGATACAATTTAGGAAAGAATACAGATTAAAAGAACATATGATCACTGGATTGAAAGCTGGAAGTCGTTGATGACATATTGCCTTTTTGATGCGTGTGGGCTACCATAGTTGCAATACCTACCCTGAACTGCGTGGTGCCAAAGAGTCACCTTTTTTTTTACACACTGGATCTTTGTTTTGCGCTGTTGACTTTTTGTCAGTTTTCAGATAATACATTGAACAGTTCTTTGAACACTTGTCCTCAACTTTATCCCTGATCTGTTTGGTGTGTTCTTTCATCTGATGTTTGTTCACAAATGTTCCCTATCAAATTTCTGAGGCCTTCACAAGACTGGATTGAGACTGAGATTAAATTACACACAGGTGGATCCATTCACAGGTGGACCTATTCAGAGAAAAAAAAGATACAATTATACATAATTGTTGCATTGGTTTGTCACAAATCTCAATAAAACATGTTATAGCTTGTGGTAGTTATGTGACAAAATGCGCAAAAAAATGAAATGGGTGTGAACACTTTTGAAAGTTTTTATTAGTAAGTCATAGTTTACAGTTAGTAACCCTAAACTGAATACTGGCTGGTTTAATAGAAGAGAGAGTACAACAGAAAAGTAGCATTATGCTAAAAAACAACATTTCTATCTGTGCTACAATAAAAACAATAGACTTAAAACAAAACAGTAACACAGAAGTAACTGTTTTGACCCGGTGCAAAAAAACATCTGAACAAGCCGCAAATGTTTATCCGTGGAAGCGTGAATTATAAATCAAGCTTATTTTACTTTTTGGCTCAAACCTACTCATCAGACTGCAAGATGAGAAATTTCAATTAGTTGTTTCTTGTTTTCTGCCAAACTCTAACATAATGACCTCAACAGGAGAGGACAGACATCAGTAAAAGAAAAAGTGATGTAGAGTGCAACAGACAGATGGAAGATCTGCAGAGTGGAAGAAGAGCAAGGTGTCAGATAGAAAAGACAGAGTTACCGCAGTTTTCCACAGTTCAACAACCACCTTTGTAACAGAAAAAACAGAAGAAAACAGGAAACGTGAGCTAGTGAACAATTTTGACTAAATATAAGACTTTTCTTGAAAAGAGTCCAAATCCCATTTGAAAATAAAGATTTTTGGCTGGGCTAAGATACTAGGTGTGATGCCTGCTCACTAACCTTTCTATATTTCTAGGTTGAGCTGCAGCTGAGCTGGTGAGCAGACCATCCCCTTGATTGGTGACATCTGGGTCCGGTGTCAATAAAAGCTGCTCTCTCCCTCCAGTTCAGTTTGGGGGAAAGAGTTCTCTTTCCCACAGGTTTTTGTGTTCGCCCAGTTTTGGTGTGGGAGCTTGGCTCCCCACTTTTGGCTTAGGGTTTCTTTTGTTGTTTTACCATTATTTAAATAGATTAATTTTACTTGCTTGCTTTAAGCATGATGTCTCACCCTTCTTTTTTGTCATGACTTGAGCCAAGTCATGACACTAAGGCTTCAAGGTTCTAACACTTGTAGTTGGAAGCAAAGTAAAATAGTGTAAATAATAAATAAATAATGGTGAAAGTTACTTCTGTGTTACATTGTGTCGTTTGGCATTCTTGGTTCTCCATTGGGGAGGCTAAGTTAAAAGACTGGTAAATAGATAAAACACATTAAGTTCTCTGCAGCCCACATATGGATAAACTCTCTTGTTTTATTTAGCTGTTTGATGTTAATTCACAGCATTTGCAATATAAATCACAGGCGGCACTGTGGGTTTAATTTTGTGGTCATGAATAACATCTGCATAATTAACCTCAAGTTTATCTTTGAAAATCTAACTTTTTTCTGCACTGACCAATGTATTTGAAATTAATTATAATTAATTAATTAAATGAATTAAATATATATGTATATATATGTATATATATGTGTATATATATATGTATATATATGTATATATATAATTATAAATTATTAGATATTTTATATATATAAAAATATAAATTATAATTATAATTTATTTATTTCAAATTAAATTAATTATAATTTATAATAAATAATAATTATACATTATCATTAATTTGTAATTAAGTCATTTTTGAGAATCCTGCCTCACACAAATATGTCGACGCGAAAGGAAGGAGAATATTCAAGGCGACGTCACAGAGTTGAGGATATTCCTCCATCAATGCTGCCCAGAATGACGAAAGAGGGCATGAGCTAAAGAGTTCCTTCAGTCTATACTGTCAGTCTTCAGCTCAATAAGCTGCTCCTGCATATCAACTGACATAGGGTGAACATATTTTGATTTCCAAAAAAGAGGACATCTGGCACAGTACTGAAACACTTTCAGGACTTGGCCAAGACTTTTGATTTTAACATATTTAAAGTGTGCATTCTCAATGTGGTTGGAAAAGATTAGTTAAATAACAAACTTCAAAAAGGCTTTCACAAGTAGAAAAAATATTTTATGATCTCTGGAAATAAATTATAATAGAAATAATTACTCTACTGAATTAAAAAAGTTACCAGCAACAATATTAGTTTACTTTTTAAATTACACTGGACAAAAATCGAAGAAAAATCTGTGATAAAAGTAAACAGCTGCAGATTCAGAAACAAAATAAAAAGTGCTTACTCTGTTTAGTTTGCATCTTCATCCTCCACCGTCAGTTTATAGATGAACTCTCACTTTGCTCAGCCTTTTTATAGTTTTTGTGTCCATGTGATCTATGGGTTAGCCCATTTGCCACTTTTGTCACACACAGAAACACACATGCCAGATTAGTGAATGGTGCACTCCGCCACCCATTTGTTGCGACTTGACAGTATACCTTTTGTGGTTCGTGCATGAAGCTTGTGCTTTGACTTCTTGTAAACAGCAGTAACTCGGTGCTGCGCAATGCAGGATAACGCAGTGCGGTGCGGTGCAACTCGGCGCAGAGCCTGCTGTCTGTGCCGTCAGTAAACGGATCAGAACCAGACACTTAGACAGCAGCTCGGGAGGACATTACATGAGAGAAAGGCTGTCATACTGCATGCATCACACCAGTCAGTTTAAGTATGGTCCTATGAAAAACAATAAAAACCCGGTCTTTTTCATCAGCCTATAAATCCTCCCGGATGCCCCGGACAGCACATGAAAATTGGACATGTCCGGGGAAAAGAGGACGGTTGGTCACCAGCTCGTTTGCTGTGCACACAAACGGATCTCGAACCCACGCAAAAGAGCAATAATCCTCTTTAAAGTATGTCGCAAATAGTTTTGTCATTGCTGACAGGTGCTCAGACGCTGAATGAAATAGAGAGGGGAAATCGTGTGATGTGTCTGCATTAGTGATAAAGTCTACAAGGCTGGGGTTCCTTCGACTGATGCGGCCATAGAGGTCTAGTTTTAGTGTGAAGGCGCGCAACTTTGTCTGCGAGGAGCAAAATATGAGTTTCGCGGCCTTGCAAAGACAGGTTAAGGCCATTCAAGCGGTCAAATATATCGTCCAAATAAGACAGAGATGCTCGCCACAGAGTGTCATCCAGATGCTTCACCAGATCTGATTTGATTTCTGTCAAAAACCACTTCACGTCCTCTCGCAGCTCATACAACCGCTGTAACACCCGCCCCCTGGAGAGCCAGTGAACTTCAGTCTGACTCGCTTGCGCTCAATATCGACAATCAAATTTATTCAAAACTTCTTTTTTTTATCAGTCCAAACACATTTTAATTTCTATTCAGGAGTTATGTATACACAAAGCTATAACTTTTTATGACAGTAGTTTAATGATTTAAAAAATTGCACATTTTTCATTTTTGCCCCCCCACCCCCCACCCCGGAGAGTGTCCGCGCCCCACCGGTTGAGAGTCACCGCCTTAAATTATTAATTATATGAGCCACAACGACACAAAATTTCAAAATTTGACACAATAAAGTATTTTTTATTTGATTTGGATTGTATCATTATTCCCAAAAAATATTCAATTCCTTCCGCACTAAAGTGCACTTAATTCAGTGTAATGGCATTACCACAGAAATATGGATTTTGTGTGTTCCCTCTGACCACAGTTTAGCACACACTGCAGTACGTTGATGCTGTCTGTGGTGACTGATAAAGTAGGAGAGATGTTAACCAAATGAAACTACATTATGGCTATTCCACATCATATAATTGATCCTACTTTCTCTCATTTAGGAAGAATGTAAAAATTGAAGTTGGGGATGGGCTCTGTTTAATTTTGTGTTTCACTGCACGCCAGCCTGGTTCTCCTTAGTAGTGTCTTCTTACCGAAAGAGGCATTATGCCAAGCATTCTTTTTCTTGTTGTATACATAGGCTATCAGCAATATGACTATTTTTCCCCAGTCTATCTACCTCTTCAACTGTATAACTTGGCTGAACTCTGATATCCAAAAAATGACTGTCTCAGACAAGAGACTTCAAAATATTTGTATTATGCCATGGCTTTGTAGGCTTCAGATTCATAACATTTCATTTCATTGATGGCACGTCTGTGGGTATGTTTTTAAAGTGCATCTCAAACACACCGTCACTTGTTAGACATCATGAAAAAAATCAAAAGTAATCAGCCAAGTTATCAAGAAACAAATTGTTTATCTCCATAACTCTGTTTCATCAACGGGTACAATTTCCACGTTTGATAGTGTCACATTCATTTGTTCACACAATTGCATTTAAGAATAATCACCATCTGGGAGCACAGTGGTGCACTTGGTAGCACTGTTGCATTGCAGCAAGAAGGTCCTGGCTTCAGGTACTCCAGCCCCCTCCCACAGTCTAAAACCGTGACTGTTAGGTTGATTGGTCTCTCTAAATTGTCCTTAGGTGTGAGTGTGTGCATGCATGGTTGTTCGTCCTGTGCGTCTCTGTGTTCTCCTGTGATCGACTGGCGACCTGGTGTACTCCGCCTCTTGCACTGTGACCGCTGGAGACAGGCCCCCTGCAAGAACAAGGGGCATACATAATGGATGGATATAATCACCATTCAACCATCATACTGTTTAGGAAAGAGAAAGGTTCCATGTCCTAGATATTATTGTGTTTTGGTGTCAAATGTAGCACAAAACAAAACCCTAGAATAAAATTAAAAGACCTTGTGTAGACTATGGCTCAAGCATCTAAAGAGTGTCAGTATTTGCTATGATTCGATTCCCGTACTTTATGTTCTAAAAGACCGCTCAGTGGGGAAGAAGTCTTTAGTCGAGAAGCACATGTAAAAGCCAGATTGTTGTTTGCAAATGCTCAAAGGGATGAATATTTACACTTTTGAGACATGTCCTGTGGTCTGATGAAACTAAAATTGTTTGGCCATAATGATCTTAATTACATATATAGTAAAAGCTTGCAGCCTGTGGAGCAGAGGAAGCTTGCAAAGCTGAACCCCCCCATTTTCAAAAATATATTTTCCACCTCCAGGAGGAGGAGACATCTTCCATCTTAATCTGTGATATGTTCTCTCTTCTGCTCTCCATCGGGTAACGGACCGACAACCATAAGATCAACCGTTACAAGGCTACAGACACTGCCAGCCATGTCCTGCCTCGCAAAATAAACTTACTGTTTTTTTTTTAGCATTTAAGCGCACATGCCAAGATCAGTCTTGGTGGTATATTTAGTTCTGTTAAATTACTACTTTTTTCGAAGCACGTAGCAGGACTTTAAGGGGAAGGATAATAAAATGTCTTCGCCCGAGCAGGAGAGGAGGTCTGGCGTTCAGCTGGTGAGCGCGCTGCTGCTGCTGCTCTCGCTCTCTGGTAAGACGCGAAACAGACAAAACATTTAACATCCTGATGTTGCAAAAAAAAACAAAAAACCGGTTCAATCAGCCAGTACGGTGGCATGATACGTGGCTTTTCACTGATTCCGGAGTTTGTGTCTCATAACAGGGCTATGTAGAGACAACAGATGGATAGATGGATGGGGCGGAGGTCGACGTAATAAGGCAATGTAACCTAATGAAACCATTTTATTTCATTAATTGATAGGGCCAAACATTAAAACCTTTTTCCTTACATTACTCAACAGAGCTGATTTTTATCCTAATCGGGGTCTATGTGCATCCATTACATCTCTTAGTAACAGATCTACATGTGCCCGCCTTTAAACGCTATTATGACGCACAGCCTGCGGAAACATATCCGTGTAATGCTGGTTTATAACATATGACCGTGAATCTGATTCCAGTGCCGTGGATGTTGTATAAAAACAGACATCCTATGTAGCAACACACTTACTATGTGTTTATATATTTATAGCCAGGGCCAGACCAAGGCTCAATTGGGGTTTACCCAGACCAAAGACCATTGCCTTCTAACCACCAATTAACCAGTCATCCTAGTTATTTGCACAGTGTTAATGTGTGAAGATTAGGGAAACCAACATTGAATTCTTTTAATTGAATGTAGGGATGTCTGTCAGTTTGCATTAGTCAGATTACAAGGCTCTATTCTGACTCTTCTTTCATTTTCTTGCTGCCATTTGTCAGTTTTTCCCTTCTAAATCCTTTTACTAGCTGCTCTGTTCAGCCTGTCCTTTACTGCCCAGTTAACATCAGGAGAAGAATAGTATTTCTTAGCAAATGTTAAAGGGCATTTATTTTGTGTGTAAGAAGAAGTCAGTAGAAGCAATACAACAAGGAAGAAATCAGGAGAAATGTCTTTTGGCTGGCTAGGCCGCAGCTCAAGCTTATTAGCATGATCCAAGGACTGTTTGGAGAGAGTTGTTATTGCGATAAGACTGTCTGTTAAGGGAAACATTTTCTTACCTGATGAACTTTATGTCCTCAAACAACTACAGGTGTCTTGTTTCAAAGATTCAAATAGACTTTATTGTCAGTTCACTCTATGTGTTGAACATACAGACAAACCGAGATACTCTATCTCTCTCTCTCTCCCTCTAGTATCCAGGTTAGGATAAAAAATATAAGATAAAAACAAGGATAAGAAAAATAAAATAACATAAATTAAAATAGAATAACATTAAACAATAAGGTGCATAAAAAAGGACCAGGAAGTGCAATAAAACCGCAATGAATTGTTTTGTGCAAGTTTTCGCTAACAGCAATAGTTGTGCCAACCATTGTTTTTATGGTGCAAACAATATTAAAGACAGCAAGAGTTATACTGTTTATATGATTTGGAAATAAAATAACAACAGAAAGTAAATATATGCCACGATTGGTTATTATACTGCAGGGAGAGCTTGGTTTTTTTCATGGAAAGTTTCCTATTCTTATATGCAGTGATTGTTATTGAGTCCAGTGTCTATTAGGGGGCCGGGGGTGCATGGGAGAGCCTGGGGGGTGTAGTAGGTGTAGATCAATATCCTGACAGCCTAGTCTAGTGGAGCACACAGAGTAGAGCAATGTTTCCCAGAAAGATGATCCTTAAAAGAAATGTGCTCACTACATCCTTTTCCTGTGTTGCCAATATGCCGCCATTTGTGTTAAAATATCTCTTTTTTTTTTCTTTATCTTTTTTTTGACTGCCATAGAGAGTGACACGGTTCAAGATGGTACTGTCAAAAAACAATGATATAATCCAAATAAGGAAGGACTTCATGTTTTAGTAGATTTGACTCAAAGGGCTCTTTTTGTTTCAAAAAAGTGTTTTTCACAATTACAGACTCATTAAATTTGAATATTACTGTTGTTTTTATGCATCTTAATGTATACAACATTTTGGAAAAAATCTGTCAGGTTTTAGAACTGAGACGGCCCTTTTAAAGGTTACTAATGACCTCAGGTGTAAACTTGGACAATCCAAAAATTTCTGTCCTGGTGCTACTGGATCTTAGTGCTACCTTTTATACAGTAGCTCACCAGATTTTATTACACAGACTGAGAAGTCTGGTGGACCTCTCAGACACTGTGTTAAAATGGTTTTATTCTAATCTCACAGATCAGAGATTTTTAGTAAGTATGGATAAGTGCTCCTCAGGAATCTATAAATCCAATTGTGGGGTTCCTCAAAGTTCAATTTTAGGTCCAATTCTTTTTAACCTGTACGTGCTGCAACTTGGGGATGTCATCAGGAGACACGGCTATGATTTTCATAGCTAGTAGACCTAGAGCCAGTTAATGTAAATTTAAACCGTATTTTAGATACTAAAACATGGATGGAAGAGGACTTCTTAAAGCTCAACCAGGACAAAACTGAGATTGTAGTTATCGGTCCCGAAGACAAGAAAGAGATCAATTTACCAAAACTGCAGAGCTTCAAACCTTCTCAGTGCGTGAGAAATCGGGGCGTCCTTTTTAACTTTAAGCTTGATTTTATTCCACAAAGAAAAAATGTAATGGGAACATAACTTTATGATTGTAAAAAGATAGCCAGAGTCTGCCCATTTCTCTCGCTTGCTAGCGTGAAGGTGCTGCTGATACATGCTTTTATTTTCAGTAGATTAGATTATTATAACGCTCTGCTCTCTGGTCTTCCAAAAAAATTATCTCTAATCTTCAGCTTCTCCAGAACTCAGTGGCACGTGTTCTGACGAGGACTAGAGGGCAGGAACCCATTACTTCAGTTTTAGAATCACTGCATTGGCTCCCCGTCACTTCAGGGTTGATTTTAAAGTTCTTTTAGTCATTTATAAACGTCTTAATGGTCTTGGGCGTTATTTATCAGACCTGCTTTTTAAGTATGAGCCCTCATGGACCTTGAGGTCCTCTGGTACTGGGATTTTAGCTGTTCCAAGAGTTAGAACAAAAACATATGGCGAGGCCTCATTCCAACACCATTGTCCTCACCTGTGGAACAAACTGTCAGAGGGCCTCAAGAATTTTAATGTTTTAACTCCAGTTTTTTACCTAATGGGGATCCTCCATGCTAGGGGTTCTGTCTGCATGGTCTGCGCGGCCGTTAGAGATCGACCTAGTCTGGGTGGCTGGGAGCTCCACAGTGCAGCCCTATGACTGTGGTGTGGGCCCTGGCCTGTACTGACTGGGGAGGTCTCTGTTGAGGCACCCGCTGTGGTCGAGGGTGGGCTAGCTCCTGGTGTGAGCAGATCCCCAAAATATTGTTTCCTCACAGCAGTATTGAGCCAATTTATATGTGTTTACATGTTTATGTTTTTATCGTTGTTTAGAATTTGGAGACAGAAACAAGGAATGGGGACCATGTTTATATTACCTGAGGGAAAGGATATGTTGAGGGGGAGGGGGTTCTTTGACTGTGTGTGTTTTTAATTTACTAGGTTTTAATTGTGTGTGATGTATTTTGTTTTTATATTGTATAGCGCTTTGTGCTGCCTATGGCATGAAAAGTGCTTTTTTAAATAAAGATTGATTTGATTTGAAAAGTTATTTTATTTCTGTAACTCAGTTCACAAAGTAAAACATATTATATAGGTTATTAAAGCACAGACTGATGTTTTAAAGCCTTCATTTCTGTTAATTATGACGATTTTCCTTTTACAACTAATGAAAATGTTTACTCTAAGATTAGAATATTCCCTTGCGGGAAAAAAAAACACATGGTTTCAACTGGGCAAAATCACATGTAATCATATGTGAAAAATATTTGACCCATGTGAAATTCACATGTGAAAACATGTGACCACCTGTGTTTTGCACACATTTCCTGTGTAAATTTGGAACATTTTCATGGTAATAAACTGTAAAACCCTTGGAAACCCACATGTGAAGTGAAGTCCATGGGATAACATGTAAACCACATGTGAAACATGTTGTTTTCCACATTAAAACCTACATGTGAAAAAAAGTGAAACCTATGTGAAATTACATGTGAAGCCCATGTGAAGTCTGTGTGATTACATGTGAATGTAACTAGTGATGTGCTTTGTAAAACAGTGTAATGGCCAATTGGTATTTATGTATGTTTCATACTTACAAAATGTATAGGTTTTTTGGTTCCTAAATTAGGGCTTCTAAGCAGGATACAACCTGTGTTTCAAAATAAGAACACAACAATTGCTTAATTCTGCCATATTCTAAATGTAGATTTGGGCTTTTTGATATTTGTTTAAAGTATAACAGAAAAGCACAAATGATATAGGGCTTTCACTTATACACTACTTTAGGCAACATACTCTAGCCAAAGAAAACTATGCAGTTAGGAAATACCTGCTGATGTTTTATGGAATACCCAGTGAGTTTATAACCTCCTGCACAAAAAAGAAGGTAGCTATCAAGCAACACTGTTTGTTCATCACTTTAGTTATTCAGGGTATTTATCAGTAGTTCAGTCTGGACATTTAAATAAAATGGTGCAAACAACACAAAATTAGTTTTAGTATCACCTGCAGTCAGAAATCAACACAGTGTTGACTGATGGCAAACCTGTCAGCATTGTCATCATCTGAATTTTGCTTAGCAACTGCAGAGTCACGGTTCCTATAATAATCCACTAGAGGGCAGCACCACAAATAGATCGACACAGTCAATAACTATTCATACCAGCAAATCACTTAACATATTTTCACTGGGAACTATGCACTTCTCTAAAGGTCATGTAAGTTTTTTGTAGCTGTTACTGATACTAGCAATGTATTTTTAAGAGGATATGGTTCATTATACCTGGAATTGGAATTAGATGATATTAGGGAGTATATATCTACAGCAGATAGGGTGTTTTGCAATACACAGGAAGTACATGGTGTAACTTGTGGTTTATTTAAAAAAGACTGAGAATTTTTTTTACTGAAGTTATTAACATCACACCTTTAAAAAACAACACAGGCCAGGTAAACAGAAAAACATTAAATCACTTTAAGCAGCACAAACAATATGATGCTTGTTGACTTCTGAACTCTCTGATAGCTGCTTGGACTTTTAAACTGTGTTGTTGTAAAGTGCACCCTCTCAGCCAGACTTTATGACTCGAGCACAACCAGACAAACTTGTCAATAATGCATCGTACCGTACACTTAAGGGGACAGAGGGACATGAAGTGCCTTTGGAAGAAACCTCTCGTTGCTTGAAACAAATTCTCAATACTGTTATGTTATTTGATATTTAATAGGTTTGTAAGCTTTGTGCAGCTATTATTGCCACAGTAAACATTAGGTCAGCATGAAATTGTGGCCCTGTCTTTGTCTTTGTTGTTGTGTCCTCAACACTGTAATAATGTACAGTGTGATGTAGACCTTACCTGCACCGTTTGTATTATTATTTAGCCTGCTGCTTGTTAAATTTATATGATAAAACAACTCAAAAAAGAGTTATTTGTTGCACACTCAACCCCCCCCCCCCCCCCCCTTGTTCTTTTTTTGTAGTGTGCTGCACTGGCCTCTGAGTGCTGCAATGTGCAAAATACTGTATGAGTTTTCTCCATAGCGGGGGGCACTAAAGACAATCCCCCACAGTTTAATCAAGGCCAAAGATTAAGAGCCCTATCTTAGTGCTGCAGTATATTCCATATACATGTATATGCTTTTTTTAAACAAGTCAAAACACAGAACATTTCTGTGTACTTTGACTGATGGATCTTAGCTACCTATTACAAGGTCAGTTTTGTTGTTGATTTATGGCTTCTTTTTTACCCTAGGTGTTTCTGTCACAACTCACCGTACACTTTATCTAAAGAGATATTCATGCCAATTTTTAAGAACTTGTTGTATATCATTGTTACAAAGTCAGTTAAACAATCTAATGTTTGGTAGATTCATTCAGGAATTCCTGCAACCAATAAAATAGGCAAAATGTATTGGAAAATGTATACACATACCTTGTGTTGTCTGACATTGAATTTAGATCAACTATTTCCTATTTTAGGATTACAAATTAGGTTTAGCTAATCTATGGGAGAAGGAGCTGGCCATTTTGTCAACGTCTGGACTGTTGGGCTTCACTGCTATTGCAGGTGGTGGGGTGGTTTGTTTTATCTCCACCCCAGAATAAAGGGAACCTTCTCCTAGATCTGGGGACTGTCTACCCCTTTGGGGGTATTGGTACCTGGACCTGGGACTATAGAGTGTGCATGGAGAGTGGGAATGGGTGTACGCCGTCTATTCTTATGTGTCTTTAGGTTGGGTTTGTGTGTGAGTGTTTGTGCGCATAAGGGTGAAAATGTGTGCGTGTGTCTGTGTTTCCCTGTTTATCTTTCAAGTCAGGTCCTAGTCTTCCTCCTCTAATAACATCTTAGGCTCCTCTCAGATATGAGGCCTATTTTCCCTCCGTCACACTCCCTGCCAGTGTCTGATGCCTCCACTCGCCAGTGAATTTGTGGTTCTAGGTGTCCAAGGCTGGGTTCCTTACTCGCAGTGGCTGCTTGGTGGGGCCTGGGCCTGGGCCCCTTGGCTCTGTCAGGCTTCTGCTGGGGGGTAAAGCATCCTTGGGTCTCAGGTCTCTTAGGCTAGATCTGCTATGGCTTAGCCGACAGCTGGCAGAATCTGTGGCCTTGTTGCTGCAGCCTCTGGGGAGCTGGTAGTGTGGCTCCCCTAGGGCTTTATTCTGCTCTTTTTTAGGGGAATGTCTGTGGCTCCTTACATCCGTTATTGAAAACTCATATGGACACACACACACACACACCCACCCAAGCACACAGAGTGTGTGTTCACTCAAGGAGGATCTCAGGTGTTAATAGACACATTGGGCTGCAGTTGCAACTACATACATCTTGCAATAATTAGTGATATTTGGTGACATTGTTATTGTTATAAATACATATGTAGTTGTCGCTGTGGTTTTTCTTGGCTCTCTGTTCACTTTTTCCCCTCACTTTCAATATGTGTAGAAGCAGATTCCCAAAATGTATGTCTTGCATCCTCTCTCTTCTGTTTTATTTATCTCTTTCTCTTAAGAGCCATAGAGAGCTGGTGGACATGATGCAAAGAAGGAAGGTGGATATACTATGTGCTCAGGAGACCAGGTGGAAAGGTAACAAGGCTATAAGCTTAGGAGAAGGGTTTAAGTTGTTGTACCATGGTGTAGATGGAAGAGAAATGGAGTAGAAGTTATCTTGAAGGAGGAGTTTGTTAGAATCATTCTGGAAGTGAAAAGAGTGTCAGATAGGCTAATGATTCTGAACCTTGAAATTGAAGGAATAATGATCAATGCTGTTAGTGATTATGCCCCACAGATATGATGTGAGTTGAAAGAAAAGCAGAAATTCTGGAGTGAACTAGATTATTTGATGCACTGTATCCCCAGAGTGGGGAAGATGGTGATTGGGGCAGATTTTAACTGACATGTAGGTGAAGGGAACAGAGGGGATCATGAAGTGATGGGGAGGTTTGGTATTCATGATAGGAAAGAATAAGGACAGATGGTGGTAGACTTTGCGAAAAAGAAAGTCTGTTGTAAATACTTTCTTCCAGATGAGGCAGGAACATAGGGTGACTTATTAGAATGGAGGTAGGAGCTCAGGTGGACTTCATTTTATGTAGATGTTGTAATCTGAAAGTGATTAGTGACTTCAAAGTAGTGGTAGGTGAGAGTGTAGCTAGACAGCATAGGATGGAGGTCTGTAGGATGAAACTGATGGTGAGGAAGGTGAAGAAAGCAAAGACAAGAGCAGAGGACCAAGCAGTGGAAACTGATAAACGAAGAGTGTTGTGAGGTCTTCAGGGATGAATTGAGACAGGCTCTTAGTGGCCAGGAGGCGCTCCCAGATGACTGGACAAGTACAGCTAATGTAATTAGGGAGACAGGTAGGAGGGTACTTTGTGTGTCATTTGAAATGAGTAAAGTAGATAAGGGGACTTGGTGGTGGAATGATAAAGTCCAGGAGCATATTAAGAGAAAGAAGTTAGGTAAGAAGAAGTGGGACACTGAGAGGACTGAGGAGAGTTGACAAGAGTACAGGGAGATGCAGTGTATAGTGAAGGTACAGGCAGCAAAGGCCAAACAGAGGGTGTATAATGACCTGCATGCTAGGTTGGACAGTGAGGAGGGAGAGAATGATTTGTACAGGTAGGCAAGTCAAAAAGATAGAGATGGAAAGGATTTGTAACAGGTTAGGGTGATTAAGGATAGGGATGGAAATGTACTGACAGGTGCCAAGTGTGTGATGGAAAGATGGAAAAAGTACTTTGACGAGCTAATGAATGAGGAAAATGAGAGAGAATGTAGAGTAGAAGAGGTGACTGTTGTGGATGAGGAAGTAGCTGAGATTAGTAAGGATGCCATTAGATAGTGTAGCACTCTTAAAAAAGAGAGTGATTAGCCATAGGAGGTTGATTCCCATGTACAAAGCTGTGTACTTTAAAGCAGAATACTGGGAAGTTGGAGAGAAAATGGCGCTCCACACACCTAGAGCATTCCTATTTAACCTGGAAAAATAGTCTGATGCTGTATAAAAAGACCCTTCGACAAGCTTGAACAGCATATTTTTTATCATTAATAGAGGCCAATAAGAACATTCCTGGGTTTCATTTTAGTACAGTCTCCAAACTTACACAGAGTCATAGTACTGTTGAGCCAACTATTCCTCCAGCTCTTAGTAGGGATGACTTTTTGTGATTCTTCATAAATAAAATTAATTCTATTAAAAATAAAATCATTGGCATCCTCCCAAACATGACTACTTCTCTCTCAGTAAGTGAGGCAGCATCAGAGAGTACTGTAGAACCTCATTTGTGTTTGGATTGTTTTGATTCAGTTGAGCTTTCGGAATTATCAAAAACATTAGCCTAATCTAAACCTTCAACTTGTATGTTGGACCCAATCGCAACCAAGTTATTTAAGGAAGTGTTCCCTTTGGTTCCTGGACCCATTTTAGAGATGATGAATCTATCCTTAGTAAATGGATACGTACCACAGGAATTTAAAGTTGCTGTAATTAAACCTCTACTTAAGAAACCTTATCTTGATCAAGATGACTTAGTTAATTACAGAGCTATATCTAACCTTCCTTCCTTATCTAAAATCCTTGAGAATATAGTTGCTAATCAAGTATGTGAGCCTCTAAACAGTAACAACCTGTATGAAGAATTTTAGTCAGGTTTTAGAGCTCATTATAGCACTGAAACAGCACTGGTGAATGTTACTAATAATATTCTCATGGCCTCAGATAATGGACTTGTGACTGTGTCAGTACAGCTTTTGACACAGTTGATCATAATATTCTCTTAGAAAGACTTAAACATGTTGCAGGGATCAAAGGAACAGCACTAGGCTGGTTTAAATCATATTTGTCCGACAGATTCCAGTTTGTTCATGTAAATGATAAATCTTGTTCACACTCAAGGGTTACTTGTGGAGTACCACAGGGTTCTGTGCTTGGACCAGTTGTTTTTACTATATATATATGCTTCCAATTGGTAAAATCATTAGAAAGCATAGGATAAATTTCCACAGTTATGCCTATGATCCACAATTATATTTATCCATAAATCCTGATGAATCCAGTCAGTTAAGTAGATTACAGGCATGTCTGGAAGACATAAAAACCAGGATGAAGGTAAACTTCTTTCTCTTAAATTCTGACAAGACAGAGGTTGCCATCTTTGGACCCGAAGCTTTAAAAAAGAAACTGCTCACTCAATCACTTCATCTGGATGGTATTAAATTGGCCTCCAGTAATAACGTAAAGAACCTCGGCGTTATTTTTGACCGAGACATGACACTCAAATCCCATATTAAAAAGGTTTCTAGGATTTCTTTCTTTCATCTTTGGAATATTGCTAACATTACATACATCATGTCCAGGAGTGATGCTGAGAAACTTGTTAATGCATTTATTACTACTGTAATTCTTTACTATCAGGAAGTCCACAAAATGTAGTTAAAAGGCTTTTGTTGATCGAAAATGCCGCAAGAGTTCTGATGAATATTAAAAAGAAATTACATTTCTCCTGTTAAATCCAGAATCGAATTTAAGATCTTCCTTCTTACATGTAAAGCCCTTAATAATCAAGCTCCATCATACATCAGACTGCAGGTTTACTGGTGGTTTCTAGTATTTCTAAAAGTAGAATGGGAAGCAGATCTTTTAGTTATCAGGCTCCTCTCCTGTGGAACCAGCTCTCAGTTTTAGTCCGTGAGGCAGACACTCTGTCTACTTTTAAGGCCAGGCTTAAAACTTTTCTTTTCGTTAAAGCTTACAGTTAGAGTGGCTTAGGTCATCTTGAGCTATCTCTGTAGTTATGATGCTATAGGCTTAGACTGCAGGAGGACAGACTGGCCACTTTTCTTCACTCTGCTACTTTTCGCTTCCACTCCTCTCAGTTGCTGTTATTTTGACTGTTAACTTTGTTTTTTTTCTCAGTGTTTTTCTCTCCATAGAAGCTACACCTGGTCTGGTATCCTGCTTAGCTGCAGTGCCCTGTTGGATGGGGGGGCATCCCAGTCACTGAGCATCCTCCATGTCCTGTTATCAACTTTTTACTTTCTTTAATATAGAAAGTACTCTTACATCAGTTCTTTTGTTCTTTCTGTATTTCTGCTTCTGTCTTCTTGAACCCCCAGACGGTAGTGGCAGATGGCCACTCGTACTGAGCCAGGTTCTGCTGGAGGTTTCTTACTTTTAAAGGGGAGTTTTTCCTCTCCACTGTCGCTCCATGCTTGCTTAGTATGAGGGATTGCTGTGGTTGGAGTTTGCATCAACTGCCAATCAATGACTCCATGCAATCTGCTGTGATTCCTCACATAGAAAACTAGCTAAAGCTTTAAACTTATTTGAATGTTTGTATTGAAATGACTTTCTTGTAAAGTGCCTTGAGATGACATCTGTTGTGAATTGGTGATATATAAATAAAACTTAATTGAAGTGAGGAAAGCTTTGAAGAGGATGAAGAGGGGAAAGACAGTCGGTCCTGATGTCATACCTGTGAAGGAATGGAGGTGCCTAGGAGAGGTGGCAGTAGAGTTTTTGACCAGGTTCTTCAACTAGATCTTGAAGAGTGAGAAGATACCTGAAGAATGGAGGAAATGTGTTGCAGGGCCATATTTTAAGAACAAGTTAGATGTACTGGGGATAAAGCTAATGAGTCATACAATGAAGCTGTGGGAAAGGGTGGTGAAAGCTAGGCTCAAGTCAGAAGGGAGCATTTGTGAGTAGCAGTACGGTTTCATGCCAAGAAAGAGTAATAGCAATTTGCAATTGTAAATGCAATTTTTGCTTTAAGGATGCTAATGGAGAAGTACAGAGAAAGTCAGAGGGGGCTGCATTGTGTCTTTGTAGATTTAGAGACAGTGTATGGCAAGGTGCCGAGAGAAGAGCTGTGGTATTGCATGAGATGGTCTGGAGTGGCAGAGAAGTATGTTAGAGTGGTCCAGGACATGTATGAGAACTGCGAGACAGCAGTGTGATGTGCTGCTGGAGTGATAGAGGAGTTCAAGTTGGAGGTGGGACTGCATCAAGGATC
The DNA here is from genome assembly GCA_963556495.2 of Valencia hispanica. NCBI lineage: Eukaryota > Metazoa > Chordata > Actinopteri > Cyprinodontiformes > Valenciidae > Valencia > Valencia hispanica. The sequence continues at coordinate 38,127,853 of OY747700.1, read as the reverse complement.
GGCTCTAAGCCCCTTTTTGTTTGCTTTCATGATGGACAGGCTGACAGATGAGGTTAGACATGAGTCTCCATGGACTATGATGTTTGAAGATGACATTGTGATCTGTGATGAGAGCAGGGTGCAGGTGGAGAAAAAGCTAGAGAGGTGGAGGTATGCATTGGAAAAGAGGGGAATGAAGAACAGGGAATGGTTTGGACATGTTCAGAGGAGAGATGACGATTATATTGGTAGAAGGATGCTGAGGTTGAAGCCACCAGGCAGGAGGCAGAGAGGAAGACCAACATGAAGATTCATGGATGTCGTGAAAGAAAACATGAAGATAGTTGGTATGAAAGCAGAGGATGCAGAGGATAGGACTAATTGGATACAGATGATTCGCTGCAGCGACCCCTGAAAGCTGAAAGAGGAAAAAAAATTATTTACTGCTGGACAGGACATGAATAAAAAAAGAAGAAAAAAGTAACAGTAACTGAACATGAATGAAATAGTTAAGTATCCTGGTGCCACATTTCACAGAATGAGACATTAAATATCAAGAAGCTAAAATTGTTTTTAATACTGAAGTAAAACTAAAATGTATTTTATTGAAATCCTAGAGATTTAGCTATTTACAGTGGTTTGCAAAAGTATTCGGCCCCCTTGAACTTTTCCACATTTTGTCACATTACAGCCACAAACATGAATCAATTATATTGGAATTCCACGTACAAGACCAATACAAAGTAGTGTACACGTGAGAAGTGGAACGAAAATCATACATGATTCCAAACATTTTTTACAAATAAATAACTGAAAAGTGGGATGTGCGTAATTATTCAGCCCCCTTTGGTCTGAGTGCAGTCAGTTGCCCATAGACATCGCCTGATGAGTGCTAATGACTAAATAGAGTGCACCTGTGTGTAATCTAATGTCAGTACAAATACAGCTGCCCTGTGACGGTCTCAGAGGTTGTCTAAGAGAATGTTGGGAGCAACAACACCATGAAGTCCAAAGAACACACCAGACAGGTCAGGGATAAAGTTATTGGGAAATTTAAAGCAGGCTCAGGCTACAAAAAGATTTCCCAAGCCTTGAACATCCCACGGAGCACTGTTCAAGCAATCATTCAGAAACGGAAGGAGTATGGCACAACTGTAAACCTACCAAGACAAGGCCGTCCACCTAAACTCACAGGCCGAACAAGGAGAGCGCTAATCAGAAATGCAGCCAAGAGGCCCATGGTGACTCTGGACGAGCTGCAGAGATCTACAGCTCAGGTGGGGGAATCTGTCCATAGGACAACTATTAGTCGTGCACTGCACAAAGTTGGCCTTTATGGAAGAGTGGCAAGAAGAAAGTCATTGTTAAAAGAAAACCATAAGAAGTCCCATTTGCAGTTTGCCACAAGCCATGTGGGGGACACAGCAAACATGTGGAAGAAGGTTAGAATGGACAATCATAAAGATGAGTTAGATAGAAGCAGAGTGATTTGCAAGGCTTGCCAAAAGGAGGTGAAGTATTGCAGAACTACGACCAACTTCAGGAGCTACATGCTGCGACATAACAAAGATTTTATGTCCAAGCCGTTCAACGAGCTGCAAAATGTAAAACTCAACCACACATTACATCCATCCATCCATCCATCTGTACCCGTCCATCCTAATGCAGGGTTGCGGGGGGGCTGGTACCTATCTCCAGCGGTCAAGGGGCGAGAGGCAGGGTACACCCTGGACAGGTTGCCAGTCCATGGAAATCACACAATACAACAACCAGCAAATTATGCAGGTTCCCTCAGAATGACTGAGGTGATTGCGGGCTTCGTTTGCATGGATATGCACTTTCATTAGCCACTTCAGGCTGCTAATGAAAGTAGCGGAACTGCACTACGTTATGGTATCTTGCAAACGTCTTTCAGAAGAAGTCCTCCCAAACATGTACATCTTATAATCAATTCTAAATTGTCAGAACTTGTTTTGAATCAATTGTTGAAATTTTAATCGATACCCAGCACTAGTTGGGATGGTGTTCCCAGATTCACAACCCTCCCTCTTTTTACTCCAAATGTAACAATGGTCAAACTACTTCAGTTTTATCAGACCACAAGACATGCCTCCAAAAATGAAGGTATTTGTCCTTGTGAGCATTTGCAAACTGCAGTCTGACTTTCTTATGTTTCTTTTGGAGTAATGGCTTTGTCCTCACAGAAAGGACTCTTAATCCATGTACATACAAGACACATTTTACTGTAGATAATGCCACTGTCTTACCAGCTTCAGCCAGCATCTTAACAAAGTTTTTGGCTTTTGTTCGGGGTCAATTTTGGACCATAACACATTCATATCTGGGACACAGAACCTGACTCATTCTGGAACAGTATTATGGTTGAACATATCCATCATGGCACCTAAACCTGCACCTTTAAGCATCTGAAAATTGTATACAAGGATGAATCCGACTTGTACGGCTTCAGAAATCTCTCCCTCATATATTCATTTGACTGGTTTTTAAAATACATCCACAGGTGTGCCTCAGATGTGTCGTTTAACCTATCAGAAGCTTCCAAAGCCATGAAATCATCATTTGGGCTTTAAAAAGATAGCAAACATTCTGTATATAAACTTCAGAGTTTGAAAACAATAAATAAACCTCTGGCAAATTATTTCTCTCAATATTGTGGCATTTAGCAAATAGAAATAATCTTGATCAATCTAATTGACCTAAAACTCGAGATTTTTTTTTGTTATTTAACTTCAGATAGTGAGGAAAAGAAGTATGCTTCTTTAATTTGGTGACTGTAAACTTCTAGTTTCAACTGTAAGTCTCAGCCTGAAGTGACTTGGAAGAGGCTTATTAAAGAGAAACCCAGTGTCTAACCCTCTTTATAATTTTAATAGGTCTATGAATTACATTGGAAGTGAATATCATCTGACTTCAGTTCAATTAAGCTGAGTAGGGTTGAGCTAACATGAGTTGAGTGAAGGTGAGCTGCTGTTGAGTGGTAGCTTCCAGCCTCCCCATAGACTAATCCTGTGTCCTTGTACCAAAAAGTCCAGATACATCCTGAGGTGTTCTTTGTCCAAGCCCTGACCTTTACCAGTTAATCCTTTACAGTGAAAATCATTTTGGGAATCCTGATCTAAAAAGGAACAACATGTTACAGAGCTGTCTTCTGAACACTTAAGAAATGTAAAACCTAATGAAATGTGGGAAGTTCTGAAAAGTTAAGATGCTAATGGTGTGGGAGGGATGAGGGCTTTAGAAAGCTGTCAGGAAAGATGTAAGACGAGAAAAGGAAGGTGGACAAAGATGGGAGAGTAAAAAGGGAGAGGCAGAGGGAGGGAGGAGCCACACGAGGGTGCCTCACTGCAGTATTTCATCTGTTAGGAAGTCTCTGCATTGGCCTCCCTTTTTTACTAGCCACATGACTGCTGAGTCAGCAGGAGTCTGAACCAAAAGGTTTCTCATGTTCTATAGCTGAGCTAAACTGACTGTAACAAGGGCACATATGTTTGCAGTGCTTCCCTGTATGCAGTGCACTGACAGAGGTGTTTGCTTTAATGCATCACTGTGAGTTATGTGTACATGTAGTCTAGTTTGCAAAGATGACATTGACAGCACACTTAGGGAGGTGAGCTCACTGCTGACAATGCAGATGTAGAATGAGGGATGTGTGCCTGCGTGTTTGTGTGTTAGAGAGCCCTTTAAGTGGGCAATGGTCTAACCCACAACATCTGAATATATGTGTACATGTGTAAACTATATATACTTTGAGTAGGTGGGGATCTGGCAGGTAGAAGGGGTGGGTGGGGGGTTGTCTGAGTGTGTGGTGCAGAGATGCAGGCCTATGAGTGGTGCAGCAGCTGTGGGAAGGGAGCCAGAAACGCTCGACTGCAGAGGAGAGATTGGTGCAGAGTCCCGTTGCACACACAAACAACACAGCTGAGAGAGGACATGGACTGGAGTGGAGGGTGTGGGGAAGGGGAGGTGGGAGTCATTTCTAAAACAAAATGCTTTTAGTAGGGAAAGAAACTTGTACAACTAACAGTTTTTACTTAACTTTCACTAATCATGTGTTGTCTTGAATTGGCATGCAGAAGTTTAGGTCACCTTTGAAATTAGTTTGGATCGCTCATTATATAATAAATAACTATATCCAAAAGAAATCAAGTTAAGCACACTTTTGTTTCAATTCAAGTGTACCTGTAGTTTTTCTGAGCACTTAAGTTGGGAATTTGGCTAATCCATATAGACTGTTTGTTTTGTTTCTGTATATTTTGTGTTGAGGCTCATATTGTTAGGTAAGAGCTAGTCCATTCTTCTTGTCCTGGTTTACAGCATATACAACACTTGCTTCAAGATGAGGTGATGAAAAATAAAATCCATCCTACTTACCACCAATGCTCGAACATACCTTGCATTTGAACAGTAAAAAGCAAAAATGAATTACTTTACTGTTGTTAAGTTGTAAATAAGATCCAAAGTCAATATTCCTTTTTAAATTTTCTGCAATTAATTTGTACTTTAATCAGAGTACATTTGTGCATGGGCATTTTATCAATTTCACAGTGTACCTTGCCTTGCTTCAATGCAGAACTGACGAATCAGGCACAGCTCAACTTAAGCTTTAAGTTATGATGGCTAAACTATGAGCAGAGTTTGGATTTTAAACAAAGTACAAACTAGTATTGACAGAATAAACCAGGAGATAATTATTAAGCTTTCTTGTACATTTAGTCAGTTTAAGATGTATTTTACTTTTGTTATTTGGATAATTAATGTTGTTGTTGTTTTTTAAACAGGTTGTTCGAGCATGGATGTAATACATCCCAGTTACATCAATGCACTCAATGGAACAACTGTCACCATCCCTTGCACCTTCACCTCCTGCTATAAGATTGACCTCACCAAGTTTGCTATGAATTGGACTTACCAAGAGACCAGTAACAATACAGAGGAAAAGGTAAGCTGGCTGCTGCTTAATTCATAAACACCAAGAATACTCAACTTTAAACCTTAAATCTATATTCAAGGCACACTTTCTCTTCCCATAGTTCATGACTTATGATAAGAAAAGAGGAATGCAACCAGTGCCTTCATACCGGTTTGGAGAGAGGGTTGTGTTTTCTGGTAACCTGGATAAGAATGACTTATCGATCACACTACATGACGTTCAACTGGAGGATGAGGGGATTTACAACTGTTTCGTGAGGAACCCCCCAGATCGCATCCAAGGACATGGTGTCATTAAGTTCAATGTTGTCACAGAACGTAAGATGTAACGTAAAATTATTCTGCAAATACATAAAAGCATTACCCTCTACAACTATTGTTCACAAACTTTTCAGCTAATGACATAAAACAACATTAACAGTGGCATGTATCTCTAACTATCAGCGCTTGATGTAGAAAGGTTGGCTGCTGCCATCTTTGTTGTTTTGCTGCATTGCAACCCTGCCGTCATTACCATTAAAGCTCTGCCTTAATGGTGCTAAACATACCCAACGTCTCTCTACAAACACAGAGCGCTGTGATTGGCTGAGCCTACATTGAGCAGAGCCAATGGTAGACCTGTTGAGGCTACATTGGAGTATGGCTAGATGAACCTGTAGAGCAAATTTGTTTTGCTACTACTCAGATTTGTTTTGATTTCTAGGCTAATATTTTTGTGGCCAATGCAATAAATGTTTGTACTTTACAAGAGTGGCACAACTAAATTCTTAGAAGATGTCAATCCTAAAAATATGTAAATTTAGTCTGAATTAAAATAATGTCTGGAGCATTTTGTGCGGTGCTGTGAAAAGGTATTTGCCTTCTTATAGATTAAGTCTAGATTTTCATTTTAATCAAACAAGGATAATCAAAGTAAATACAAAAGCCAGTTTTCAAATGATGGTCTCATTTAAGGGACAAAAGCTATCCAAACTAACCTAACCAAAGCTGAAAATATATTTGCCCTCCTTGTTAAATCATGATTTAACTGATCAAGCATATTTTTGGTTCAGTTTCATAAGCCATACCAATCTTGTTATTAGATTCAAGAAACTCTTTAAACAGGTTAAATAATTAAATACCTAGATGATTTTAAAGGTCCTATATCATGCAAAATCAACTTTTTGGAGCTTTTAACCATGTTGTAATGCAATTTTCATATTTAAAAAACCCCGCCAGAGTTGTTTTTGGCTTAATTCATGCATTTCTCCGTAATCCTCCTGAATCCTGCACTCTGAGCAGCTGCACCGTCCTCTCCTGAAAAACGACTGACTCATGACCTAGTGATGTGTTTTACATAACTGTGTCAAACCAGGAAGTGCCTGTTGTGTCCGCGCCGCCCCTGCAGATTAAGCACGCACGCCCCCTTTTTCACAGGTGCGAGCTGCGAGAGTCCGAAGAAAGACCCTAAGCGCCAGCTTTTTTATCGTAGGCTATTGTACTTTTTAAAATGGCTTGGCAAAACAGCACATTCCGCTGCAAGAAATACATTCCATTCAACATTCCAAAAGAGCAGCCCAATCGCCAGGAATGGCTGGAATTTCTCTGTGGAATCCCGCATCTAACCAGCTACAACGTGTTTGTATGTGACCGTCGTGCACTTCAACTTCACTGTCAGACTCGGGGTCGAGATGGTAAGGCTCCACACTACGCTCCTCCATCATTATAGTTTACAAAGTTTTGGGGGCGTGCCCATGTTGCCCATGCTGCTTCGCTGTAGCCAGGCTGGGGCTCAAGACTACGTCATGAAATGGGCGGCACTCACAGGGGGATAGGTGGGATTTTAGTGAAACCAAGTGTGTTACTTCCGGGTCGAAGAATAACTCCAGCATATAAGTTATATTCAGGAAAAATTAATACTATATAATGCCAACAGTAACATTTTATCATATATATGCCCATCCCAGACGATGAAAGCTGTAAAATAACATGATATAGGACCTTTAAGTTGACTAAAAGATCTCAAAAAGCAACACATTATCCACCAATATAAAATTAAACAACATAAGAGAAACCATGCCAGTTGACATCTATCAGATTGGAAAGAACTCTAATGTTATTTCTATGGTTTTGGAACAATCAGCAAACCACAGTGAGAAACATGATACAGAAATTAAGAAAATATGGAATTGTGGTGATCTTTAAGAAGAATGGCACAGACACACCCAGAACAACATCTAAAGCACTGCAGTCCTTACTTGACTCGATTATGGTCAGTAATCATTCAAAAAAAAGAAACTAACTGGGTATAAAATGGCATCCGAGAAAAGAGTTTCAAGACAATACCCCTGCTGACCAAGAAGAACACAAATGCTCATTTCATATTTACAATAAACTAAATAAATAATAATGAATGATCCCCAAGTCTTTTGGGAAAATATTCTAGGAACTGACAAGGCAGAACTGGAACGTTTTGGATGATGTGCATCCTGTTAAATCTGGTATGAAACAAAACAAAGCAAAAATAATCATAGCCATTATCACAGTAAATTGAAGTGATGTTAGTGTGATGATCTGGAGATGCTTTGCTGCTTCAGCTTCTGGACAACTCATGGATGGAACCATATATTCTGCTCGATATACGTATTCTTGTAAGTGGATGTCCCGTCAAGGTTTGTGACTTCAAGCTCCAGCACACTTGGGTTATGCAGCAGTACACTGATTAGAAGGACACTAGCAAGTCCACCTGACTGTAAAAAAATAAAGGCTTTAGAATGCCCTTGTCCTTAAACAGGCTGGTTATGCTTAAAAACACCTGGCATGTGACTGAGCTCAAACAATAAGAGGATTGGGGGTAATCACTATGTGACATAGGATCAGTTTGACTTGGATAGCTTTTTCCCTTGATAAATGAAATTAAGATTTGAAATGTGCTTTTTGTATTGATTTAGGTCATATAGCATTTTCTTTGAGGACCAAACACTATTTGAGACTTCAAGTTTTCAAAGGTGACCTTTGAAACTGTTGCAGCTAGGTACATAGGCTGCAGATGGCTACAATATGTTACTTTATATTACATTAATTTTCATAATACAATAATTAAAGTAACAAAGTTAGTGTGTAAATGTTGCTGTGCGTTTTTCTTGGAATGTTAGATTCTACTTGAGATGAGTCAGCTTTTTATTTATTAATGACCAACAAGAGGTTGAACTTAGCATCACTCTTGCTCATGCACACACACAAAACTGTAAGCACACAAACCCACATCATGCACAGGCTAAGTCAGCAGCACTTTCTTTCCACTTGTTTAATCAGAGCTTTTAGTGAGCACTGCAGTTGACTCTATTCTCTGTCTACAAGAACAGTTAACTCTCTCCTCTCCTTCACTTAGTTCCCCCACCAAGAGACTCAACCATTGCTGTTGCCATTGGGGCATCAGTGGGAGGAGCTTTAGCTCTGCTGATCCTTTCAATGGTGGTGGTGAAATGTCTTCGCCGACAGCGGAAGCAAGAACTGATTTCAGAGGAAAAGATGGAGGAGGAAGGAAAGCTCGAACCTGAAGCTGTTGCAGAGGAGGGAACCAAGTAAGAAATCGAAGCATGTAAATTCTGTATTTAAAAACAGTAGCAGCTTCATTATCAGAAAAGATGCTTTTGAACAACCAAATCTTTTTAGTGTCATAATCTCAATCTGTTATAGTTTAGGAGCACCTGCTCTTTTTGGATTCACAACTTAAAAACATGTTTTTTAAGCTGTAAATTATGACAATAGTCATTATCCAAGTTATGACAATAACCATTATAGAATATCAGATCAGACATAAAATCTTCTTTTACCTGAAGAATATTTCTAGGATTAAAGGACTAATGTCGCAACAGGACCTCAAAAAACTCATCCATGCGTTTATCTTTAGTCGGATTGATTACTGCAACAGTGTCCTCACAGGTCTACCTTAAAAGTCAATCAGACAGCTGCAGCTGATCCAGAACACTGCTGCTCGCGTCCTTACTAGAACCAGGAAAGTAGAGCATATCACCCCAGTTCTAAAGTCCTTACACTGGCTCCCTGTAGCTCAGAGAATAGACTTCAAAATACGTTCACTAGTTTATATATCATTGAATGGCTAAGCACCAAAGTATGTTGAAGATCTTTTGTCACTATACCAATCCCTCAGTCCACTCAGTTTCGTCAAACTCTACACTCCTAATCTTTCCTAGAATTAAAACCAAACATGGAGAAGCAGTTTTCACTTTCTATGCTCCCCTTATCTGGAACAAACTTCCAGACCCCTGCAAAGCTGCAGAAAAACAGTCCCTTTAAATCAAGACTAAAAACCAATCTGTTTAGAGCTGCCTTTGAGTAAGTGATAATACCCGGAATGTCATATGTTTTAATGTGTCACATGTTATGTGTCTCTAATGTTGTGTTTTATTATTTTACTATTTTACTATTATTTTACTGATGTATTGCTGCTTCTATTTTATACCGTAATCACCCAAAGCACCTTAAATTGCATTGTTGTTAAAAGTGCTATACAAATAAACTTGCCTTGCTTTGCCTTAATAAAATACATTGAAGTTTTTAATTGTAAAGTGATTGTTAAAATGTTAATGTTTTGTAAAACTCTGTACATCCATACCAAACAAAACCACAACACAAACACTTTCGGAAAGTACCATGAACAAAAAACTGTTTTGCTTCTATTTTTCTTTATTTTAGACTACCATAGTACCGGTAGTCTGTACCAGTGTCTATGAATCTCCAGCTTCCAGCTCCTCATTTGGTAAATAAATGTAATAAATATGTATAGATACATTTTATTGTTGTCGTTTCTTTCATAATCTGGGTTTTATCCTGAGGGGATGCATGGTAATGTTGTACATGTAGTTAATGTTGTTAAAATCATAATGTTATTTTTCTATCTTATTTTCTTTCAGAGATGTGCACCCCCGTCCTCAGAAGCTGTAGTAACCACTGCTTAAATCATATGACTGGCCAAACCTATTTGCATGTGTGTGTCTGTATATGGCTAATGCACAAAAAAGGGAAATCTTGTGTTTGTTAGAACTGAATGTATCGATGTACATGTGCATTTTCATCTATGCCTATATGAGATGGCTGTTTTTAGCTTTTTTTCTTTAACAAATCAGGGACTAAAAACTCCTGAATTAGTTTATGTATACCTCCAAGATTTTATCATTAACATTAACATATTTCTTGACATTTCCAGAGCACCCACAGGTTAATGCTGGGTAGGATTACCTAAAATAATCATTTAAAGTTATACTTTACATCTGAAATTTTAACATTACAATATTTTTCCTCTTGCTGTGATTTAACAGTCGACACTACAGTAGTTTGGGTGTTTTTTATTTGAATTTTACAATAGATATAAATGTAGGTATTTAGTTTGCAAACTAACTAAATTAGATATACTTGTACAAACCTCCAACCACTAGATGTTTCCAATATGTTTTTTTTATGCCTTGAATATGCATCAACAGGCCTTAGTGGTATACATAAGCCACCTTGGTCGTTAGGTAGTTTGAGGCAAATTTTAAAAAAAATGTTTGAGGAGTTCAAGTCTATTAAAGAAATTACCTAAATAACAAATCTTCAGGCTAGAAATTACAATGAAATCTTATTTTCAGTGAATGTTTATCTTATTCTTTAAATAATTTACGCTTTTAGACAGAGTCTGAACCAGTTCGTCAAAAGGTTCAAGATAAATCAAGCCAAATGAGTAAAAACAATTATATCTAATCTTACTTCAGCAGCATTGTTGTTCAGATAAGATAAAATTGACAAAGTGCTTCACAAGAATGAACAAAATTTTTTTTTACGGATTTACAAAGCAGGCTACAAGATATTTGGTGGTAAACCATTTAAAACAGTGTAGATTTAATTACAAGTTAAAGGAGAACAAAGAAAAAAAATCAAAAGCTTCCCAGCAATTAAATATTTAGGTATATCTTAACAATATCTGGGGAATAGGCTTATGAAATCAAAACTTTGATATTTTGAATTTACATAATATAAATCCAATACTTAATGTTTCCATTGTGTTCAGCCATGCCTTTTTTTCAGTTCATGTCTAACAATATCTAATGCAGATGTGCAACATCAGTAATGGCAGCTGGTCAGCAGCTGCTTAGCAACACAGCCAAACTATGTTTTCATGTGTCATGAATGTCTACTTATGTCTAAGCCAGAGATTATTCTCAAACATTCCAAACAATTGAGGACTTTTGACAAATCAGATGCCTTTAGCAGGCCTTTTATAGAGCAGACGATTTTTATCACAATGGAAAAAGCACAAATGCAGCTAATCACATTTGCAATAGATCCAATTGAATCAAGTAAGTGATTATGATAGACTCTTTGTACTTTCACCATTATCTTTGAGTCTTTAAATTGTTTATGTGTAATATACTTAATAGCTTTTTTAGATGTTTGAAAAAATAGAATTATTATTAAGAGAGTACAGAAACAATCCAGAGGTGCACTGTGTCTTATATAGAAGCTGTGAAGATTACATTACCAGAGTCAGTGGTAAAGGAAAAAAGCAATCATAGGAAGCAACTAAAACTCACTTTTTATTCCTTTGTTAGAGTTGTTTATTGTTTGAGGTTAATGATACATTCATGTTTTTTTAATGGAATAAGTACACTGGCTAATATTATGCGAGTTGTGATTCAGAGCACTTTATGAGATTTAATACGAACAGCAAAAGCACATTTATTTATTTCTGCTGAGGATTATAATATTTTTTTATACTATATGATAGTATAAGCCCACCATACAAGGAATTTCCTTTATTCCTTTATAAAGGGAGATATAGCTGTGAAGAAAATTGTAAGCCCCTTGTAAAGTTTTATACAAATAAAAAAAGTCTTATAGTACTTCAACAAAAGCTAAATAAAATGTCCTTTTCCTGCAGTAGTATAAGCTTGCACTGGAAAAAACAAAATGACGAATCTCTATTTTAAATATATTTATGCATTGGGGAAAATATTAATTAATAACTCATATAGTAGTAAATACAGTTAAGCTGTTCATAACAATGTCAGATTTGGGTTGAAATTGTAATTATTTTAACCAAGAAGTTTATTTCTGATACTAAATGAAACTGGCATATGTCTCGCAAGATAATAAAACCATCTAAAAGATAAAAAAATATTTATATATTATATTTTGATAAAAGAAAATGTAATTATACCCTTCTCGATAGACAGTGGAACAATCTTTATTGGTGCTACAGAAGTCAAATCCTTCATATAAATGCTGACCATCATTTTGCATGTTCAGCTGGCATTTTGAGCATTTATCTTAGGTGATGAGTGCCAAGCAATCACCCTAATTTTGATCTCCCTCTGCTATCAGATTAAAATTTAGAATTTGGCAGGGTCACTCTGAAACATTAATATTACTTTCAGTCTGGAGAAGTAAAATTATTACTTATGTTCTCTTTTCTTGAGCTCATCCTACCCCACAGGTTTTGTTTAGGATTTAGGTCCTTATAATGTGATAGTTGCAGAAGAAGGGTTATTTTGTCTATGGTAAATTTTTCTGTCCTTTGCAAGACCCATTGAGAACCCAATTTTAGCTTGCTGGTAAATATAATTAAAATCTCTTGGTATTTAAAAGAGTTCCTCATGCCATAGACTCAGAAGAGAGTATTTCAGAAGAGAAACAGGGCCACGGCAACACAGATCCTCTACTGTATTTAACAGTGGACAGAGTGAAAGATTTACATTCTTTGTTTAACAACAAAACCCAGCTCGAGTGATTGTTTAAAGCACACGGCTCCTGTTCGAGTTTAACATTTGTGATAGTAGGACCAAAAAATGATTTCTTCCAACATCCACACAACAACTGATTAGCATGTACGAAAGGTCTGATTGTTTTGGACTACTGATTTTGTTAAAACATTTTCCTCCATATATAAATGGACTTCTAAATGGACATTTCCATTTAGAAGTTTAGTGTTCTATGTCAAGATATGCTACTGCAATTAAATATACATTTATTTTAAGCCTTGTTACAAAACTTTACAAGGGTTGCATAAAAAACACATCTGTATTGTACAGTACCTGAAGTAAAAAAACAAAAAACAAAATATTTTTACACTTAGACTATGTTATTTGAATAATACTATAATTTTACAAACATTCAATACTTATATTATCGTCAGGTACAATACATTGCAGAGTCATGTGAACATTTACACTCAAAGTTCCCCTCATTTAGTCTGCTGGAAGTGAGAATTATATAATGGAAAATGAAGTGAAATATTCTCAACCAGATTAAATATGTTTTGCCAGTCAGAAACATATCAAACAGAAAAATTTACATTGTGCCCACAATTATATATTTCATAGCAGTGTTAATAAATGTGGTAAAACTTTATAGAGGTCATTGAATAAAGTCATACCCTCAAACAGTGGTTATTTAGTAATAACAATGCATATCAGGGACCCATAAGAGCTTAGTACGAGCAGTGAACATTTTACAAAACAAGACCAAATGACCAACATCATCAACTGACTGAGAAAAGCATACAGTGAAGTGCTAGTAAACTTGTTTATCTGGGAGGTGTAATTATCCACCAAAGCTAGTCAAATCAATTTTTTTGGCAGCTGAAGCATGCACATTTTACTGTACAGCCATAAATGCATGTCACACTCTACATATCAAAAAGAAACACGCAATATAAAAATAAAATATTGGTAACAACAGTTCATTTTGATATAAATAAAATACATAGCAATGTGAATCAAAGCATGTTTAAGCTTACGTTTGCTTCAGCAGTCAGTAGTGCAGTTTAACACATCGTAATTTCTTATAATTTTTAGACATGTATTAGCTGCTTATATAATTTAGTGTCAGTTATTTGTGTGCACTTTATTATGATTGCTTTTCCTCTTGTAAACTATTACATATTAAACTGAATATATTTTAAAATATCAAAAATAAACTTATGAGCAATATTGTTTATTGTCAATTCAAGCTTAATTTTTAGAGACAAAAATTTTTAGATTAATTTCACAAAACAAGAAATGTATAAAAATATAGTTCAGTAGCAGTCAGCACAATATTATGTGAGCTAGGGGAAATTAGATTTGTAAAACTTTGCAAATAGTTTTGTGTAAATCTTGCTTTTAAATTTAAAAAGAACTGCAGTCTGCAGAAAAAAGATGTATAAGTTCAGTAGCTAAGACCAAAAAGATTCTGACTTCCTCGATCGACAGCTCCTAAGTGTTTTTAGAACCAAACCACACCTCTGGCCATAGAAATAAAGACAAATAGTTGCTTTGAAACATCCAGCTATTATATTCAGTGACTTCATGTAATACTGAATGTTCCTTCAGAATCACCTAGGAAGTATATGTTCTCTTGTTGATGACACTATAGCTCATTAGTTGAAACTTAATTGTTTCTTGTTTTGCTTGGGGGGAGGTGAAGTTTAGGATTTATTAATAAGTCATTTAGGAGCTGTTTTTTTTTCAGGGGAAGTGAACACTTCTTTCCTTAGAGAGAAAATTCATGTGTATGAAAAAAAAGCAAGAGAGAAACAAATTTCCAAAAACGGTGATTTGTTGACGTATTGAATAGTTTCTGCAGAGCTGTTAGATTAAAAAAAAAGAATTTGTGTTAGTTTGGGGACATTGCTTTCTGTGTATTCATGCATGTTTTATAGATCAGAAGGGGATGGCAGATTATTATGTGGGGCAAAAGACTGTCTATATTGGCTGTATGATGTCATATACTTTACTGTTTATAACTGGATGTCATGTATTTCCACACAAAGAAATAAACATCAAAAATATGATTACAATAAAAAAAATCATTTTGTATTACCGTTTCTCACTTCTAGCTGTGAATTTGCCTTGAATAGTTGTTCTTCAAATACTTTGAATGTTAATTGACACATAGTAACTAATACTTACATTGTGTTACTTCTAAACAAGGTTCGATTTGCACATTATATAATTTAAATAAAGAATTAGAAACATTCCTGTGGTCATATACTGTTACAACAATGCCAGCACTTCTAATCATACTCATGAGGTTTAGTATTAAGCTAACCAGGATTCAGTTCAAAATTACTCTGAAACATCTCTGTATATGTTAGGACAATATTATTTGGATTTTCATCCCCTCTTTTCTCTTTCCCTTATAAACATTTATTTGCATTGAAAGAGGAATATACACAAATAAAATAAGTTAATGTAAACTCCACAGACAGGTCCTCTTAAGTAACATGCAATTACCCCCCCCCCCCACCTATGTCTTTTTATCTACATCAGCTAAGCACTGACTGTAGTTCAAAATGACTGTTAACTCATGCTTAAAACAGTATTTATAAATAACCCTTACGCAGGGATAGTAGGATAAATATAGTGATTTAATTAAATGTGTTCCTGCCTGAAATAAGCCTGCGAGCAGCTAATGATGTTGGCTAATCTTTGAGTCTAAAAGTATAATGTGCACTTTACTGTGGCAGCGCACCCTTCACATTACATAAAGACTGTGCTATGGTGTTGCAAATAAGACAAACATGGCTGGTCTTTGCATGATATTGGTAAGATCTTCAGTGATGCATCAATATGCTTTGCACTCCCAATTAAGAGTACTAGAATTCGGAATAATATCAGAGTTCAAGGACTATCTTAAGAAGGAACAAAACACAGTTAAAGAGGTTGTGGAGATTTATTTTTGTGCTGGTAGATTATCAGACTCTTAGATTCAATGTGGGAAACGGTAGTTCTGATGAAAACTTGTAAGAAATACACACAAGGAAGGGAATTATCAAGGTTTTGAACAGCAGATTATGTTAGATTTTGGACATATGCCTTGTTGTGGACTAGCTATTTTACTGGAGGACATTAACTCGACCGTTTTGATAACTGGCTTTGAATGGTAAGTTGCCCATTTTAGCTTTCTGAGTGGTTTGACAAAAGCGTCTGTATCTACAGTTATGATTGTGTCCTTGATTGATTGACGGGTGAGAAACATATTATTATTGTTATTATTATTCTTAATATCTCAAACTTGCAGGCACGGAGGTACCTATATTTGGAAGCCTCGTGAGGTTAGGCGGGTTTCAAAGTAGAATTGAGCTACTG
This sequence comes from Valencia hispanica, assembly GCA_963556495.2. Lineage (NCBI taxonomy): Eukaryota > Metazoa > Chordata > Actinopteri > Cyprinodontiformes > Valenciidae > Valencia > Valencia hispanica. The sequence continues at coordinate 38,111,816 of OY747700.1, read as the reverse complement.
ATGTCTGGTAGCAGCTAGCAAACAATATTAAAATAGTTCTAAAACATTCTAGGACATATCCAAACATTGCAGAATCAAGTGCAGCAGCGAGAGGTACTAATCACACGCAGGAGCGGCAGCACCAGTAGCACTTACAAAGATCTTCTATATAGGAAGATGCATCACTCATGTACAAAAGCAGACACAGCAAGATCATGACAGTGGCTCAACTGCCAAGAAAAAAACTTGGAAGCCGTAGATTTTTGAGAGAAAACGCTGAAATGTCCATGATTAAAGGCATACATTTTTTACATTTAAGCTAAGATATTTTCTGAAAATTTTCTGAAATTATAAGTTCAGAAAAGAAATGAGAAAAAAAACTTTGCTGAGATTTTGAATTGGTTATATCTGACACAAAATGGAAGTCGTATAAGATTTAAGTGTTACATTTACAAAATGTCCATCAGGGATAATTTCAAAGACGTAAGTGGTTCATGCCGCTCTTTTCCGGGATCAGAAAGACTTCTGCTGGGTACAAACTTGCCATGAAGAACACCTCAAGAAAACAGCAGACATCTTTATAAACTAAATTTTCTATTAAGCAAAGACCTGTCAAAACTTAATACCCTGTCACAAACACTGCTGGTATGCTGTTTCGATAAAGTAGGCTAAACTGAAAGACTGCGCTATAAAAATATACTTTCAGTATGCTATTCTGACAGGGTATGCCACATTGACAGAACACCGACCGTTAGGTGAAAACTCCTAAAACTCCCTATGGCTAGCCCAACCCTGAAAGAATCTCAGCTTTGAAATGATGTATAATATGTATATATACATACAAAGGGTGACAGAAAAAAAGGTAACATACTGTACCACCAACAGGGCGTTGGTGGTGTGTAAAAACTGCCCCCCCCCCCCCAATAAAAAGTCATGGCCCATCCAGCTAAATTCCCGTTGTGCCGGGTCTTCCTTTCCGAATGTAAAAAGACTGTTTTTGCTCTAGATGGCTCTGTTCTCTCACTGAGGCTTTGAACGGTGAGTTGCACATTATTTTGCTCTCTGAATGGTTTGACAAAAGCATTTATTTTGTCTACAGTTATAGCTTTCCACTGATGTATAATATGTATATGTACATAGAAAGGGTGTCGCAAAAACAGGCAGATTTGACCTGGAAGTATGTAACAGACACACACATACACCACATTAGGTACGTGAAAATGCTAAGGTTATACAAAAAGAAAATTATTTCATTTATTAAGCAGAAAAAGCTATTAATAAACCTAGTCCTGCGTGAACATATAATTCTCCTCTTTGCTAAATCACAAATTAAATTTGATTAGTGGCCAGTTAAAGTGAACCAGTTTTTTTGGTTCACTTGAACTGCCTACAACCAGGCCTGACTATGACCAGATGTGTAGAATTAATAAATCTAAAGCACAATAGTTCTCCCATGCCTTAGTTCTGGTCAGTGTTCATAACTTGGCTCATACAAAGACACACATTCACAAAGGCGGCAGATGCTTAGCTACAATATGAGTGAAAAGTATTCAGATGAACAAGAAAAGGATATCACTTGCAACGTGGTTATAAAATCATACATGAGCCAGTTTTGGAGTCCTGAGAGGTGTGAGGGGATTTTTTGCTCACAGTGTTCATAATCTAATATTAATAAAGTGACTAGGTAAAAATGACATCCATGGTAGAGTCCCAAGGCCATAACTACTAACTGCTAACCCAAAATAAGAAAACCCCAATTCCATTTTTGTCAAAATATCTTTAAGATTCCAAAGAGTTTTGGAAACTAACACAAACTAACTAACTACAGTAATACAGCATTTCAGCAAAAGAACACCATATCTTCAGTCAAACATGGTTGCAGCAGTGTGATAGTCAGGGTTGCTGTGCTGCTTTATGACCTTGTTGATTTACTGTAATCGCTGAGACCATGAAATCTGTGTTCTAGCAGGATGATTATTTAAAGCAAATCACCAACTCCAGGCTGAAGACTAAAAAAGAAATAAGGAAAAAAAACATTCATCATTTGAATAATTGTTGCATTTATCTGGTAATCTTTGTCTGACATTAAAATTTATTTGTTGGTCTAAAACTTGAAAGTGTAAGAAACAAACAGTAAAACAGAAATCTGTAAAGGAGCAGATACTTTTTCAGGACACTGCTCTAGGCATATTCTAAGACTTCTATTGCCAAGGGCCAAACCACAAAACAGGTAACTATTAGAAAATCCTCTCAGTTAAAGCCTCAAGAAGAAAACCACAGTCTTTGCTTTACAATGCTCATTTTACTGTTTTCAAAAATACTTTCACTGATGAACCAAATAACTTTAGAGTAAAGAAAGGTTTGCTGTGACTTTCATATTGCATTAGTCTAAATGCTACAGACTGGACCAACAACACAGGTGCACAAAAAAGTAGGACAGTCCATGGATCAGTTTGATGAAGAGAGTGCAAAAAATAAGTTTAAGCATAAATTTGAAGCAACCAACATGAATCATTCGCAAAAGCAAAAAATACCATCCTCCACCAATGAATATTTTACTCTACATTAAAATGGTAATATAGACACAGTTGTCATTCAACATCAAATTCCAATGTTTTAACTAAATGATGTAGTAAAATGAAATGAGAGAGAACAGTGGGTGAATTCCAATGTCCTATCACCCTTCTTCTGAACATGCACCAACACACACACCTATATTATAAATTTACATACCCTTGCCAAAAGTTTTCAACTACAAGGTAAATTACAGGCATTTTAAACCAGCTTAAAACAAACCTCCAACAACAAATCTATAGCTGCATAGTCTGCAGAATCTTCTCATATGTCAGCACTGATATTGAGCACGTTTATGTGTGCGTATCATTATAAACTCCAAACCTGCTTTTTAGGTTAGACAGGACTCACCTTTAAGAGATTGTTGTTTCCCACCGGCAGACACACAAACAGACAAAGACAAAAGCAACACAGGTCTGAAAAAAAAACACACAAAAAAAGAAAAGGAACACAAAACGCCAAAAAGCCCACTGGCATTGAAAATAATACAATAAGGTATGCACAAAGTGACAGACTGACCCTCCTGGATAAAAGAAAAGAAGAAAAAATTAAAAAGCGGGGCAGAGAGAGGCCCACCCTACTTGTCCTCAGATGCGTTCTGAAATCTGCTCACTCACCGGCTGGTGCAAAGAGAAACAGACAGGAAAAGGGGGGTGGGGATGGCGAAGGTCGAAGTGTAGGGTGATATGAAGGTTAATCAAGGAGGTGAAGATGGTGAGAGATGAAGGTATGGGGGAAAAAGGAAAGTGCTGGAACTCTCTAAGCAAGTAGCTGTATACGGGCCAGCTCATCTGGTCAGACTTCACTGCAGCATTTCGCTGCTTTGGCCGTCCCAGAAACAGCTCCACGACTCTCTACATTTCTCCGCCTCTAAACTCACCTCCCTCCTTTCCCTCCTTTCATCTCTCCTCCCATGGCTCCAGTCACCTCCAATCACCCCCCCCCCCCCCCCCCCCCACCTCATGCTGCCCTCTCCACCATTACCTCGTTTTTTCCTGTACCCATTCTGTCTTTCTCCTGAACTCCAAGGTCACCCTATCAAGGGACAGGTGGTCACATGCAACTGAGTATGTGTCATCATGAATATGCAAAGGCAAATATGTTCATTCATCACTATGTGCAAGCATTTCATTGTCTTTATCTTTGTTATGCCAACTGTTTGTATAATATAATGTACTTAGCTTCAGCTTGTGTCTGCACAATTGCATGGATGCGGCAAAAGGTAGTAAAGCATTTATGTCACCATCTATCACTGCACTCCATATACACTTGAATTTGGAAATGAAATCAAACTTCAAGAGATGGATTACCTAACATCCTGTGGGTGTCTTAGAGCTTGCGTAGGTAACATAACAAGGCATAACAAGGAAGCAATATATTGCCTTTCGAAAGTGTTAATACCCCTAAAACTTTTTTACAATTTGTCACCACCAAAACTTTAACATATTAAACACATAGAGTATTGCATAACTGTGAAGCAAAAGGAAAATGACACATGGATGTTCTTCTGATGGATGATGACCACAACACCCCAATTTTGGCACAGATTTATGGTGTGCACAACTAATAGTTATGTCAATAGGTTCCCCCACCTGAGCTATGGCTCTTTGCAGCTACTCCAGATATTCCATGGATCTCTGTGCAGCTTACCTGAACTTTCAGTTGAAGTAGGTGGCCGTGACTTGACAGGTTTGCAGTTGTGCCATACTTGTTCCATTTTCTGATGATTAAATTACAGTTTTCTATCAAATTTACATATTTTGTAATATCTTTGGAATACCTAATCCTGCTTTAAACCTGTCCGCAACATTATCCCACAATGTACAATTTTCACAATTCTGTCGTCATAATGTATTCACAAATCTTCTCTAACCTCCAAGGCTTTCACAGAACAGTTGAAGATATACTGGGATTTAGTTTCATAAAGGTGGACTCTATTCTCTACAATCTGGGACTTATTAAGCAGTTGGCTGAATTGCATTTTATTTAGGGTCAGAAAGATGAAAGGGACTAAATCCATATGCATCACACACCTTATATTTTTATTTAAAAAAAGAGAAAACCATGTCTTGTTTTCTTTCTACTTACTTATATACTACTTTGTGTTGGTCTATGACAATAATTTATAAAGTGCATTCGAATGTTTGTGGCTACAACGAAATGTGAATAGAAGTATGTAATCAGAAATCAAATTTTTAACAATTGAATCTTTGACATCTTCCCATGAAATTGGGAGCAAGGAAATTAGTGGCCATGTGCCCCTTATCAAATATAATTAAATAACTAATAATGCAAGTGTCAATCAAGTATCAATCAGAAGCTTGCTGATTTGGAACATATGTATCTACATTTTATTAAAGTAAATATGGATTGTTGTATTTGATGTGCTGAACTGTATCTCAGATGGGTTGGCCTTGTTGCTGGAAGATGAAGTTATGAATTCTACGAATTGAGGTCAGGCTCCCCCATGCAAGTGGTGGTACTTTAGTAATCCTTCATTGTCTGAATTGAAATGAACGCCGAGCTGAGATTGATGAAAGGCAAACAATGTCTAATGTCCTGGAGGTTGCATGTTTTCTATCATCCCATGAAGGATACAAGGCTGTTTTTTCCACCTTGCAAGGGAGGAGAAGGGCAAAATGGACTCTGTCTATTTTCTTTAAGCAATGTATCCTTATGCTGAACCCCGAGCACAGTTTCTCATTGTGATCTTCTATAGCATTTAGTGTGTTATGTGTTGATGAATTCAGAATTTGAATTACAGTTCAGGATGAAAATAATCATACTCCCACCAGATTTAGATTTAACATTATTTTCAATCAACCACAGTGCTTGATTCTATTATTAGCAAACAATAAAATATTAAAAAATCCATTAAAAAATCCATAAAATATAAAAGTATCCATAAAAAAACTTTTATTTTAAGATTTTGAAGAATTGCTAGTAAAAAGGTTATACTCCTCTCAATAATTAGTGGATACACCTTCATAGATATTACAGCAACCAAACCCTTCCTATAATTGCTCATCAGCTCTAGCATGTTTCTGTTGGTATTTTGATTATTTCTCTTTGGTGACAAGATTGGAAGGCCTATTTGCCATCAACCTATTTTTAGCTTCCCTCCACAGATTTATGTCGGATGTCTGCCTGGGCCAAAACATTATCATTACTTCGTGCCAGAATAAACATTTTGTGTGAAATTAAAACATTACTTTAAAAGTAAATTTGCCAGGAGTAAGAATAGTGTTGGGCTTAACTCTAGCTGATGCAGGAACTGCCTATGTTCAGTGTAAATAGTTTACAAAAGATTTTCTGGGTCTAGTCTATAAATCTGTCTATGATGGGCTTTCTCTCTGCTCTCACCTTACACCTGATCATCAGTGCAATGCCATCACACCTCCCTAAATATGTAATTCACTTTCTCTTTGCACAGAGCTAACCAATGTCCTGTTCACAATGTGTGAAAAGTTCTACAGTAAATGAACAAATCAAAACTTTTCTGAAAATTCCAGCTATTTATTTGCATAAATTTCTTCAGTGAGGAAAAAAAAAGTAATGTCTGAGACCACACTTTTTGGGGCCTGCCAAAGCAATGCAGCTTTGCAATCCAATGTACTCTCTCCCATGCAATGCATGGTATGCACCTATTACGCTACACCTCTAAACTTCACTATTTATTTTTCTTCCGTCTTCTTTTATGCGGGTCATACAGTAGAGTGCACCCCCAAAATATATATAACAAAACGTTCAGCTTGATCTTGAGATTATTTTCATTGGCAATTGGAGTAATGATGGTGACGTAATTAGCCAAAAACAACGCCCCATAAAATCCCATAAGAATGAACTGAGTCAGGTGTCGAAGCAATAATCAAAATCCACTTTTTTGGCTTATTTAGTGTGTCATCATACATCCGCCTAGAAACCCCATTAAACTTTTAGTTTGTAGATAAATTAATGCTCTGTTTAGAAGTTAAGACGAGTTGTTTATATCTGTTACGGTTTTTCCATAATTTGCCTCTAAGCAACCCAAGGTTTACCCCGAATATCACAGTGGTGACGTCATCAAAAGAGAGTGATTTTCTGTCTCGCCTATCGGTCAAAAAAGTTGCACTGCTGGCATGATATTCAGTACAGTGAGAGCAGCAGCCATCGACATTCACACAATATTTTTGGAATTACTCTATCTATCATGGTTTTCTGTCAAAACTCTCCAAAGTGCAAAAATGCAGACAAATTCTAAACACATACTAAAAGACTCCCCAATAGTTTTAAATGGAGGTATCTTGGATATTCATGAGCTGAGCCTTAGTCATCTCTCTCTCGTTTGTTCTTCGACTGTGAATGAGGTAGAGATGTGAACTTTTCCATGATTGGAGACAAAAGACAACTGTCACTGACAGCTGTTCTGAAACTTTCTGAGTCTAAATTTTGCTTAGTCAGAGGGAGAGATCAGCTGACATAGGTCAAAGACACAGTCTAATGACAACCTTGTTACCAGGCAACAGCATAGCTGTGTCTCTTTGGAGAGCAGTCTTGGCAACTTATCGACACCCTTAGCTAGCCTACTTTCTGTGAAACTTTGTCGCTGATAGTTCCTGCAGTTTAGAGACCCGGCTTGCTCCTTCCCTACGGTCAGAAAGGGAATGATCTGCGCATGTGTATGCAATACAATCAGACTATGTAGACTGACTAACCATAAGCATTTTTCATTTCACCCACTCACAAACAAAGTTGTTTTGTAGTTAAAGAGTAACTAAACCCCAAAGCAACTTTGCTTTTGCTTCTAAACTGTATAAATGGGTCTTTGCCAATGCAATCTTTCAGTTTCTGGAAAGTTTTTTAAAGTTTTCGTTTAAACTTGTTTAATTCTACACTTTTTTTTGTCAAAAAACATCTTAGTGCTGCCATCTTAGGGTTGATGTGTGGCCACTGCATTTCAATTGTGATTGGCAGAGAGCGGTTCATCTTTTCCACTAATTACGTCACAGGCATGTTCTCACAGACATGCCCCGTAGGTTTGGGTATAAAACCATCTCTCAGACACACTCGCCCCGTTGCGAGTTTGGAGTTGGATTGCGTTTTTCAGGTTACCAGTATTATCACATTAGAACTTAGTTAGCATAGCTAACATACTGTTTTTAACATTAGCCTATGTTAGCATTGCCACTCAGAGACTGGACTCCAGTTCATAAAGGTATCCCTTTGGTGTTGTGCTAAAAAATGTTTCGTCTTCATCCGATCCATCTGGCATTGTGCTACATGAGTTTCATCATCAGATGTTTCGTTACCAGACATGTTGTCGGCATTTAACAGCTGATGGGAGGAGCGCAAGAGTTGATGCTGGCCGCAGCGCGGATTGATTAGACTGGAAAGAAAATAGTGCCGAATAATACTGAGTTGCGAACTTTGGCTGTCGTTTTTTTTGTGATGTAAATGAATCATGTTTTCAAACACATATAGTTTTCTGAAGCAAAACGGCACAGTTTGTTGGCCCCTATAACTAGCCGGGACTACTTTCTTGAAATACTTCCAACGGTCAGAGCTCTGACCAGGAGGTGACCACAGATATGGGTCAGTGTATACGCACTATGCTGATGGTGAGGATGGGATACAACATCATGTCTAAAAATGCAAACTATCCCTTTAACTCCATTGTTCCTTTGTCTGTTAGTTAAAGCTGTGGTCTCCATTTAGCCAAAGCTAGTTTTATGGCCCTTTGTCTCCTTACACTCTATGTGCTGTTCTCCTTCTTGGCCCAGAGCTAAGTTCATGGCCCTTTGTTCCACAGGCTATCTTAGTTGAGCCCCCTGGAGTGAGGGCCACCTCTCCTCCCCTCCCCTGTGAAAAGGGGAGCTGTCTGTTTGCCCCTGATCCACTTCGTGTTAATTGTTTTTGATTTTCACATATTATTGTTTTCTAAGATCTGTAGTAGTTAGTTGCATGCTTTAGAATAGATGGGAATTATTGACGAAATGTTTTGGCTGCAAGGTTGATCTATTTTCCCATTAGCGTTCCGAGGGCCCAGCACATTTCCTAGTTTAAATCCACCGATTTTCTGACTTCTAACTTTTATGAACCTATACATGTTTTATATCATTGGAAAGCTAAGAGTCTTGTGATTCTAATTATGTCTGGCATTTAAGGATACAATCATAACTGAAGACACAGTGAGCGCTTTTGGCAACACAAACGTTCTCCTGATGGAGGTGTAAAAATATGGAACTCACCACTTTGTAGTCCAATAAACGTGACAAAACCGATCCATTTCGAACAAAAATTTTCTTTTTACATCAATAAGGGTCCGATTAAAGTCCTCCGATAAAGTTATTAGACCAGGACAACAGCAAAACCAATGGAAAATGTAAAACAAACAGTGAAAATGTGCTCCCGAAATGTCTATGGCCATTTTTGTAGTCTTTACGGCTTTGTTTCCAATTCATTCGCTTCCACTTCCGCCTACAAAGGTCACTGAGCTTGCCCAGAAGAAAAAAATATAAAAAATTAATCCGGTGTTTTCCTTACGTAGGGTACATCTCCAACCAATGGCGCATGGATGGAAAGTCACGTTATGGTAAGTAACTCGAACCAATTGCGGTCCAGAACTCTGATGATTGACGCATCGAATAGCCAATGTAATGCTGTAAACGCAGATATATAACATGACCGGGCGGACTTGTTTGCAGCCATTGTATATGACGTGCGTAAAATGTCTTATTCATGAAGAGATTAAGCACAGTGCGTACCAGTAACATATTGTTTCAGCACCGTGTCCAAACACACTTTAATGATCAAAATACAACATTGAAGGAAGCCGTGGAGCTTTATATGGTAAGATGAAGTTATGATTCTGATGATATTTTTAATTCAGTAAGGACTACGGCATTTACCCAGGAGAGGTAACGAGGAGACGGCGCATATGCCACACTTTTGACCACCTTTGACCTGTAGTTATAAAAATGTGTGCAGAATATTCATTTTTGAGTTTATTGCCGTCAAATTTGGTATGGATGAAGGTAATACTTCAGACTTTAGACCCACAGTGTGTTTTAGGTCACCACTTCTTTTTAAAGCCATTTTTACAGCATGTATTTATATAAAATAAATATTCAGACACAAATAAAATAATTTTTTGGGGTATTAAAATTAATAGTGCTTGGTAACAATAGCACTCAGAGATATTAACACAGTTCTGGGATAAATTGTAGAGTGTTTGTTTTCCAAAGAGACCCCAGCCATGTCTCTACTCAAAATGGTTCAAGAACAGCTTTAAGTTAATTTTGGGTATGCGTTAAAAAAAAATGTAGGGTGGAAATTGCAGGAATGTTAAGGGTTTTTAAATTCCCTTAGTTTAAAGAGAAGTGGTCTTTGTTTAAATGGTGTATGTGTACAATTAGTGTACTGGTCTTCTAAAACAGAAATGGTGCCCCAAATATTGATTGATTAAACTTAAACTTCATCAATAATTATATTAATATTAAATTATTGATTATAATTATTGATGGTTATGTAAACCAGACACAACTCGCTCACTCTGTGTCACAACAAAGCCTTAGAGACTAGGATTGAGCATTTTAGCAATGAACACTCAAAGTAATTTTCAATTCAGTTTATTTATACAGTGCTGATTCACAACAGATGTCACCTCAAGGAACTTTACAAAAAAGTCATTGCAATAGAATCATACATTCTCATTCTCGCGAGATTTTGATTTTTCCAAACCCATGAAAATCCATCTTGTACTGCTCCAACTAAACCATCTGACTCGACTCCAGTGGTGGTGCGGACCAATCGTTGGTTAGCATTCAGATATGACAACAGTGGCAAGTGTCCAGGCAAAGGAAAATAAACATGGCCGCGCCAGTGGATGTACATGTAGAAGCGGCTATTGAATTTGTTTTAGGAGAACTTGAGACGATATCTTCCTTGAAAAATGAGACAGGTGTTTTTCATAACACCCTTTATGCACATATTCTCCATGCAAAACCGCCCAAAGACATGGCAAGAATTTTTTTTTTTTTTTTTTGCTTATATGCTCATATGACTAATTGGCTAAAGACAAGTCATGGTAGGAGGACACTTGCTGGCATGTCCTCCAATCAGCTTAAAATATTATACAAGATGGCCCTCCCAAAGGCCCTTTGAACATTATTAGAGTCCTTTCATGAAAGAAATGAAATACCAGGATATGAAAATAATGACCTCAGGTAAATTATCCCCTCAATATTCCTTGTCATCAAGTTCTGCAGAGGCCTGGTAATAAACCGTTCATTTGATTTATGTCTGCTGAACCAAGGAAAATCCGGAAAACATGCTAGACAGTGACTCTTGAAAGATCGTGCAAAGAGAGGAATGAACAAAAATCCATAATTCTGTATGCTGTAGCGTTTAAATTTTCATAGAAGTGAGAGGGACAATTTTTTTATTATTAGCCAAAGAGGGTTGTGCAAAGTGTTAAAAAATAATTTAAACCAGGTGTTTACATAGATTATAAAAACCCCCCACTGAAGTCCTCTTTTTCCTGTCTGACATTAAATTAGAGAAAAGGTTTCCTGTTTAAAGGTCAGTGAGGATGACCAAAATTATCCGTATTTAATGGCTTTGACAATGGAGTATTTTTCATTGTCTTTATTCAAATTCGGAACTTTAAATACACAAAGATTGACATGCATTTAAACCAGGGGTGTCTAACTCCAGGCGTCAATGGCCGGTGTCCTGTCAGTTTTAGATGTGTCTCGGCTCCAATACAGCTGGTTCAAATGGTTCAACTACCTCTTCAGCATGGCAAAGTTCCGCAGAGGCTTGCTAAAGAGCGATCATTTGATTTAGATGTGTTGAACCAGGGAAAGAACTAAAACATGCAACACATCGGCTGTTGAGGACTGACCTTCGACACCCCCTCTTTTAACAATTTGGAAAAGCCCAGATGATGAAGACAAGCTTCTTATAGGTTAATTTAAAACATCTGAGTTCATCAGAAGCAAGCTTCATAATGTACGGTACTGTGCAAAAGTTTTAGGCAGGTGTGAAAAAATGCTGTGAGAAAAGAATGCTTTCAAAAATGCTAATCCTTTATTTTTATCAATCAACAAAAAGCAGTGAATAACAAAAGAGAAATCTAAATCAAATCAATATTTGGTGTCCCCACTCTTTGCCTTCCAAATAGCATCAATTCTTCTAGGTACACTTGCACACAGTTTTTGAAGGAACTCGGCTGGTAGGTTGTCCAAATGTCTTGGAGAACTAAACACAGATCTTCTGTGGATGTAGGCTTCCTTACATCGTTCCTCTACATGTAATCCCAGACACAGGCAATGATGTTGAGATCAGGTCTCTGTGGGGGTCATACCATCACTTCCAGGACTTCTTGTGCTTCTTTAGATGAAAACAGTTCTTATTAACTTTGGCTGTATGTTTGGGGTCATTGTCCTGCTACAGAATAAATTTGGGGCCAGTATTACATCTCCCTGATAGTTTTGCATGATGGATAAGTATCTGCCTGTATTTCTCAGCATTGAGAACACCATTAACACTCATTATTGTACAATTCTCCGGCCCTTTGATGAACAAACTGCCTTCTGCTACAGTGAAATATTTCAAATTTTGACTCATCAGTCCAAAGCACCCCAGTTCTATGTTTTTGTGCATACTTGAGTCATTTGGCCTTGTTTCCACATCGGAGGAATGGCTTTTTGGCTGCAACTCTTCCATGAAGACCACTTCTGGCCATACTTCTCGCGACAGTAGATGGGTGTACCTGGGTCCCACTGGTTTCTGCCATTGATGATGATTAGCATCTGTTTAGTATAATTGGTTTTAAAAGTTATGTATAAGACTTGATGCTGGTTTGAAGGCAAAGGGTATTAACAGTAAATATCTATTTGATTTAGATTTGTCTTTTGTTTATTCACTTTGGATTTTGTAAATTGATAAAAATAAACAATCATCATTCATATTTCTGAAAATATTCCTTGTTTACGGGATTTTTTGACATCTGCCTAAAACCTTTGCACAGTACTGTACTTCTGGAGCCCACCTCAAACACATTGCTTCCATGTGTGATATCATGAAAAAAAGACACAACTGTGGACCTCTACAAGTCTGAATCATTCTTAGTTACAACTTCCAGCTGAAGATGGTAAGTTAATCTTTTCACACATGCATATTCAAGTTTGAACTGCGTGGGGATGATAATGTTCAAAACAAATATGTTTTTGTGTTCAAGAGGTTAACCTGTTTTAATGCTTTCAACTGTGTGAAACAGTGGAACAAACATGTCACTTAAATAGCTACTTAATTCCAAACCAACTTTTTTTGTGATAAATTGTATAAATGAGTGTCTAACAGTGCTGTTTACATGTCCGGTCATTATTTTGGTGCATCTTAGTAAAAATATACATTTTCTGCCTAAAACCCTCAGTGTGGCACCCTCTTCAGTTTAAAACTATATATTGTACTTGAATTCAGTGGCGGTCCTAGACCATTTGGTGCCCTAGGCAAGCTTGACTGATGGCGCTCCTTGCCCACGAAAAAAGTCATGTTCAAAGAATTGCACATTTATTTTGATAATGATTGTATAACAATAGCAATATAACAACATGTGCAAAAGACTAAAGCTGTTCAATAGTAAATATACAAAAAAAACGTTTAACTTGAACAGTAGTGCAACATCTGAGAACAAAAAGTGCACACTAAAGAATCCAAACAAAAATAAACATTTAACTTCATTTATTTTTATGTCAAAGTATTGTTATAGATAGAGGGATGGCAAAAACTGTTGAAAAAAAAATAGACAATATAATTTTTTTTCTCGCTGCATATTTGGTGCCCCTCACTAGATGGCGCCCTAGGCAAGCGACTATGTCGCCTGTAGGAAGGACCGCCACTGCTTGAATTTGAACCAGGCATTGCTATTCGCTCTATGGTGATGGGTGATGTCAGTTGGTGAGGGGATCAACGCTTGCTATTCCAACTCCAACTCGCTACGGAGGCGTGGCCGAAATACGGCTGCTTTTATACCCCACAGCTGCAGTGCAACTGAAATCACACGTACCGGCTAACGTCACATATCACCAATTAGCCAATAGCGATGGCAGATTCAAATTCAAATGCCGTGCAGACTTTTAAGCTGAAGCGGGTGCCACACTGACTGCTTTAGTGAGAAAATGTATATTTAAAGAAGATGCACATTATCACTTGAAAACAGATCCGTTTCTTGCTTGGGCAGACATTGCTTGCTAGGGGCATTATGGTTTACTGTCCAACATCTGTTTTTCTGGAAAAAGACTCTAAGTCCTAACAAGAATGAAACCATGATGAACTAATACTAGTTTAATACCCTAAATCAATGCATTGAGCAAATAAATGGATGGATGTGCCATAACTTTCTCCAGCTGAATAGAAACAAAACTGAAGTGATTATTTTTGGACCAAAGGAGGAGCGATCAAGAGTCAGCACACAGCTTCAATTAATACAGCTAGAAACTACTGATCAGCCTCGAAACCTAGGTGTAGTAATGGACTCAGACCTGAACCTCCAGGGTCACATAAAGGCAATAACAAGGTCAGCCTTCTATCACCTGAAGAACATTTCTAGGATTAAAGGACTGATTTAAACACGACCTAGAAAAACTCATCCATGCGTTTATCTTTAGTCGGATTGATTACTGCAACAGAATCTTCACAGGTCTGCCTAAAAAGTCAATCAGACAGCTGCAGCTGATCCAGAACGCTGCCGCTCGCGTCCTCACTAGAACCAGGAAAGTAGAGCACATCACCCCAGTTCTAAAGTCCTTACACTGGCTCCCTGTAGCTCAGAGAATAGACTTCAAAATACTCCTACTAGTTTATAAATCATTACATGGCTTAGCACCAAAATATATTGAAGACCTGTTGTCACGGTACCAACCACCAAGACCACTCAGGCCTTCCAACTCTAGCCTACTAAACATCCCTAGACTCAGAACTAAACACGGAGAAGCAGCTTTCAGTTTTTATGCTCCCCTTATCTGGAACAGACTTCCTGACGAGTGTAGAGCTGCTGAATCTCTGAGCTGCTTTAAATCGAGACTTAAAACCCATCTGTTTAGCATTGCCTTCGAGTAAATGATTGATGTCATATGTATGAAATGTGTTCATGCTCTCTTGCTTTTTCTCTTGCTTTATTGTGTATCATGTGTAATGTGTCTTTCTTTTATGTTTTTTTTTTTAAATCACCAAATCATGTAAAGCACCTTGAATTACCCTGCTGTTGAAAGTGTGCTATACAAATAAAATTGCCTTGCCTTGCCTAGAATGTAAACATGCCAATACAAAATTAATGTAAGTTGATTATTTTTAGATATGTTACTGAGACCGTGAACTATAATATGATGCAGTATCCTATCAGACACCACACCTTTTTAATCTCTGCCGTTATGCAGGTATATTTTTTAAAAACTAATGTTTTTTGCTGATTGTTGCATTTGAAGATATTTAGATACAGTTTTGATAAACTGACTACACACTGTGTAGATTTATATTTGTAGAATAAAATGAATTATCTGCTGGCAAGTTATGTCTGTTGCTTTCTTTGACATGGACTTATTAGCCAATTTGTGATCAAAGTTAAAAATTAGATGAAGAACAACTGAAAACTTCATGATGATATAGAAAGAATCAGTATCATGCTGGTGTCTAACAATGATGAAAGTATATCATACAATTGAAGAGAGAAAAGAGAAACTGGAGATAAAACTTGATTTATTGTTTGAGAAAATGCCAGGGGACAAAATCAGAGCTTGCCAATGCATCATCCTGCCAGCATTGGAGTACAGTAGAAGTGTGTAATGGGAGAAGCATGGAAGTGTAGACATGAGTTAAGGGTCCAGCAAAAAGACCGATATGTTGTAAGGGAAAAGCACCCAGGTCACGTCCCACTCAGAGACCTTATTTAGCCTTACTCTGCAGGATGCGTACATGTGTGTGTCTCAGTGTGGTAGCAGACGTTACCACCTCACTCACACCCATTTCTGTGCCCCCATCCTTCTCTCTCTCTCTCTCTCTCTCTCTCTCTCCCTCTCTCTCGCTTTCTCCTCACCTCCATCTCTGCAGTAGCTCACTCTCTCTCCTGCTCATTTCTCTCTGTGCCGGCTTTCCGCGCACTTTCTGCTTTCCTGCCTCGCTGCTGGCTCTGCTCCAGCATCCCTCTGTGCCTCATGCGTGTTCTCCTCCACCCCTCCTGCAGCCTATGTCTCCTCCAGTGAGGTTTGCTGCCCAGGCTGCTTCTCTAGCTGTTGCTGCTGCTGGAGCAGAGGGGGCTACTTGATACTGCACTGTTAAGCTGCCGCTCTGCCTCACGTCTCATCTCTGCCTGTTCCCTCACAGTGTGATTTGCTGGATCTTCAGCCTTTCCGAACAGCGACAGAGGACAGAAAGGAGGGAGGGGAACAGACAAGGTCTCCTTGTTCTACTACTGTATGGTCCTGTCTGTCTTTTGATTTTTCTTTTCCTGGACTGCTGGAGAAAATCTGGACAGAGGAGAGCTCTTCTCTTCAGCGCTTACCATCTCTGCTCATTCCTGGGACAGGGTGCAGGGGAGGAAAAAGAGGCAGAGACTGCAAACAGGACTTCAGACTCTTGCTCTTAGATGCACAGCTCAGTGTTCTACCTTGTTCCAGAGGTACATAAGTCAAACACACAACCATTCACTGGTGGACAGGAAGAGAGTTTGTAAAGGACGTACACTGTGGGCTTTCAGAGGAACAGACAGGACCACAGACAGAAAGACAGACAGGCAGGTGGTGTCGGTGTCATGGCGTCAGTGGACAGCACCGGTTCGAGTGTCTCTGGTCGGCTGAGATCAGGGGATCTGCTCCATGCTGGTCTGGCAGCTGTGCTTCTTCTCGGTGAGTTGGACCCTACTCCCCTCTAAACATTTAAATGACATGGTGTTCTTTTGACCCCCTACACCTTTCTACATTACACTTGAATATTATGTTTCTTGTCCCCTGTACTGGTGGGTTAAGACCAACTTACTCAACCAGAACAAATTATCCTTTAGTCGATGAAATCAAACTTGGCAGTCTGTCCTTAACCCCCCTAACATTTCCTCAGTTTGTGCTTACTGTGTTGGTGTTTATGAAAGCGGAGGAGAGGTTCACTTTTGTTGCAGTAAATGTATATTTATTGTGTATTCTGTACTATGATGCTGTCAAAGACGATAAAGACAGCAAGATGAAGAACATCAGACTTTGAGTCTTGTCGGAACTTGTACATGATGGAAATTAGTTGCTGAACTGTAGTAATGACTGGCTAAATTATCCCCTTTGTATGTCTTTAATGCACAAACATGACCTGCTAAACATTAGAAAAGGGAAGCAAACTTTCAGCATGTATGTATGCACCTAGTGGATGACTAAGTGAAATCATATTACTGGCAGTGACATGGTGGTGCAGTGATGATCTGAGTTTTTCTTAATCTCCTCCTAGATTTTGTTTTATGCGTTCACTAGTGGCCCCTTATTCCAAAATGTACTCCTTACTGGAAGATACAGAAATACCAAAAATAATAAGAAAAAAGTTTTAAAGTGTCTGCCATGTCTTTTAAAAGTGACACAAAGATAATGTAAATAATATAGAGTACACAGGCTTAAAAGTAGGATAATACATTTAGTTTGACACATACAGAGGTTCTACAAGCTCTGTGGCACATGTTTTGGCTCTGAGACTATAGGGAAGACTAGCTTTACAACTCTGTATCATGAAATATCTGATGACGTCCTTCTGAAGAAAAAGCAGCCCTAATTAAATGACAAGCCTTGAAAATTAAAAGTTAAACCCATCCCCTTTCGATTTATTGTTTATGTAGTGTTCTTATTTTTGCTATTCTTAGGTTGACAACTGCCTAAAATACCTCTAATTTCATAGTAACATTAGGACTTCTCAATTTGTAAAAATGTTTTTAACATCACATCCTTATGCTCTGCTGTCATACTGCATGTTCTGGTAATTGAAGCATATACATAATTTACTTCCAATATGAGGTTTCTCTTTTTTCAAATATTTTCACTTGTTGCAGTAGTATTTTCAGAGGGTACTGATCATTTAGCCTTTTGGACTTTTTGTACCTTTGTGGTTTTGGTAGTACCTGCAAAAGTTGGGTATGAAATGGGGCCATCTACCACGGGACATTCTGTACCAACCACATGTCACCAGATGGATGTTTTGTACCTACTTTGACAACCTCAAATTCGGCATTATTTTCTGAATTGTATACATTTAATGAAATATGCTTTTGTGACAACAAAAAATATATCTGCAGTGGGAGGTTGCTCAGACTTGTTTTGGTTTAATAAAGGGTTGTGATCTCTCATAAGCGTGAACAAGCCTAAGTGAAGATCAGAATCAAAATAAAAGGAAATAAGGTGTAATCCAGAAATGAATATACAATAATAAATATAGTTCAGTATAATGTAATTTGGTTAAAATGTATTTTCACTATCCATTCATATTTTTCTGCTTATCTGAGATTAGATCACCAGGGGTAACAGGTCTCCAGCAATACAGTCCGACCTATTCTGTGGTATCCCAAGACCTTCCCAAGTGAGAGGAATACATAGTCCCACCAGGTATTTTGGGTCTGCCCCATAGTCTCCTCTCAGTGGGATGTGCCCAGAAAACCTCACAAGGGAGGTGTCCAGGAGGTACTTCACTGATAATTTTCAATGGAAAAGAGCTAAGGCTCTTCTTTGAAAAACCCCGTAATTGTGATTAAAGTCCCTCACCCTATCTCTTAGGATCAGTCCAGCCACCCAACAGAGAAAGATCCAGGATGACATTTATTCTCATGACCAGTAGTCGAGTTGAGGGGGAGCGGAGGGGGACGCCGCTCCCCTTAGAAAGAAATCCGACATATAACGTCCCACCATTGAAGGTCCCATCCTCCATCTCCATCCCTTACATTTTACAGTAAATAATGTAATTTATATTCTATATTTATATTGGAAATATAAATCATAAATAGGTTTAGCCTATATGAAATAATTTCATTATCAGAAAATGTTAGGTCTCCGCATGTTGAGCGAAAATAAACAGTCTAATAAAATCCGGGGGGACAGGGGCACAAAACGCAATGATGCAACATTGTTCTTGCCTGAAAGTAGGCCAAGTGAAGCCATTTTTCGTTTCATCTCATTCCGACCTCTGGCATCTACAAAAACTATTTACTTCATAAAATCTATATGTTCGCACTGAGTTCAAAAGTAAAAGTTCTGCTTCTGTAATAGCGTCGTTTTTTTATGATCAACGTTACAATTCGGGACTAGTTTGTTTTCACCGTAGTGAGAAAGGAGTGACACGGCTGCTACGTACCTGTTTTAGACCAAGAGATGGATTTAACATGAAATCCATGTCTTGTTCAAGGAAGTTAAATGCATTTAACTCCTTTTACATAGGCCTACATGCTTTTACTCGGTTTTGTAAAAGTTTTAAAGAAGTTTTCATCATGACCTTAGCTGTCTCCATATCCGCATACGTCATCACGTTGGTTAAACTCTGCCACCGTATTGGTCTAAAACGCTTGCTTTTTGTTATCTAAAGACCACCCGACTCGCCACAGGTGTACTCACAGATCCCAGGATGCTACCCTCCAAACTAGCTAAGATGAACGGGCGACCCCCCACATCTCTCTTGTTAATTAGCTTGCTAAAACACATGACTTGTCATTCAGTCAAGACACGCATGCGGCTTGCTGAATCTGCACTAGATGTCGAATCTTTTTACACATCCAGCCATTATCGGCCTAGGAAAAATGATCACCTTGTCAGAGCTCATCTGACAGTGCCGACATTTAGCCATAATCAGGACGAATGTGAACAAGAGCAAGAGAAACTGTAGAAAAAAACATGATTACGAAAGTGTTTGGAAACTGATATGAGCATGTGGATTAAGTGAGGGTTGTAATGAATAAAATAGAAATGACTCATTTTGTTTGGTCTTTCATGTTAAATTAATCCAATACTTTGTTTTGTATAGGCCTAGTTTGCACGAAAAAATTTCTTCTGCACTGCAATTATTTGCTAAGGCTTCTTTGCAAGGTGCTGATATCGGCTTTGCTTCACAGATATATAAAGCCTCCATTTCACCTGATCTTGTTTAATTCTAATGCAGGCAGTTGTAGTCCCCTAACACACTGGCCAATTCGGCGATACAAAATACTCTTTAAATACCACCTTTTTTAAATTAAGATCCAGATTGTTTTAATAGGCGAAAAAAGTGACCATCCCCACTGAAATTTTTTTACAACTCGACTACTGCTCATGACCACAGGTGAGGGACCTATGGTTTTCTTCAAGGATGTGTATTAATCTTTTATACCATCCGACTATCACTTGTGAACAAGACGCCAAGATCCTTGGAACTCCTCTTGAGGCAGAGACTGATTCCCAAGCCTGTGGGAGCAATCACCCTTTTCCCAGATATTTACACGTCTGTGCTATATCTTGTATTGCTTCCCTGTAACTCTTGTAATACAGAAAACAAAAACCCAGTTTAATTGTCTAAACTTATCTAAACAATTCTCAATGTTTGAAATGGGTGAAAATATTTGGGCAGAAGCATTTTGTGAAAATTGTCTGAACAAATAATTAGACTGTACTTAGTAATATATTGCAAACTGCCACAAGATTCTATCAACCCATTGTATTGTTATGATGAATTCCAAATATTTTTTCTATAAATATCCTTTTTGATTTACAAAACTAAATTAAATTTAAAATATCCATAATCCCTTTGGAGGAAAAAATGTTGCATTACAGGTAGTAAAGTTGTAATGAAGAACTTACCAGTAGCTGGATATGTACAGTAAATGTGATATACAACATAGTGGCAGCTGATGTGCCGTTATATCACACACTTGATGTGATGAGTAAACGTGAACCTACCTTGTCCAGTAGCTCCAAGGAAGTAAGATACTTAGGTGCTGATGTAATGCATCTTCCCTACTATCAGTCATTCACTTTGGTAAACTTCCATCATCCATACCCCTTCAAAGACCTCCTTTACACTGTACCTCCTCCATTACCTTTAATTCTCTGTTCCTTTCTTTTTTTTCTTGCCTTTCCAACCCTTTTCCAACATTCCTATCACTCCTGTCGTTTCTCTCCCTCTCATGAGGTAATAGTGTCCTCAGTCAGTTCTCTATGGGTTCACTCAGAAATACATTAACCCTTAAGTCTTTGGCCTACTTAAAGAAAAAAAACTCACCTTGATTATCAGTGAAGGATACATGCAGATACGCACACAGTAAGCTGCATTTCCTACCACCAGTGATTCACATATTGATGTTTCCCAACTGGGACAAGTAGATACTTGATAGTGGGGCTAAAAATATCAAACATGCCAGTGTATTACAAATGTGCACAAGCTCACAAGTGTGAATATATTTAGAGCCTGTTCACAAACATATACTCACACACATACAAGTACCATCAGAAATATTTTACTAATAGTATAAGTCTGAAGCTGCTACAAGCGCAAACTCTGAATAAGGCAGAAGAGTACAGCCAAAAGCAAGTGAACAAGTAGATAAATGATAGTGGTTTCAAGAGCTGTGAAGCAACAGGGGCATGAAATCTATTTCTGGAGGGGTGGCACGCTTTTCACATATGTAAATGATAATGCTTTCAATTGATGATAAGGAAGTACTTATGTAAGACACTTAAAAATGACACTTTCTCTTGTGTTCTGAAAAGCTTTTCCCTAATACATTTGTTTTTTATGAAGCATTTTGGCTTCAGATCATCTCGCAAGTCCTTAGCAAATAAATATTCCAACTGAAGTATTGCTCACGGCACATATGTTTTAAGTGATATCAACTGTTAACGTATTTCAAGCATCTGAAATAGCTGGCTTTACCTATTCAACATAATCTCATCCTTTGGTCTGTAAACGCTAATTTAAAAATACGTATTTTTTGAAAGTGGCAGTTTTTGTTGTTATAGGCTACATTGTCACATTTTGTATGCTGTAATGCAAACAGATATTTTGTAATATTAGAACCGTAATTGTGGTTTCAAACAAACAAGAGCCAACTTATGCCAAATTGACGTTTAAGTAATTATATAGTGTCAATATTGCTTTTGGTATTAACATTTATAAGTTACATAGATTTCACTCATAGCTAGAAAAGGAATCCCAAAGTTCAGTACAAATGTGATCATTTAAAACATCTACAAGTACATGCACAGGGTGTAAAGACATAAAGACAGCATGTACTATAACCATATCCAAGTGCAATGTGACCCTGGACAGTTTAGTGTCGAGGTTAGCATTTATAAATAGATCCCAGAGTGTGGGAGAGACATCAGAGAAACAATCTGTCAGTGCAAAATCAACATAACATATCTAGCAAGGCTCAAACGCCAACAAAGATAACCTGGTGCTTGAAAATTGAAAAAAAAAGCCAAACACCATAATGTCATAGGACATCATAATAGGAATTTGGACAAATGAAATGCAGAATTTCTATTTCGATGATTCTGGCAACTCGTTTCTTTGTCACTCCTTTTACCAGTTAGCATAACACACATTTTGACCACAGCACTTGTGCTAAAAAGTCATGCTGTACTTGCCTCAGTTGGGAAATTCAGATGTACGAGCAGCAAGTTTGAGGTAAATGGAAGCATGCAGATTCACACAAAGGTACAACATATAAAAACAGAAAAAAAATAACATACTGTACAGTAAGGGCAAATTTACATAAAACGAAAAATAATACTGTACAGTCATTGAAAATAGCATACTCAGGTTCAAAAAGTGTTCAAGATGTGCATGTATATTTGTGTCCTTGTGCACCTGACTATAAGCCACACAAGCTAATTAAAAAAAAAATAAATGATGTATATATTTATATAGGTCTCACCTAAATATAAACCACACGTTTAATGTTGTAACATGAGATATTTACACAGAAAGATAGTACACTGAATATTTTTTTAATCTTTTATTTAAGATGTGCTTCTTTTTCAAACTCTGCCTGAAAATTGGCAGTACGGCACTGTTGTGCCACAGATAGGTAGGTTTTGGCTATGAATAATTATGAATAATTGCTTAGGGCAATTATTAATCAGAGTAATAATTCTATGTAAAAATTACCACGTTTAGGGCACCACCTGGATTCCAGGAATATCAATAGCCAAATTGTTCAGTCTCAGTTTATGATTATGATTACCTGCATGAGATAATTAAACAATATATGAAGGAATAAGTTCTTGGCGTACCTGAACAGCGAGTTACTACACATGTAGGTGAAATAACAACAACAGTTTTCCAAAATACAAGAGTTTATTACAAAAAGAATTCACTTTCAGTTAACATACTTTAATCAACAAACTCACCAAACTAGTAAAATACAACTAAACTACTAAGAAAAGAATAACGATAATAAAACTCACACTCAGAAGTAAAACAGTAAAAGTGATAAAAATGCACAGAAATAGAAACAACAATAAATTGATAATGATGTCACAGTTCAGAATGAATATGTTTGCTCAAAGACCAAGGCTTGTATTTAACAGTGTTAGGAATAAAGCTAAGTTAGTTTTAAACTAATTGCGATTAGTTTAAGACTAATCAGCAGATTCTGGTTTGTTTTCAAACCACCAATTCACAATGCAAAGCAGAAGTGAAGAAAAACATTGTTTGGAAGAGGCAATGTTTCATTAAACCATTTGCTGAATTAGAAATCAATAACCTTTAGATAATTGATTCTATTTAATGGATCGGTCACCGCAGTGATTGATCTAATTTAATATTTAGACTTTATGTTGACGTTAACGGCAGTACCAATTATGTCAATCCAATTTAGTATTTTGACTTACCAAGAAGGCGGTCTCAAAAATGACTTAAAAGATTAGTTTAGGGTTTAAACTATCTGTTTAAAGTCGATCTCTATTTTGAATAGCATTAACGGCATTCTTTATTGTTCATGAATAAAATGCCGTCAATGGCGGGCCCACGTGGTTCACTAGAGCATGTAGCTTACAGCTAACTCACGTGGTGCTGCTTAAAGTCGCTCTGGATCATTTATTAAACATCAAACGAAAAACTGTCGGATTGAGTAACTCAGGTTGCAGGATATAAAACGACTTTCCATCGGAAACCTCGAAAATCACTGTTTAAACCTCCAGGCCGACCAGCCTGTTTGTACCCAAACAATAAATTAAATCTTACACAAAGTAACAAATCACAGTGAAAATACGCAACCCTTAATTCTTGTTTAAACTAACCTAATCTCGCCTCGGCCCAGACAGACCTTATTGAACGGTTAAAGTTCTCCAGTTTGCTCCGTGGATGATGGGCGAAGCCAAAACAACGTTAGTCCGCAGGCTAGCCACAGCTACGGTCCGTTAGCAGTGGGAGGATTATAGCTGTTGAATCGCGGGTAGCATTAGCTCGGAACGTCGTGTCGTCCTCTTCGGCTTGCTAAACAGCAATCAGCTGCACCTCAGTTCACTGACACAGTACCTTCTCTGCAGGTTCAAGATAGCATTGTCCCAGGCTTTGGTGGGGTAAAGCTCCAGTCTCGACCCGGTTCTGTGGCATTCGGTAGCTTGTTAGCGGCTCGCTTCATACGGCAGCATCTGTTCAGAAAGCAGGGCTCAGGGCGGAACAGTGGGGTTTATCTCAAAACACTTGGTTTGATTCACCTGATTGATCAGCAGTATTGTCGTCCTCGGAGTGAGTTCCTCTCAGAACTCGCGTCTTTTCCCTCGCCAGCGAAGGAAGGATTGGATCTCTGTTGTTTGGCTGAACGGCAGAACTGGAGAGGCCGTGAAAATCTGTGGCAGTGCCTTATATAACCTCTGGTCTTCTTCTCCTGTCGGAGCTAGAATGTGGGTTAGCGCCACCCAATGACTGTGTCCCCCCCAACAGCACAAACACAGCATCAACACAACACGACAGTAACATGCCTGGATAGAAAATAAAACATACTTTAGCCTACCAGAAAAGTAATTGGTCACTATTTTCATCTTCCTCTTGCACACTAAAGCTACTGAAGTTGTCTTCTTCAGTGTCTTTATGTCCTCTGAACACTTTTGTCATGTTTCTACACTGTCTCAGTTCTTCCTGCTGCCTCCTCCTCCATCTCACGATTGATTCATTGATGTCAAGCTCACGCGCAGTAGCTGTATTTCCTTCTTTGAAACCCAGCTCGATTGCCTTTAACTTGAAAGTTGCATTTCTTTGTGTGTTTTACATGATGAGGGTGTGTGCATGAAACTGCTGGTATTGTCTTCTTCGGCGCATAATCTTTCCCCACATATCTGTCTCACTTTTACGCATCCTGCTACAGTGCCCTCTGGAGGCCGTTAGCCAGTGAACAATCTATAAATTAGCCGCATCACTGTTTAGGCCACAGGGTCCAAATTGTTTGAAAAAAGTAGTGGCTTATAGTCCGAAAATGACGGTAAATAAATAACAATTTATAGCATGCGAGTATCTTGTCTGATGTGAAAAAAAAAAAAGTCCTGCCAGGCTAAAACCTTTTCACAAGCACTGTTACATGCAGAATCAGTTGCAGCTGCTTTTATTGATTCACAGGCAGTACTTTCTGTCTGTTTAGCTGGAATACTTCATATAAGCAAGAGACTACTTTATTCTCTTGCTTATATGAAGTATTCCAGCTAAACAGTTTGGACAAAGTGACACCCACATCAAAGTAACAATGTTGCCCTCAACCGGAACAGAAACTTTAATTTGATATGGATCATAACGATCAATGCTG
This sequence comes from Valencia hispanica, assembly GCA_963556495.2. NCBI lineage: Eukaryota > Metazoa > Chordata > Actinopteri > Cyprinodontiformes > Valenciidae > Valencia > Valencia hispanica. The sequence continues at coordinate 38,086,501 of OY747700.1, read as the reverse complement.
CCAGAACATTTGTGCATCTCAAGCCAGTAATGGTTTGAAAGGAGAATTTGCCAGTCATGGAAATGCAACATCCTGACGTGTGTAGACTATAGGTTATAATGTCAAGCTTTAGCATATTTGGGAACCTGTTGAGCTTCAGAACTAAAACAACTCAGGTAGATGCTCACATGGCTTGGCAAGACCCAGTGCCAAAGTTTTACACTAAGTCAGACTAGTCCCCTAATTGACATTATCTTGGTCCGGGATGGTCAGCAAGTGAAGGAGTCATTAAAGCCATCAATGTGCTGAAAACGGTGCAAACTTGTCTAGGAATTAGAAATTATTTCCACTACTTCCTAACTAGATTCCTAAACATAACTTTTAATTGCCATGGTCCCACTATCCTCAGATCACCTTTACACTATGGAGATTTTTTTCTAGTCATTCTCCAGTCTGACTAGAATTCCAATAGATCACAGTAACAAATTCTTCTTTCCAACAACCAATAAGATTAGCTACCATAGCTATGCAGATGATACTAGGCTCTACATTACAACGTCACTGGATGACTTTGAACCCATTCAAACGCTAAGCAAATGCATAGAGCAAATCAATGGATGGATGTGCCATATCTTTCTCCAACTGAACAGAAAAAAAACTGAAGTACTTATTTTTGTACATAAGGAGGAATAATTAAGAGTCATTACACATCTTCAGTTAATACAGCTAGAAACTACTGATCAGACCCGAATTCTAGGTGTAGTAATGGACTCAGACCTGAACCACCAGGGTCACATAAAGGCAATAACAAGGTCAGTCTTCTATCACTTGAAGAACATTTCTAGGATTAAAGGACTGATGTTGCAACAGGACCACGAAAAACTCATCCATGCGTTTATCTGTAGTCGGATTGATTAATGCAACCAAGTCCTCACAGGTCCTTACACTGGCTCCCTGTAGCTCAGAGAATAGACTTCAAAATACTTTTATTAGTTTATAAATCACTGAATGGCTTTGCACCAAAGTATGTTGAATATCTACTGTTACTATACCAACCCCCCAGACCACTCAGTGCTTCTAATTCAACATCCCTAGAATTTGAACCAAACATGGAGAAGCAGCTTTCAGTTTCTATGCTCCTCTAAGCTGGAACGAAACTTACAGACAACTGCAAACCTGCTGAAACACTGGGTTCTTTTAAATCAAAGCTAAAAACCCATCTGTTTAGAGCTACATTTGAGTAATGTTTTTGTGTATCATATGTTTTGTGTGTGTTTCATGCTTTTTTACCTTATCCTAAAGTCATGTCTGCTTTTGAGTAAAGTTTTAACGTGTCATATGCTCTGTCTATGTTATTGCTGTTTTTACTTAATCCCCTAATCATATAAAGCACCTTGAATTACCTTGTTGTTGAAAGTGTGCTATACAAATAAAATTGCCTTGCCTTGCCTTGCCTTGATTTGCCTTCCCAATACTCCAAAATTATAATAAATGGTCTGTTTTACAGACACTGTGGAGGCTCTATTCTTTCAGAAAATCTCCCTATGTAGAAGCACTCCAAACATGCCGCTGTAGTTTTGTATGGAGCCTTTTAGTCACATTTAATGAATGATTCTTTAATGAGTGGTGGAATTTGTTTCCTGTACAGCATCTTAAAAATGTTACCAACATAAAACATTTAAACATATAACACAGTTACATAGACAAACAAAGACTTCTCTAGTACATAAGGGCCCAGCGTTTCAGGGTTCATATATATATATATATATATGTGTGTGTGTGTGTGTGTGTGTGTGTTTGTGAAAAAGGTTCAAATCCATCTAAAACATTAAAACGATTAAGCTCGGAAAGGGGTCCTTCTTTTGTAGGATACACTTAGACTGCTTAGACTTATTCTATTCCAGAACATGTAAGTGGCCATCAGACTAGTGCTCCTGTGTAAAAACGCTTGTCTTTCTCTATTTACAATCCCCAGTGTCGTATTTTCATACTAAATGTGCGGTTTAAACTTTTCTTCCTCTTTCTCCCCTGTATTAATATTAATCAAACTCTTTTTTAAATATTATTTTGAAGTTTTCCTTCTTTTTTTCATTCAGGTGTATGGAGTGTTGGTGGACTGGAGGTTTCCACAGGTAAAGTTTCCTCAATTGAAGCAATGAATGGCTCCACAGTTCTGCTGCCCTGCACTTACTCATCTTGCATTGGCATCAAAAACCTCTACTTCAACTGGAAATACAATGACAATGGAACTTTTTTAAAGGTATAAATAACGTTTCTATGTGTACAACCACTGAAAGTACAAACTGTTTTTAAATTGAGACATAATTGCAAATACAGACCTATTTCTGGCAAACACATGTGAAAGTTGATTGCTTTTGAAATTAAAATTGGTCACTGCCTTTTACCACTTCTGTATTCTGTTGCCTTACAATTAAATTTTGAACGGAACTTGGCTTCAAACCATGCGTTGTTTTGGTTCTCTTTTGCCATGAACAACTCTGCAAAAAGTTATTCTTCAAGAATTTGGATAAATAATTCCTTTCATTTTAACCTAATCTTCTAAACCTCAGTGCTGCAAAAAATCGTCTAAGCCTGATGGTACAACCCATCAAATTAAATGTTGCTCACAGGGGAAAAGGTTTGTGCTACATGAAATATTTTCCTTTTTCAGTTTCGGGCTCTGTTTACTAAAGTGGCACTCTTTAGTGTAGACATCTCTGTTACAATGCCAGGCAGCACCTAGTAAATCCTTTCAAACCCTTTTTTGCACATAATGTGACATTCATTTTGCAGGATCCATCTGAAAAACAACTGTTTGTTCAGTCTCATTGCTCAAGTCCAAACATTCTTAAAGCAATACTTTGATAAAGGAAATTCTGATTAATTTTCAGCTTTTAGTCCTCTCACTCCTACCATGAATTGTGCTGAATCTGATTAACCTAATATACAGTTCAGCTGTCCTACTTGGATTTTTCTGACGTTTTTATATTTTGCATCCTTTAGCTGAAGACATAATTTGTAGAAAGGTTACAAAGGATCAGATTGATTACATTGTACAAATGTATCAAAAAAGTGTCAAAGTTAATTTATATAACATGGCATAATGAAGATAGTCAACAACTGGACAAAAGGACGGACAATAGTGAGTTTTAAAAAACAAAACGTTGAATTGTCACCCTAATTACTAATAAGACTGAAAAACTACACTAAACTTAAATTAAACTAATGTTTGGGCCATGTCAGTTCACCACTTTTATTTTTTCTCTTCCAAAAAATGTATTTGTTGGAAGAGGTGTAATTTGTTAATCGTTGATTAGTACAAGATAAATGTCCTGATATACATTGGAAAAGTTTAAAAATGGTTAAACATGCCCTTTTTTACATCTCAAAAACGTGGTATTTTAAACTAGTCTTGTACACTTTTTAGCGCCACTTTAACCAGTATTCATGTCTAACCTCTGAGCTCTAATATAGAAAAAAATCCCAAGGCAACTTTTTTTTCCCAATACACTGCTGATTTGATAGTCCTTGGAAATAAAGTGGATAACTTATGCTTTGTATCTAAGAAGAGGTTTGTGTGTACAGTTGTGTGAAGCAGAGATTCCCACGGAGAAAGTGGAGCCAAAGGTCCAAGTTTTCCATGAGCGTGTAGAGTTTGTCGGCTCCTCAAAGACAAACAACATCTCCATCTTGTTGTGGAACATAACTTTTGAAGATGAAGGGGAATACACCTGTTTTGCCAGAAACCCAAAAGAGAAGAACCGCAACCACAGTGCTATCTTCACCCTTATAGTGGTTGACCAAAGTATGTAACACATGTAGTGATGTGCATATACCTGAAACACGTAAATTAAGTTGTGTTTAGTTCAAATAAAGACAATCCTTATAGAGTTAAACATAAAGCAAATTTTCTCTCGCTTTTCACAGTGAAAGAGGTCGACAATACATTGACAGTCATTATTGTCTCAGTTCTGGGTGGAGTCATTGGCCTTGTCATCATCATCATGGTGATAAAGGCAGTGGTCCTTCATTTTCTACACAAGGGTAATGAGAAGACGTGAGTATGACACTGACTAGAGTACAGTGCCTTGCAAAAGTGCACTATTTTTGCATGTTGTCACACTACAACCTCAAACTTGAGGTCTCACTTTGTTTTCTTGCAGTTTTATGTGTCTGACCAACACAAAGTATCACCCAATTGTGTATATAAATGTTGAATTTACAATTTTTAAAACATTTTTACAAAAAAAGACAATCAGAAAATGTGTAATGCATATGTATTCAGTACCTAAGTCAATGCTTTGTGGTACCACCCTTTTACTTCAACTATAACTGCAAGTATTTTGAACCTTTGTATGTCTTGGCCAGGTTTGCAAATGTAGAGACTGAAATTTGTAGCCATTCTTGTTTGAAAAACAGCTCAGCCACAGTGATATAGGATGGAGAGTATTTTTGTGCAGCAATTTTTAGGTCCTGCCTTAGTTTCTAGATTAGATTTAGGCCTGGGCTTTGACTGGGCCATTCTTTTCTAAAAGGTTTTTCTGGCACTAGTAGTGGTGCAGTAGACTAGCTATGAAATGAGAACCGAGACAAAGGGGAAAGACATGCAGCAAAGGACCCTGGGTTGGGAACCAACCCCCAGATGGCTGCGTTGAGGACTAATAGCCTCCATATATATTGGGTGGCTGCTATATCTCTACACCACACATCACGCCATTGGGGCATTGTTACATGTACATTGGTTTTTATTCAGACCCTTCCATTGTAGCTCCAGCAGTATGTTTATTGTCATTGTATTCTGGTAGGTCAACCTCTGGACCGGTCTCAAGTCTTTTGGAGCCTTCAGCAAGTTTTATTCCACAATTGCTCTGTGTTTAGCTCCATTGATGTTCCCTTTTGCTCTGACTAGCTTCACTGTCCCTACTGAAGAAAATAATGACCACAAAATCAGGCCGCAGCAACATATTGCACCGCAGGGATCTAATCAAATCAAATCAAACTTTATTTATATAGCACAATTCATACAATAAATGCAACTCAAAGGGCTTTACAAATTAAAATGAGCCCACATGCCCACATTCCCTCCCATCCCCAGTAATATAAAAGCAATTTGACAATAATACCCCCGCATTACACTCATCTTCTGACACACACACACAAACACATGCGTAAGGACATAAGAAGAATAAAATAAAATGCCGTGGGCTGAGTTCAGATGAGCCAGACAAGCTAAGTAAGGAAACATCATCAGGGGAGCCATCTGCCCCAACCGCAGCAGAACCACAGCAGCAGCTGAGGCATCGCCACAGGGCGCCCAGGGAAGGGAGGGCGGAGGCCCCCACATCTACCCAGGCACACCCGGAGAGCACCCAGGCTGCCACAGCCGACCACCGCCCCCAGGGCTGAGGGCTCCCACAGAGGAAACACTGGAAAAGGGTGAAATAAGGTTAATATATGTGATAATAAAATTCTGATAGAAGAGAATGTATAAAGATAAAATAAATCTAAAATGAATAAATGAGTAATAAAAATAATCAGTTAAAAACATAAGCTCAAAAGGTGAGTATAAGATAAAAAAAAGAAAAAAAAACTGATTGAATAGGACATAACGGATAAAATAATAAACTAAATAAATGAATAATAAAAGTAATCATTTAAAAGCTAGGCTAAAGAGGTGGATCTTGAGCCTGTTCTTGAGAACATGGACATTCTCTGCGGCCCTGAGATGCTCTGGCAGCCCGTTCCAGAGGCGAGGGCCATAATAATGAAAAGACCCCTCGCAAGGGTTCATATGGTAAAAGCAGTTCTGATAGATAAGAAGGCCCAAGACCGTTTAGACACTTAAGAACCATTAAAAGTATTTGAAAATTGATCCTGAAACATACGGGGAGCCAATGCAGTGATTCTAAAATCGGAGTGATGTGCTCCCGCTTTCTGGTCTTCGTCAGGGCACGTGCTGCTGAGTTTTGTAAGAGCTGTAAGGCTGAAATCCTCTTTTTGGGAAGACCAGAAAGCAGGACATTGCAATAGTCAATTCTACTGGTGATAAAAGCATGCATCAGCGTCTCCGTATTGGCCCGAGAGAGAATGGGGTGGACTCTGGCGATGTTCTTCAGATGATAAAAACCTATTTTGGCTATGTTTTTAATATGATGCTGGTTGTCAGGGTGATGTGCAGTGGTACTTTTCTGCCCCACAATTCATAAGTAGGCTAAAATGCTCAATTCCTCAATGCTTATCAAATCAAAGCACCTTAATGTTTTCTGTGCCCCCTACATGGCTTGTGGCAAACTGCAAACAGAATTCTTATGGTGTTTTTTATTAATAGCTTTTTTTTAATCCACTCCATAAAAGCCAAATTCATGGAGTGGACACTAAATAGTAGTCTATTTACAGGTTCTTCCCCCTGAGCTATGGATCTTTGCAGCTTTTCCTGCGTTACCAAATAGGTCTTGGGTTATTCTTTGATTGTCATCTGCAGAAATACTCAGATGACTCTGCAATTGTCAGGTGTATCTGAGATGGACAAGAAGCTGAATACAGAGAGCTGGTGGACCGCTTTGTGACATGGTGTGGAAACAATAGTCTCACCCTGAATGTAAACAAAACAAAGGAGATGATTGTAGATTTCAAAAGAAAAAGGGATAAGTCAAACACTGTTTCCATCATGGGAGAAGAAGTGGAGGTGGTTGAGGAGTATAAATACCTCGGAGTTCACGTTGACAACAGACTAGACTGGAGATTGAACAGTGAAGCCGTCTACAAGAAGGGACAGAGCAGACTGTACTTCTTGAGGAAGCTTAGGTCCTTCAAGGTTTGCAGCAAGATGCTGGAGATCTTCTACAACTCTGTTGTGGAGAGTGTAATCTTGTCAGCTGTCATATGTTGGGGTAGCAGCATCAGAGCAAGGAATTTAAAAAGGCTAAACAACCTGATAAAGAGGGCTGGTTCTGTTCTTGGGACAACTGTGGAACATCTGGAGATGATAATGCAAAGAAGGATTTTTCATCAAATCAAAAAAATTTTGGACAACCCTGAGCATCCTCTTCATGAGATTGTCATACAACAACAGAGCGTCTTCAGTCGGAGGCTTCTTCAGTTTCGCTGCAATATAGACCGTTACAGGAAATCCTTCCTGCCCACAGCCATCATTATCTACAACATCTCCTTAAAGAATTAATTATATGAGCTATACCAACACTTAATTTCCCTCTGGGATCAATAAAGTATTTTTGAATTTGAATTGAATTTGAATTGATTAATGCCCTCTTTTGTCTGCCTGTTAATTTAGGATCAGCCATGTCTTGGTTTTCTTTGTCCATTTTTAGATAATGGGCCAAAAAGTGCTGGTGGAGCAGTAGTTAGTAGCATTGTTATCTTGACGCAACAAGGTTCTGGTTCAAATCCCATCCTGGGTTCTTTCTCCATAGTGTTTGGAAGTTTTCTCCTTGAATGTGTGGGCTCTCTCTGGGTATTCCAGCTTCATCCCACAGTCCAAGAAACATGACTACTATGTTAATTGATCTATTTAGAATAGCCCTTGGCATGAATGTGTATGTGCATGGTTGTGTGTCTCTGTGTTGCCATGCCATGGCCTGAAGACCTGTCCAGAGTGTACCCCATGCAATGATTGTTGGGAAAAGGCCCCAACCCTCCCATGACTCCACGAAAATGATAATTGGTTATAGACAACGGATGGAAAACAGAAGAGGGCTCCGTGAGGTTTTATAAAGCTTTGAACTTAACCTTGTTTTAACGTTCTCTCCAACTTTATCTTAAAGTCCTGTTTTTCTTGGTCTTCATGATACCATTTGATCACTAATGCTAACAAATCTCTAAAAAAATCTCTGAGGCCTTCATAGAACTGGATTTAAAACTGGATTTTAACGTCCACACAGGTGGGCTCATCGTTATTAGGCTGCTCCTGAAAGCAACTGTTTGCAGTGGGTTTTATTTATGGATGCAGCTCTAACGAGGATTTTTGTTATGTACATGCAATGCTTTACAGAAGTGAATACATCATTTTCAATTGTACATATAATTTTCTTTCCACTTCATAATTATTTGCTACTTTGTATTGGTCTGTATATATATATGTATATATATATATATATATATATATATATATATATATATATATATATTGTATATATATATATTGGTTATAAATACTTCTCCAAGGCATTGTGTTAAGTGCTCTGAGAATGAATAATTAACATACTTATCTATTGAATATTGAGAGTAAATGGGTGGATAATAAATATGTTGCTTCCAGTTTTAACTGTAGAAGTCCTATTGCTCCAGTCTAAAACAACTCTAATAACATATAATTTGCCTTAAAATATATGGGTGCTTTTATTAGATTTCTTATTTTAGTTCGAAAGCTAAGTTTAAAGTGGATAATGCACAAACAAAAAACATAACTAAACTGCTTTTATTATAAATATTACGAGTTAAATATATGCATTGTTGGCTGTTTTTATATGTTTTTAATAAACCAACTTAGCTAATCAGCTGTTTATCTAGAGTCATACTCACTTATTTTGATAACCTGAAGAAACAAAGATAAAAATAACAATTACATGTTTATCCAGCAGCCCAAACAAAAAATACATTTTTATCCAGCAGACCAAAATAATTACTTATGTTTATCCAGCAGCCCAGCTTAAATTGAAAGTAAAACAAAAAAAGTATTTTTCAATACAATAATTATACCTTCTATTACTGAATTAGTCATTTAAGTCTTTCCTTGCATGCCATTTATGTTCATATTGTGTCAATTTAAAAATGGCTGACTAAACATTAAAAACAATCACCTTTGCTCAGAACCTAGCCAATCTAGCAGTCTCTGTCTTATTTCAAACAGCCGGCTAGACATTTTGGTGCCCTTGGTGAGATTTTGTTTGGTGCCCCACACCCACATCCCTTCATTGGCATACCATTGCCTAACCCCTGTTGAGTCATTTACTACGTATTAAAAAAGGTGGTGTGTTAAGGAACTTTATTTTAATGGACAATTACCTAAATACAATAATAACTGCAATCTAATAATAATTTTAAATCAAGAACAACAATGACTGCCTACATAGTGTTGATGTCAGAACAAAAAGAATGGTTCAATGTACATTATTTATGCATTACTAAAATAAAAATAGGTTGCATTACAACAGTATAGTTACAGTGTAGTTACAATATCTAAAGTAGCCTTATTAGGCAACGCTACCAGTCACTCTCTCCTAAATTTACGGGGCAGGTCAATTTTGTATGCGCTACGCTTCTAAAACGCATCAAGCTCAGCAGTTTAGATCGGGCCAGACAGGAAATCAAACATGGAAGCAGTGAAAAAATCTAGAAATTTGTAATATAAAAGACATGTGGAGATTTCAGATTGCTTAACTATGAAAAAAAACTAAACAAAACATCACTACCTGTGACAACAGGGTTGAAGTCAGTCGGTCTGTGGATCTAATTTGTTGGTTTTTATCATGGAAAACTAGAATTTAATCCTTGGAAGTGGAGAATCACCCAGTTTATATGATACAAGTGATCATTCTTACAAGGACAGCAGGAAAAAGGAGAAGGCATGGACAGAAAGATATGCAATTTTGGAGTGGATGGTTAGTTTTTGCTACTTAACATAGATTTTTTTTCCGCATGCTACCCTTTAAGTTTTGCAATTGCAATTCTTCCGGGATTCCATTATCTCCTGGGACCAGCTGGCTGGAACGCTTTCGCAAGTGATACGAGTCTAAAATGCACCAGGTGGCAAGGGATGCGCTGCTAAATTTGCGAGTAAAACTAATCTATTTTGTTAAATTCCGGAAAGCAGGGGTCAAATTAGACTGATACTATTGAACTACAGCTGAAGATCTTTGCCCGAACCCGTCGGGATCTGGTCGGGCCGGGTTCGGGCATAATTTCTATCATTATCCACGGGCTCGGACCGGGCTTGGGTTTTAGCGGTTAGCTGATCATCTCATTAGCGCAAACTAATGGTGTTAGTAAAATTCCCGAAAATGTCCAGGTTTTGCTCAGTTTAACAGACCAAGAATATTTATAATAAAGCACTGCACTGGGCCACTAATATTATTCCGATTTACCTGTCAAGATGTTGCATGCACACCACAGGCGTCATGATGTGAAAGACCCAGGTGTCAGACCACTCCTACTCTCAGATGAAAACAGAAAACATGCTCTGACTGCTGCACTGCGCTCTCAGACAGAAAATGCTGAAGTGTAAATGCTCTATTACCAGACATCCCAAGTCTCAAGTTGTAGAAGTCTTCTGCATTTTTATAGCAGCTCTCTGATGCCGACAAGTCAGATAAAATATCCTGAAATTTAGAGCAAGCGGAGCGCACACAGAAACGCACGCAGGCGAGACAGACTTTTAAGCAACAGAAGCGGTTAAAGCTGAGGATCTTACTATTCTCTCAGCCACTGCCAAGGTCCTCTTTTTGGGTCTTCAGACTATGGTCACCCTATAAAAAGTAAAATGTCCACTAAATTGAAAACCTGCTGGTCATGTTGTCCGGTGCCATTTTTTTCTATCGAAAACCCTGATGTGGGACTTTTGAATAATGTTGGGCTGTAATCGGGTTCGGGCTTTAATAAGCTGTCAATCAAAATATAGCCTACTCTTCAGGCTCGGGCTGAATTCTCTCGGGCCGGGTCGGGCCCAACTTTTAAGGCCCGATTACAGCTCTATATCGAACCTTTCGGTGACCAATCTCTGTTTGCACCAACAGACCTCCAAAGTACTGCTGCTGTTTTTACATTCTATCATTTCTCTTTCAGGGTTGTTCCTGTAAACTTTCCTTTCATACTCTGGGTCAGGCTCAGTACCCAATGGGGTCTTTTTAACATAACACCTTGTGGTCAAACATTATTTTGGAGATCTTGGGACACCATTTGCATGGGGTCAGAGGTTATGACAACAACAACAAAATTCTGGCAATTGGCAAAAAAGATTTATTGCAAAACAGTTCTTGTTAGTAAAAAGTAAAATCTGTGTGTTCATATACTGTACTCTCTAGGTCATTTGAAGTCAACTGGGACACTGTGGAACATGTGATTAAGACATATTTAATAAATGTGACAAGCTCTGGCTATCGATCATAACAAATGTAGTAGGCCCCAAGGCATAGACTGCAATCAGTGGACAGCTTACCTTAGACACAAAAAGTTACATTTACAAAGTGAAAAGAGAAAGCATAAAGTCTCAATAAGATGCTTGTCTTTTTCCCCTACCTTAATATTTGCATTTTTCTGTCTTCTGTAGTAAAGAGTGCCTGGTGAGCTCCTCAGGGAACGACAATACAGAAAATGGACTTTCAGGAGCCAAAGCTGACAACAAAGGAACACCAAAGGCTTAAGTGAAATGCAAAGATTGTATGTTTGTAAATATGTTAGAGGATTATACATGCTCAACGAAAAAGCTCTTATCAATGGACTGTTTTATCTTACTCGAGTCCAAATAATGCAACTTCTGAATATCTATTTTAAATCATGCTTGAGATTTTGGAAATGAGAACTGTGCAAGAAGCTGGATCACTCTGTATCTAATGTGAAAGCCCATTAGTCACACAGTGTGCCACCTTTTCTATTAGTCCCATCTGTATCTTACTGAATCCAAATTTTTCAGAGATTTTAGTTATCTCTGCCTGTAATTGCAGAATAACCTTCTCTATTATTTTCTTTTTTATCCATTGCTTAAACTAACAATCTTTTAATAGGTTGTAACTATTAGTTATTTTATCACATATTATCCACAGACGGAGAAAGAAATAGGTTATTTCGAACTTATTCTCTCCAATTTAAATGACTGGTTCTGTGAATGCAGTTGTTATTTTGGTTTTGTAAAAACTAGGATACAGACAGCACTAACCAACTCAGTCTATAAATTACTATGACAAACACCACAAACCTGCTGAGGTTTCATCTATAACTCCATACTGAAGAATTATTATGTGAGAAAATTGATGAATAAAAAGAAACAGTTTTCAATCACGATCAAAAATTGCAAATGAAAAAAATAAATATACATATATTACTGCCATAACTGTTCTTAGCACTAACAATTTGATATTTTGCAACTGTTTGAGAGTTTGAAACTATAAATTACTGTGCCAGAGTATTAAGGCAACCACACATTTTTATTTAAAGTGGCTTCAGTTACAACCTCTTTGATGTCAGTTTCAGTTTTCTTGTTTACAATCAGGTTCAGGCAAGACTAATCTTTTATTGTGACAGATTGTGACAGTACAACTGGCTAATCACTGTGGACAGCTTTTCTTGAGCGACAGAATGATCCAGTTCAGCACAGGTTTTATGGTTTTGCTTTGGATAAACACTGGTGCCTGTTCTGCTTCTGCTCCCTCTGCTGATGGGAGGATAAAACTCATAAATGTCATAAAAAGTCCAGAACCCTCATCAAAGACAATCCTCAGAGTACCATGCTCCCCATTTAATTCTGCAGCTTCTGACTAATACTCAATGCAATTTTAGCATGTGCGCATTTTGTATAACCTCTTATGAGCATATGCTGCAGCATTATACACCAACATTAGACTGTGTCGCATTTAACAATTCCACAGCCAGCTCAATTGCTGAATTAAACAATTTACACTGACCTAATGTGAGATGTTACCCCCAGTATCTGTAAAACAGTTACATTAGTCTTTTGGAGGTGTTAAAGAAGTTATTGTTTTGCTTAGTGGATCTACACGAAACCAGTCTGGTACAGACTTACATGTGGATTCCAGCTTTAATTCCTTCTCAAAGAAATCCTCAACAAAACATCTTACAAATACAGTGCACAGCAAAAGTGATTAATGGAATTCTAGTCGAGAGCAAGTCAATGAAGAATAATCTAAAAACTGGCAAGCAATATAATTAAAACATTTAATTATTGTTTACATTCCATAGGAAATTTAGATACATTTTTTTTTTCTCAAATGAATTTGTAATTATACAACAAGGCCAATGGGAGGTCTATAGTGAAAATTGTGTTATTTAGCGTTATAAAGCACATTCAAAGGGGCAAGTCGTTTTTTTGTTTAGGTTTTAATGTAAAGCTGCCATTTTCAGTGAAATGACCAAAAGGCAGCACTAAAAATTATGTAGCTGGTCAGGTTCTCTAAATTCTAAGGCCCTTATTAACTCTTTTTTAAATAAAAGAACAAATATCATTTGGGCTGCAACTTTCACCATGAATGCAAAATTATTTTTCATTCAGTTTTACTGATTGGAGTATATGTAAATAAGTATAAGCACAGAAGAATGAGTCAGAGGAGGAAGCAATTACATTTTTCAGTTTTGCAAGTTTTACTTTACTTTTTTATAATCTGGCCTAATAATTGGATTTATTTTATTAAATTATTTTTGGTAGAATCTTCGTAATGTAAAAATATAGTAAGAATGCAATAACCAAATTACATGATGTGCTTCTCCATTGTAGGCTACAATATAACTTGGTACATGTTTGGCAAGAGTTACGTAATAGAATGATTGTCTTTTCTTACTGTAGGTCAAAGCTAGTTTACTGGGTGTCAATTTTTAGTTATTCATTGTTTACAGTATTTACACAAAATCTGAAACAAGATCTAATCACTTTTATTATTAATAGAAAAAAACAGGTATTCCCTCTTCTAACAGATGATACAACATATTGATTACTAAGATTTAGTTTTTACTATTTGATTTAGATACACATACTTAAGCAAAAATATTGAATAAATTTTTTTCATCTTTGATAACAATCCCATATCAGTTATTCAGTTAGGTTTGCTTTCTTAGCTAGGCTTTCTGCTTTGGTAGGCACCCCATAGGTTGCTGCTTAACAAACATGGGACTTGTACAGTAAATGACAGGTGCCGGTACTTTTGTTTCCATACCATCTGTGTACATGGTTTTTGCAACAGGAATTATTCGCAACAGAAAATTGTAGATGCTTTATTTCAGACTGTCAGTGCTTAGCAACAGGTGAGAGAGCGGCAGGGCTGTGATACTTTCTACCCCATATAGCCATTTTTTAGGACATAAGAACAGTATGATGGACAATATTAGTAGTTTTGAAATTTTAAGTTCTAATAAACCTGGATATACTTTGATATTGGTAAGCAGCCTATGCCTAATACCCAATGTCTAACATTGTCCACATTTCAGAATAGCCAATAAGTTTCCTTGGTCGTGTACTTAAATATTTGGGCACTGGACATTACAAGAAGTTTCTTTTTAGGTTGTAATTATTATGTAATTATTATCCAGTTACATTTTAGCAACTTTCAATGCTAGTAGTTTTAAAAATAAGAAAAACACACAGAAGTGCAAAATTGCATGTTCAAGCATGCCTGCATCAAATAACATTAAGTAATTCCTACCTAACTGTACAGTCAACAAAATCCCCATTTAATTTCATCACTGGTTAAAATAGAAAAACACTGTGTTAAATGCGTTTAGGAAACCAGAGTATTTATTTTACTTTTTGATTTACAGCATGAGGTCACATCTCTGCAGAAGGCATTTTTGACTCTCTGAACACACATTCAAACCTTCAACAACAGAAAGCAACATGGATACATAAATCCATCTACACAAAGACCTACATGATCATAGTCACTTTAATACTACAAGATTGTAGACTGGCCTTTCAAAGAAAAAAATAGCGGACTTTATTAAGGTAAAAAGCAACTCTGTGAAAAGTTATAAATGATGTTCATAGTTTTTCCCCTAAATGGTATTATTTGATTTGATCTTTCTGAATTTTTCATTTGTGCCAGTCTTTTACTCTCTTCTATGAGAGTGCCCCTCTTGCTTTCAATGGAAGCAATAAGGCAGAAATCAGATTATGCAATAACCTGTTGTAAGGCACTTTATTGATGTGTCTGGCCAGGCAGGTAACTCTGTCTGTCCTAGGCATATCTCATTGTACCAATGTATATATCTATACCACACAAATACAGTTTGAAACCATGTACTGATAGCAACAGATAGCTTAACTAATTTGTCCTAGATAAAGGAAACTGCATTCCATTTACACTTAGCCGGAAATTCACTGCGCAGATTAAAAATCTGCAAGTAGCCTGAAAACCAAGAAATATAATTTAAAAAGCTTATTATTGTTTCTTAAATTTGGAATTGGCATAAATTAAGATCTAATTGAACTGTACATAATGTACAGCTGCAAAATAAATGGCTTCAAAAGAGCTGACTGAAATTTTAGTTTTGGTGCTTACATACTGTCACACCACACCAAGCAACCAATGCCTTCTCTTGATATTATAAATGGATTGCATTTCTCTGTTTCCTTTACCAGCAACCCATCTTGCTGATGCTATTAGCATTCTTACTATCCAACTCAGTCTTGTAGTATGCCATTCAAACTGTTGAGGAGATCCTGTTTGGCAACGTGCAAGGCTGTATATTAAGAGGACTTTTGGTTGTTGTGAATGTCTTGAGGAGACAGATGTGCTCACTTGAATACCATCTGGATAAATGTGTCTTTTACTGTCCTAAATTAGTTCAGGCAATCAGATTTCATTCAGCAAATGCATGCAATGCAGATGCTTCAAACACATGAAATGCAAAAGAGTAGAACAAAAATGGGTTAAATTGTCACTCATATGACAATTTTAAGTATAATCTGTCTTTAGAGTGGAATTATTTTGCTTGATGTAAATGGAAAGGGGAATAATTTTAAAGTGCTGATTAGTTGGACGTAAACCTGTAAGAACAGCTAATACTGCAACAACTACAACTGTGCAGTGTTGTATGTAACAGTGTCCTTAATATGCTCTAAAATGTGAATGTTATGGATGTAGGGATGCTCTGACACATACTAACATCCAGTGCACAAATGTAAATCCTTCCTTTACAGATCCCTCAACAAAAAGGTGCATACTTACATCCATTGTCTTCCTGCAGGTGAAAGCAATATTGTTCTTGTTAGTGTTGGTTTTCCCAATATGTCTTACCCTCTCATTAGCATTATGAATATGGTTCTTAGTTTTCACAAAAGAATACTGTTGTTCTATATCTTATGTATTTCAGGGTTTCTGCAGGTTTCAGTAGTATAAATACTTTTAGGAACACTATGATGTCAGTTTAAGAACTACGTGGATTTAAACAAAAATAGGTTAACATTAAAATGAAACCCGAACCTTAATAACTCAACAGCATTTTACTTTACTTATTTAGGCATCAAGGTAAGTTAAATATAACTTATGTTTTTTGTATCTTTTTACATTCTAGCCTTTAGAGTGTACATCATCACATTTATTGACAAGTTTTAGCTTATGTGTTTCTTTCTTTCTATTTTTTTTCAAGCCTGTTCTCATTAAACACACACTCTCTCACATGAAGATTTCTCCTGCAGGTTTGCGAAGAATCTCAGACAATAAATTCCTTCTGATGTGGCTGTCCTGCAACTTGACCCTTATGGCATCATCAAAGAATCATAAAAACCTAAGTTCTTAGCCAAAACTACAACACAAAGTTAAGGATTTATGCTAGTTTAAAATGTAATTGATTTATAAAATAAGGAAAAAACAAAGAGCAAGTGAAAGAAACAATGCATTTACAAATTTAAAATGTAACAAAAGAAATGTAGAGCTTATAAAAAAAATCTGGACATTTTTACCCTTTTACAGGTCAAAATGCAAAGAACAATAAATCAGAAATTTTTGTGACCTGCGGAAACCCTGCAATCTTTAACTTTACTTGTGTGTTTTCTCAAATGAAGGCTGTTAACTCAAAATAAGAGAAAACTGAAGGCTATAGGTCAGGCCTTTTTTGTTTTGTGTACATGAAGAGGTTTTAGAGTGATGCTGCGATTTAGCAAGACAAAATTATGCTCCTTGCTTTATAATTAGTTCCGATGCTTGAAGACATGCCTTTTTTTATCTGAAGACTTTGTGTCAGCCTCCACGCTACTGTAAGCAAAGCTATTTATTCCCTTTTTTCATCTTGTTTTTGTGTTCTTTGTGATATTTTGAGGTGTTTTCTCTCCTCCTCTGAGTAATACCTGTCCTGAATACAGCATAACTCTTGAGGTCAGCGACCTGCTCATACTGACTCCTGCAGTCCAGATAGCATGTGCTCAAAACTCAACTACTGCAGTGGTGTAATAGAGCACAGCAAAATATGATTGCCACCTAGTGGCAGATGAATGCATAACATATCTCCCCTGTATGGCAAGGCAGTGTGATATGCCAGATGCATTCAATGCATCTCAATTAGCAAAATTAGGATTGTAGCATGTAAAAAGGCTGTCTTTAATAGTGCAAGCTGAAATATATGTTTAACTATCTATGTGATAATATCACTGACTACTACCACCACAGTGCACAGTTATACACAGTGTTGCATTTATTGCTATTGCTTTGTGTAATGATTCAAGTTAGAGCAAAATAAAAAACATCCTTTTTTCTGTGCCAAATTAAAGAGATATTCATATTTAATAAAATAAAAAAACAATGTGTAAGTTTACAGAAATTACACTGGAAAATTAAAACATCAGTTTCTGCAAATGTTGGACAATGGGCAAGCTGCTGCCATTTGACAGCTAAGAGTGAGAAATGAGAATTTGTAGACAGCTTGGGGTCACTGTATTGACCAAGCGTTATAAGTCCTGAGTGACCACTATAATTCCTTAGAGTTAGTATTGCTCTTACTGCCAGAGCAGCTGAAACTCATACTGCCAGTCCAAGAGTCTCACGTCTGCTGTTGCTACATCACTATTCCTATAACACGCCTTTGAAACTACTCTTACTAGGTTGAAAACCCACTGTAAAACTGTCAGCTTCCATATTGTGTTACAAATACATTGCTCAGTACAAAGTGCTGCAGTTTGAGCAGGTGAAAGTCTCACTGCCACGCCAAACGTCTGACGTCTAATTCTCTGTCTCCCACATTCCAATCCACAGCTGCAATGATTTGTCAGTTAATCCATTGATAATTTGCAGGAAAAGGAGAAACTGCCAAATATTTCAATTTGTGTTTAGCAACTTTTAGAAAGTTATTAAGGTAAATTATTTTAAAAGGGTTAGTAATGTCACTTTTATTTGTGACTCTTCCACTAAACCAATTTATTATATTAAGGAGAAAAACATTCAGTACTTTCAGTTTTGTTTAGATAAACTGCAATTGGCATTTTGGACAGTTTTTGGGCATTATATAGATCGTAAACATTACCCAGCAAGACAACTTGGAAGTAAATCAATAATAGAATACTTGTAAGTTGCAGCTCTATTCCATAAAGATTAAATGATGAAATCATTGATCTAATTATGGTTTAAAACATAAAAACAATTTACTTATATGGAAAATAAATGTCATCTTATCTTTGTAAAAATAACTGAGAAATACGCAGACCAAGACCAGCTAGCTCAATGTATAAAAACAAGCACAGACTTAAACTGACCGATTCGCCTTTTCTCACAGCAGCTCTAAATTTTAGACTTCTTTAAAATCTTTTACATATACATCTAACTGAATAAAGACAACAGTTTCATATCTTCACTGTGTATCGTGGCGACATAAGACTAAACAACCCGTAGAAATTATAGAACTTTGGTGTATAGCTTCAAATTTGCTCATAGTCCGTTTAACACACATAAGCAAAGCAAATCTGCAACCCTGTACTCCTGGGTCAACTTTCCTGTGAATGTTCAGCTGTTTGTCTTTGTGACCATGTTGCTCATGCTCCTTTCATGACTATGCACCTCAGCCTTTTGACTTACAAATAATACAATCTGAAAATTATAATAAAAACGAAATATCATAAATCTTTCTGAAGTATGGTGTGGCTTCATTTTGTGTGTGTCTCTGTCTCTACTTTCTTCCCCAGGCCAATGAACAAATACAATCAAATTAAAGAAGATATAAAACATATATTCCAAATGTGTTAGTTTGCTTCTTAAAAACATGAAACAACATCAAGATTCTAATATTGCAACAATTTCTAAAGACAAACTGTTCCACAGTGGAAAACAGCAAGTGAATGCTATGTGCTATTTGTGATAAACTGCCTTTACATTTTGGTTTTGTGTTTTGACTATTTTCCTATAGTCTATTCGCCCCATAAATGCATTAGGCTTTGGGACTTCCTGAATTGATAAAGAAAAAAACATTCCTGTTCAAGTTTGTCTTAGAGTGCGAAACTTGCTGCTAAGATGTACATCATATACTCTACATCACTGGTTAATTACAGTGCTTTAAAAAGTTAACTATATCCTGCAATTTTTTCACATTTCGCCATGTTACAACATTAAACTTGAATGAATTCTGTTGGACTTTTGTGTGATAGACCACCAAAGTGCGTAGCCGTGAGGCATGCATTGTTATTTAGCCCCCAGTATTTTAATTCGTCAAACCAATTTTTGCTGCAAATACAGAGCTGCAGATCTTTTAAATCGCCATTACCAGAGTAGCACAACTTGAAAATGAAGTTTTTGCCTATTCTTCCTTGCAAAATACCTCAAACAACATTACAACATTAGAGAATAAAATAAAAGCAGCAATAAACCAACAGTAAAAACATGAAACACGATATTAGAGACACATAACATATGACATCTTAAAACATATGACATTCCAGGTATTATTTATCACTTACTCAAAGGCAGCTCTAAACTGATGGGTTTTAGCCCTGTTTTAAAAGAACTCAGTGTTTCAGCAGCTTTGCAGTGGTCTGGAAGTTTGACTCAGATAAGGGAAGCATAGAAACTGAAAGCTGCTTCTCCACGTTTGTTTCTAATTCTAGGGATGATTAGTAGACTAGAGTTGGAGGCCTTAGTGGTCTGTGGGGTTTGGTATAGTGATAACAGATGATTTTATAAACTAATACAAGTATTCTGAAGTTTGGAGTACATCTTTAAAATAATTGGGACAACATGCACAATGTTAGCCTTTAAAATATATTTTTAGGTTTAAGTACAAAATGCTGTAGTACCTAATACGTAAGATCAGTAAATCATCAAACTATACTCAGGCGACAGAATCAATTTTACATCATATCCAGTAACTAGTGTAATTTTCGGACCATTGAACGCACCTGAACATAGGCCGCAGCAGCTACATTTTACAAGAAAATACATTTTGTACATATATAGGCTGCACTTGAATATAAGCCATAGGTGTTCATGTTTTAATATGATATATTTACACAGAAAGATGGTGTGCGGAAGATTTTTTTGTTTTGTTTTAATTTAAGACATGCTTTTTTAAAACTGTCTGAAAATTGGCAGTATTGCACCAACACGACAGTAACATGCCTGGTTTGAAAGGAAAACAGATTTTAGCCTACCAGAAAAGTATTTGGTCGCTGTCTTCGTCTTCCTCTTGCGCACTAAAGCCACTGAAGTCGTCTTCTTCAGTGTCTAAATTGAACACCCTCAGAAGGACT
Organism: Valencia hispanica; assembly: GCA_963556495.2. Classification (NCBI taxonomy): domain Eukaryota; kingdom Metazoa; phylum Chordata; class Actinopteri; order Cyprinodontiformes; family Valenciidae; genus Valencia; species Valencia hispanica. Next base: position 38,066,118 of record OY747700.1, on the reverse strand, counting down.
TCATCACACTTTCTCAGTCTCTCTTTCGTTGCCGCTCTCAATATCACATTTGTCTTCAGGCAAATTAACCCTTGAGCTTGTGCTGTCATCTTCATCACGCAACAGTCCCTCCTTTTGAAACCCATTGGTGATGGAGGATTTTTTCACACTGCTCCACGCTGTCAGGATCCACTGGCAGACTTGAGCAAAAGTTTCTTTTTGCATGCGGCTAGTCTTGGTGGATGATTTGTCTCCCTGCCAATAATCCAAGCCTCCCACTCAACTTGGAGTGCCACTTGAAATGCACAATTCACGCTGATGTCCAGTGGCTGGAAATTTTTGTTGTGCCTCCTGGAATCAGAGCTGGAATTGAGTTTGTCCTGTTGATGGCTGCTTTCACAGAATCCGTTATATGGCCCACCATGCTGTCCATAATGACCAATGCTTTTTTTCTGAGAAAAAATCATCTTGCCGTAGAACTCCATCGGTCTTTCCTTCAACAGGCTTTCTACCATCCACCATTTTGTCTTGACTTTCACCACGATTACTTTTGGGAGTTTTTCTTTTCGCATAGTTGTCCGCTTAAGAATTACCTTTTGTCTGGATGCTGTACAGCTCAGAACACAAGTTAAATGCGTTCTCTCATAGCCAGTTTTTTACAGCGCGACAGATGATTCACCTTTCTTGTTAACTGTCCTAGTGAGAGGCAAGTCAAACATTAAAGGTACTTCATCCATGTTCATGACGTTGTCTGGTCTGATGGAATTTTCAGCAATCTTTGTTTGAGTGAAGTTGCAAAAATGTGTACGTTTTTCCTCATAGTTGGAAGGGAGTTGCTGACACAGAGTCGTCCTGGCCCTAATAGCCAGGGCTTTAATGAAATCTTCAGTCTTCTTTTCGGTCGTGATTGTTTTTGCTTTCAGCTGGATCAGCACCGTGGAAACACCTCGGATGTCCGCTCTCTGTGTGTTCACCCAGTCTTCAAGAATGTTTTCCAATTTAGGCCATCAGCTTTTATGTCCTCTGAAAGCTTTTGTCATCTCTTTACATTGACTCAATTCTTCCTTCTACCTCCTCCAACATCTCACCATCGTGTCATTGATGCCAAAGTTAAGAGCAGAAGCTCTATTTTCTTCTTTCACAGCCAGCTTGATTGCTTTTAACATCAAAGCTTTATCAAATGCATTTCTTTGTGTGTTTTTTTCCATGATGTGGGTGTGTGCATGATGCACAAAATAACAGTTCAAAATCAAAACTAATGTCTTCTTCGGTACATAATATTTCCCCACATGTCTGTCTCACTTTTGCGCTTCCTGCTATAGTGCCCACCCCTGGAGGCCGTTAGCCAAAAAATTCTATAAATTAGCCGCATCGTTGTACAGGCCGCAGCGTCCAAAGCTTGTGAAAAAAGTAGCGCCTTTTAGTCCGAAAATTATGGTATGCAGTTCAGTTTAAAATTGTTGTTTAGTTTTGCTTGGATACAATTCATTACAACCTCCTGTATAAAGCTGCTTTAAACCCCTTAATGATTTGAAAGACCAAACTGAGTTGCTAAAGTTGTTCACTGCAGTTAAGAACCTCAGCCAAGTTAGTGTTACAACATTTGGATTCAACAGCCCAAGTATAAAAATTCTAATACATGTTTCTTTGTTTTGTTTTTTTAAGTTTATAAGGAGCCCAAGTAGGCTGCACAGTGGCACAGTTGGTAGCATTGCTGCCTTGCAGCAAGAAGGTCCTTTGTTCAAGTCCCAGCCTGGGGTCTTTCTGCATGGAGTTTGCATGTTCTCCCTGTGCATGCATGGGTTCTCTCCGGGTACTCCGGCTTTCCTCCCACAGTCCAAAAACATGACCGTTAGGTGAGTTGATTTCTCTAAATTTCCCTTAGGTGAATGTGAATGTTTGTTTGTCCTGTATGTCTGACTGGCGACCTGTCCAGGGTGTACCCCGCCTCTCGCCCCATAACAGCTGGAGATAGGCACCAGCATAGGAATGACGGCTACAGAAAATGGATGGATAGATATGAGCCCAAGTCTCCCATGGGTCCCCTAACCGGAAAACAAAGAATAAAGGTCAATGGAGGGATACAAGTTATTTTCTGGTCTGCTTTGCCTTACGCACGGATCACAGATATGCAGTACCTCAATTTAAATGATAACTAATGATGTGAGTTTCAACTGTGTTTGTCATGAGATTTGCGATTTTTTTGCTTGTAAAAATTCGTAATTAAAAAGACTGCAAATCAGAACTAGCATATATGATGTCAAATAACATTTGCTAGCACTTGAAATACTCACAAGACCTATATGACCACTTTTTCAGTAACTAGTAACGTAATGCATTAGCCTGCTATTTCCAAACCAGAAGTTACTTATCTAAGTCAATGTGCATTAGTATATTTGTCATTGTCCTAAGCAAAGATATTTGCTTGCTTCTGGCTGAATAACTACATATGCCAAATCACGTTTTCACATCACGACAACTCAGGTGTAACACATATCAAACAGCCAGCAGTACAAACATAAGCAACAATGGAGGTAATGCGAGGTAATGAGAGAGATGCAAGTTTTATAGCTAGGAATACCGTCGCTATTTTGAATTTGGGTCGGCTAAAGATTACAATATTAGGGTTTGTTGTACACTGTGCTGTTGACAAAGTCTTTCCTTCAAAAACACTAAGTCATATTTAGAGAAACATTCGAAGCCACAGTACGGCAGAGTCCCAAAAATACTTTTTATAAATCAAAAAAGTGTTTTTGTTAGGTTAAGTCAAGAAAGACAGTCTTAATTTTATTTCTTTATAAAATCTTTTTTTTTCAGGAAATGCTTTTTTGGTTAAATGAAATGAAAGGAGAAACATTGTTGTTCTCATAGTTAAAAATTCACTTCTATAGTAATTGGCAAAAAACAGTAGTCAAAACCAGGAGTTAAAAGTAACTTAAACTTGTTATCTAACTTAGTTACTTTTGAAATCAAGTAATCAGTAAAATAACTAAGATACTTTTTAAAGAATGAATCAGTAATATTAGTCACTCAGTTTTTCATGGTAACCGGGGCGGTGACAGCGACTGAATTTAATTATACAGAAGTAATTACTTGTGGACCTAAAGAGGAATGATCAAGAGTCAGCACACAGCTCCAGTTAATACAGATAGAAACTACTGATCAGGCCAGAAATCTACGTGTTGTAATAGATTCAGACCTGAACCAGGGTCACATAAAAGCAATAACAAGGTCAGCCTTCAATTACCGGAAGAACATTTCTAATGCCGCAACAGGACCTCGAAAAACTCATCCATGCGTTTATCTTTAGTCAGATTGATTACTGGAACAGCATCTTCACAGGTCTGCCTAAAAAGTCAATCAGACAGCTGCAGCTGATCCAGAATGCTGCCGCTCGTGTTCCTCACTAGAACCAGGAAAGTAGAGCACATCACCCCAGTTCCAAAGTCCTTACACTGGCTCCCTGTAGCTCAGAGAATAGACTTCAAAATACTTTTACTAGTTTATAAATCATTGAATGGCTTAGCACCAAAATATGTTGAAGACCTGCTTTTACTATACCAACCCACCAGACCACTCAGGTCCTCTAATTCCAGTCTACTCAACATCCCTAGAATCAGAACCAAACATGGAGAAGCAGCTTTCGGTTTCTATGCTCCTCTAATCTGGAACAAACTTCCAGAAAACTGCAACGCTGCTGAAACACTGAGTTCTTTTAAATCACAACTAAAAACGTATATGTTTAGAGCTGCCTTTGAGTAATGCTTTTGTTGTATCATGTTTTGTGTATTCTTCTGGTTTTACTGCTGTTTTTACATTATATACTTTGTAATGCCTTGATGTATCTGTGTGTGCTTCTTGCTTTATTTCTTTTTTTACTTTAAATGCTTCATCTGTGTTTTACTGCTATTTTATTTTACCACTTAATCATGTAAAGCACCATGAATTACGTTTTTGTTGAAAGTGTGCTATCCGCCTGGGGCTCTGGGGGTCCTTTGGACGTCTTTGCTCCGATCTCCTTCATGTCTGCATCGATTCCTGGGAGACGGATTGATGTCTTCTCACACCAACTATCAAACACTCTTATGGAGAAACCTTATATGCACCAACATGCTCACACACACACATAGATCTGGTGTTTAAGGAAATATTCATGGGCTGAGGTTATCATTACTAGAGCTTGATTAATCAGTACCATGAGTTTTTCTGTGACATCGTTGTATTTTTATATCTATTTTTGTGTGATGTGATGTGTAATTCTTAGTTCACAATGTTTGGTTTGTTTTGTCGATGTTGCTTTTTCGTGTTTTGTTTTGTTTTTCCCCCTCTCTCTGCCGTCCTGTGGGTATGGAGGCAGAATTCAATGTCTTCCTGTGTTTTCTTTGTTCCCCTTCCTCTCTTGTATTTTCAACTCACCCTCTCTCTTGACTTTTTGTTTCCTACCTCTCTTCTTCATCTTCCTTCTTTCTTCTCCTTAATTTTCCGTCTCCGGGTCCATAACATCAGGAAATAAAAACCCCAACAATTCATAATAAAGATTTTTCACACATAAATCAAGTGGAGGACTATAGCAAAAGCTGTACTGCTCCGCTTGTGAAAGTAAATCTGTTGGGCTTCTACTTGGTACTCAGACACCAATTCTGAGCTCCACACTGCCAAACAGGACACGTTAAAAAAAAAATAAAAATAAATTTAAAAAAAAGAAAGTGTGCTATACAAATAAAATTGCCTTGCCTTGCCTGTACTCTCCTCAGACCAAAACAAATAAAAGCCCCTATCTCACGGCAGCAAACAAACTTGGTTCTATGCACGCACTGTGCAGATAAAAATGCAAAATAACGTTCTTAATTTAAAAAATGAAGCTCATGTGAGCACTGTGAGTGCGTAGGAGTTAAATTGCATCCTTTCTTTGACATGGGGATTTAAAAACTCCCAGCAGTGGTGGTGCAAGCAATTCAAAACAGTGGGAGCTCTTTCCTATCCATGTGATAGCCAATTAAATTAAAAATCTTCTGTTGTGACTTTATGTTTTGAGCCAAATTAATTATATCGTCAGAATGCCACTGCTCGATTCCTGACTGGTTTAGGTCGAAGGCAATATGCTACATTACTCCGGTTTTGGCAAACTTGCATTGGCTACCTGTCCAGTTCCGTATACATTTTAAAATTCTGTTTGTTTTCAAGTCTCTAAACGGTTTGGCTGCTGACTATATTTCTGAACTCACCAGTTGTTACGTACCTGGCCGCTCCCTCAGGTCAGTGGACCATCACCTGCTACAAATCCCCAGACTCCACTGTAAAGCTCGTGGTGAGCGTGCCTTCTCTGTTTGTGCACCTAAATTGTGGAACCACTTACCTCTGCAGATTAGGTTGGCTTAATCGCTCTCTGTTTTTAAAGCCTGCTTAAAACTCATTTTTAATCGTTAGCTTTTAACTCCCTCGAATCTTAACTCTCTTTTGGGGTTTTTTCTGCCTGCATTTTAGCTGCTCCTCTGGGCCCTTTTTAAAAAAAAATGTATGTTATTGTTATTTTATTTGTTTTGTGCTTTTGATCCTGCCCAATGTAACCTTCAGCACTTTGTCCGGCTCTCATGCTGCTTTTAACTGTGCTTTATAAATAAACGTGGTGGTATGGTATGGTATGTTATGTTATGTTATGTTATGTTATGTTATGTTATGTTATGTTATGTTATGTTATGTTATGTTATGTTATGTTATGTTATGTTATGTTATGTTATGTTATGTTATGGTATGGTATGGTATGGTATGGTATGGTATATTTTCAGTTGAAACATTTACCAACTAACGTGACTGCCACATCACTGGTAGAAAATATGATTTGTTAAGAGGTTAATGGACTGTTTACACCTGCAAGTATGCTCTCAACATGTTTAGCATTGTTTTGTGGCATATCTCTGAGCTGAAACTGGAATTTGAAGTAAAAGCAAAGGAGTGCTGGTTTGGACTGATGTAGAACTACATGATATAAGTAAACCACATAACGGAAATACTATTGCTAGATACGGTAATGATGATATTGACCAACATTTTACCTGGCTATTTTTTATTCATTTCCCTTTTTGCTCACTGGGTGCTGGAAATAGGCACCAGGAAACAGCAGAACTTGTTATGAGACCATAGATACAATTTAGCCTGGACAGTAAGCATCATACATACCAAATGCCTGCAGTTTATTTTTTCCTTCCGTTTGGAAAACGGTCAACTCAAGTGTGACATCATTCAGCAGATAATAGGCTTTTTTTCCAGGTTCTGTGGTAAAATAATATATATATGTGAAATGCTACATTAAAAAACAAGGACTTTTACTTGCTCATCCTTTATGTTCTAAATTATCAGCTATCAGGAGACAGTTACAAAAGCATGAGTATTGGTTAGTGTTTTACTTGAGTTTCTTAAGCATCCCATCCAGTTGTATGGCCCTTTAATTGCCTTGCAACCGGGAATTTGACATGATCACGCTGTCTGCTGTTACTGGAAATGGGAGTAAATAACCTTGTTCAACTGTCCCATCGATTACTTGTCAAAAGCCTTTGTTGACGTTCTTGCTGGAAGGGGAGCATCAGAGGCTCTAAGGACCTCTCATCAAGCAGTCCTCAGAGATAAATATGTCCAAAGCCAACACGAACACTATCAATACTACTTCCACAAATTGTCTCTGGTGCGCATCGCAATCCGTCTTCCATGACGGACACAGCTGTAAAAACTGCAGTTTGCTTCTATAGTTCAAAGAGGACCACCCCGGTAACCCACTGATGTCACATTTCCCCCTCTGGATTATTTTACATAATCTATTTGCATCTGTTTTATTTCTGCTGTACTTCTATAAAGTATGATAGTTGCATTACCACCTGTTTTATCCAAAGGCTCTTTCTCCTCCTCCAACACTGTTGAAAGACATCCACAAGAGGGCGATCCAACATAAAGAATTCTCATTGACTTGCAGTTTTTTTTTTATTTCACGCATGCATTCAATTACGAGAATGACACAAAATAAGAGCTAATGAATTGACTGCGTATAGACCATACTGTTATCGTTTTTCTTATTTTTTCTAAGCAAATCGGGGTAACTATGTCATAAAAATGTGTGTGGTTTTGTGTCATAAAGATAGTGATGTTTTTCATCTCAATTAGTACCCACAATCTAATCACAGTGTTCTTTTGAAACAGACGACGATGAGGTTTTTTTCTTCTTTTTTGAAATAAAAGTTCTGTTCTGTTTGTCCTGGTTTATGTTCATTAAATGATTGCATTTGCTTTGCAAATATGCATCCTATAACAATTTATAGTTATAATGTATGCAAGTTTAACCCAGGGAAATAGCAATCACTTGGGATTCTGGAACCATCTTTAATAAATATAGATAGACTTCGTTTGCGTATGATCTATAGTCTTCTTTACAACGTGCTAATATAGGTATAATCACCATATAACCATACAGTTCACGTTATTAACCTTCTTCTTCTTTATTATTTTGATAAATACAATTTAGCTCTTTTTATGAGGGAATTACAAACTATCTTTGCAATTCTTAGACTGAATAGCTCATGCCTTGAAGCTTGTGACGGAGTACTGTTTTGGGGCACTGAATGATTGGAGACTGCCGCATCTGATTGAGCGGATCTTTTTTCCACGCAGGGGCAGCACGCATTAGGCCAAACACGCCCCTATTTCCTTTAACCCCACAAACGTAACGAAATTGGAAGAGAATATTAGAAATGACAATTTTTTTATTTTAATTTTTTGCTTTCAACTGACTTACCTACAAAAGCTGTAACCAAATAAAGAAATAAACCTATTGCTAAACCTATTGGCATTTCAATAAAGTTATTTTTATCGTAGCTAATAATAATAATAATAATAATAATAATAATAATAATAATAATAATAATAATAATAATAATAATAATAATAATAATAATAATATACAAGATTCCCAATATTTCTTACTTGTGTCTATTCTGAATATTTGATATTTCTTTCCAGGAAAAGATTGGACAAAGCGGTGATAAATATCCCTGTTGATCACTTGATTGATTACCTCACCCAAAGGTCACGCGGGCCCGGGTAATTTCCTTGTGCCCGAGGCTCCCTTTTCACTTTTAGTCTTCCTCTGCAGCTCTCGCAGCGCAGATCATGTTATTTTTTTTTTAATCCCTTCAGCTAAAGAATCTACAGTAAAACAGATATCCGCAAACATACCAGTTGTTCTTTAAAGGTTGCTTGACCGTTTTGGTTTGATTTTTGCAATTATTATTTTACACCTGCAACTGCGGGGGGTCTCACGATTCCAATTAATTTCAAATAATTACAACCAGGGCTCTAGCGCTCCGCTGCGCTCCACTGGCTTATCCTAATAAAACATTTATCTGGAGAAAGCAAAAAGTAAAAAGAAAAGGAGGAAGAAAGAGAAGTGAGTTACTGTGGTGAATGAAAACTGTTTCCATTTAGACTAATAGGGCGCTTTGCATTCAACGCCCAATTTTCTCTTGCGCTTATAGGGGGGGTTTGCGTCTGTGCGTGCGCCCTTTGCGCCACCTTCCCAGACACGACGTACAAAGACGCGGTCCACTTCATGGCATTGCTGATATCATTACAGCAGAGGTACAGCAGCACAAAATGATCACACTTACTCGAGCTGTGAAAATGAAGTAAAGAAATGTGGAGGGACATCACTGTATTTTTTTTTTTTTTTATGAAAACAGAATTACATTGCCAAACTAGTTTGGAAGATCTTTTATTCGGATTACTTATTACTCGGAGATTAAAGTCATATAGCCTATATAAGGAAAGCTGATGATGACAGACAGTATCTGAAGTGAAACTGTTGGCTAATTTTCATGGTAGTCCAGTGGCGCCAACAAGGGGATTTCGGAAATCTGGGGGGGCGGCCAATATGCTGAACTATACTACCCAGCCCAATTGCTCCCCTTGGCCTGCCAGTATGGATGATCTTTTATTAATATGAACTTAAAGCATGGTAGAACTTCAAATAGTTGCGACATTTATTTATTTATTTATTTATTTATTTATTTATTTATTTATTTATTTATTTATTTATTTATTTATTTATTTATTTATTTATTTATTTATTATTGTTTTTTGTTGTTCTTCTTAGCGCTATTATTTAACGTCCGTCATTCAGTCAACAACCTAATAAAAATCCTTAAAATCTTGTAGGGCTTTAGGTTTTTATTGCCGCTGCAGGATTTTATGCAGTCCCTACATGGTCATCCCTTTGGAAACTTTTTGGAGACGCCCCCGCTTCAGTCACTTTCAGCACACTTGGGCGCTTAGCAACCCGTTTCTGCACTGTCAGCAGCATCTTCAGCTGATGTCATTAATTGCCAATTACTTTAATTACGTCTAGTCGATGCGTCTGGGCAGACAACCCACACCTTTAAGAGATAATGATTTAGCTGTGTTTTTAAAAGGCTGAGGCAAATCGATGAAGGAGGCCGTAGAGATATCAAGAATGGCACATTGTATAGTTTCAGCATCTTACGCATCTAGGATTTTTTTCTTTTAATACAGAAGACACGCAGTGATTTTGTTGTATGCTTTCAGTGACTGTGCCGATTTAGTGAGACTTTTTCTTCTTCAATATATATATATATATATATATATATATATATATATATATATATATATATATATATATATATATATATATATATATATATATATATATATATGTAGGCAGTTTAATTTCTAGTATACCAACAGACCTAAACACTGATTTTCAATAAAGATAAGTAAGGAAAATACCTAATAGCAATATCGGTGGAATTGGTTTATATTTTTTAAAAAAAGGAACAAAAACGAACGAGAAAAATCAAATAAAAAGGTTAATTCTTCTCTTATTGGATCTGCCCCCTTTTCAGGTCAAATCAAGTAAAAAAACTTTTTTAAACTCCCGGGATATTAACAAGTGATGGAATTTACACACTCTACACAGGGGCATCTCAAACGGCCAATAATACCATAAGCACTCCACATATTAATAATTGTCAGAACAAAGAGATTCTCAAAGAGGGTGAAAAAAAGAGGAAGAACAAGAAAAAGTTAAAAGCTCTCAGAGATGGGTGGAAGGGTTTTATTCATTTTCAGTGCTTCAATGATCAGAAGACCCTTTTAATGGCTTTGACTCTGCATCTGTCATGTTTAGGGGAACGTTGATTAATGTGACTTCATTTGAAGAGAAAATGTTGGCTATGTTGTATTTAAGAGTCTGCAAAACCGCAAAAAAGACACGAGTCCTTACAGAGATGTCAGTCTGAAAATCTTTTAAGACACTGAAATGACCTCGGTTTGATTAGTTTAAAAAAAGTGTTGTTAAAGAGGTTTTCTTCAGTTTCAATATTTGTTACCTTTTTTACCGTTGATGCTGGCTAAATTAAAGTTTGATGTGCTCTAGAACAAGCACCGATTTGAATTTATTTTTCAACTTGTTCCTCTGTCTCTCATCTCAAGAAATAAGCACGGAACGAGATGTCCACGAATCTTTCCCCACACACCTCCCGATCAGTCCAATATCAAAGTAATAAATCGTCCCAAACTTTTTTTTTTTTTTTTTTTTTTTTTTTTTTCTGGCACTTGCTGCCCGGCAGATTCCGCGCTGTGCGCATGTGCGAAGGTGTCCAGACTGACAATGCTGGAGAGATAGGGCGTTTGGACCGAGAAACCCAGAGAAAAAGAAGGACAGAGAAAAATCAAAAAAGAAGGAGGACAAAATAGAAAAAAAAAAGATTCAAGAAAACATCCAAACAAAACCCACACCGCAGAGACTGGCACCATGAGGTCCAAAGGCAGGGCGCGGAAACTGGCCACGAGTAGGTGCAACATCCCTTTCTCTTTTTTTCCCTTCTCAAACATGCCATTTTATATACCTATAGGCTGTCGCTGTTATCAGTTCATACTTTCTGTAACGTCTTCATTTCCAAGCGAACGCGCGTAAAACCTGACTTTCTCCTGGTAGGAAAGAACACATCACGACGTGGTTGTGAAGTGGGGAAAAAAAAAAACAACAACAACCGAGAGCGGCTGTAAAAGAAGAGCAAAAAGTTAAAAAAGTTGAAGGAGCGACGAGAGAACTTTCGGTCAGGCGTCCGCTCCGTCTTTAGAGCTGCTGCTTGCATGTAGTGGGCGCTGTAGTGTAGAGTTAAAAAGTCCCGTGTCCTGTGCATCGCGCCTATTGCATCTACTACTGCTGCTGCTGCTGCTGCTGCTGCTGGCTGATGCGCACATCTGTTTCTGCCGGAGGAAAGTTTTTTTTTGGGGGGGGAAAAAGGAGGTTAATGGAGTGAAATAAGGAGAAGAGAAAAAGTTGATTTCTTGTCGAAACATTGAACATTAAGATTTCGGGTGATATTGAAATAATCTAACTTCAGTTCCATTTTTTGCATGCCCAAAAAAACCCCCGCAAGTTACAGACTTGCCAGCGCATGTAAAGTCCATATCGCAGACTTTCTGTGCAGAAAATAAATCTTTCGGATAAATTAAAAGCTTGCCATGTTTACTGAATCTGTGAGGTTATGGCAAAAGTTGCATTTTTCGGCTTAAAATCGATTTGAGTACTTACAGCCAAGACCAGTGGTTGCTCAGGCACTGATTTGTCACAATAAATAATGGGTGCGTGCTTTATTCCAGTCTGATGTTCTCCAACAGATTTCTCTGTGCGATGCATGCAGTTATGATATTGTTGCTTTCTTTTAGTTATGTCTTTAATATCTGCCCTCCGAAGTCCCCAACGGGCATCTTCTTTTTTTTTTATATCAGGTTGACTTCTCCTTGTCTCTATTTATCCCAGAAAAATACATCCACAGATGGAACTTTTCGTCCATATACCTTCTGTTAAAAACTAATGCATTTGATTAACTCACACCACTTTTCAACCGCGTTTTTTATGCGGTTGACGTCTTTCTTACGTCCTTTCCACAACATGTTGTAACATGCACTCTGTAAACGTTTTATTGTTCAAAATAGATAATTCATTTTTTCCCCCCTAAGCAACACAAGCATTCAGATGGCTCAGACTTGCATTTTTTTATTTTTGTTTTAAATCTAAACGTTTCACATGAACAACAAAACGTATACAGCTCTTGTTGAAAGTTTTTTAACTTTATTTTTATTTATCTTTATTAACATTTTTACTTTAGCATTTGTCTGAATGATCCCGAGAGCAGAGGTCAGAAAGCAGTAGCCTGCAAAGAATGTATAGCCTACCAATGGAAGTGGTTAAAATGTGATAATTTCAAATGCACAACACAACAGTAATAAATTGTCAATTGCATTTCTTTACTGGCGTTTTGCTAAATAATGGCAGATTAACAGCAGGGGGAGAAACACTTTTGGATCTATCTATAATATTTATATCTGTTGGATGTAAAAATACATCAACTTTTTTATTAATCTCATTTGTACACAGTCGAATAAGTAGGCTATAATTAATATGTTGGATCTTTTTGCAAATGAAGAGAAAGAGTTCTGCTGGAATGTTTTATGCCCAGAAGAAGAGGAAGAGGACCAAGCGGGCCCACCCTGGCCCTGCGCCAGGTCTGCACAGTGTCAGCGGTGAATTTTTAAATTCCCAGACCCCTCATAAGGGGTTCTGCTGGTAAATGCGTTCAGTGTGTGCCTCCCCTCCTATACAGAACAGTCGTGTGATTAAAAAAAAGAAACTAGGAGGGGTGTAATAGAGGAGGTGATGGAGAGGTGGTAAACGTAAGCGTGATAGATGGAGGCTGACTGATTAGTCCGCGCGTCCAGATGTAATGCGGTGCGCCGCAGAAAAAAACTTCCCACTGTATGCAATGCCCGGGCTAACAGGGCCGCATCCCGCTGTGAAGAGGCGGGGGGAGGAGGAGGGTGGTCTAACGTGACTGCGGGTGGGCCTAATTAAAAGTCAGCATATTTGTGTCGCAGAAATATCTACTTTTTATTGTACTGTTCTAAAAAAAAAAACAACTTTTAAACGATTACAGTTCCTTCTTAGGAAAATCTTCATGAAACTATTCAGAAAACTTAAGGCAGGAGTGGTTTCCCACCTGTTTCAATCATCACTCTGTTATACGCCTGTCTCCTAAATGGTGTCTTCTTATCTGTTTCTTATCCAAACAGCTGATGATAGATTTGATTGGCAGAGAAAAGGTGTTTATAGAAGTGTGTGTGTGTGAGCGTGTGTCGCGTCAGTCAGCGGTTCATACTCTACGCATTGTTCAATGGGGCATGCATCGCGCGTTTGTCTGGTGGAGCTCATTAAAACCCTTAATAGATCGGCCCATTTGAGAGGTGAGGGAGCGGCCCGGCGCGAGGAAAGTGAAATAGAGAGCCCATTAAAGGGCACTTGCTGTCCCGGAGCAGCGCTCCGTTTGGTGCCAAAGCTGCGTAGATATACAAATGTCCTAAATGTCCTTCAGGAATAATCGGGGCTCAAGGCAGATGTCTCGTTCCTCTCCTTCCTCTCTTTCCTGTCTTGGTGATTTGAACTTCTTTTTTTTTTTTTTATCAGAGGGTTAAAACAAATTTCTTTAATTTTGTTCTTTCAAAAAAAAAAATGTTTGCGTATTTTTTACATTTATTTTACATTAAATTGTAACAACCTAGCAGTGTCCATTATAGCTTTTGACCAGGCTAGTACCACCTCAGTAAATACCAAATTTTTCTTGACATCTTGACATACATGATGAAACTACAGCAACACAAGAGTTAGACCTTTTCGGTTTCTTGTATTTAGGATGCACCGATCCGGCTATTGCAGGCCAGTGCCGATTTCAGTTTTCATCAGAGGTCTGATTTTGACTGATTGCATTTTAAATAATAATAAAAAACATATAAAAGAGAAAGCAGAACAGAAATTTAAGGAATTACAAGAGTACCCCCACATTTATGTTTTCAATAAATAAAAAAATGCATCAAAAGACTTGCTCTTGGTCAATGCTTTTAGAGAGAAAGTGGTAAATGTTCTTATAGTTTTAATGCATTTGATTAAGAAGAAATACATTTTCTTTATTTTCCTTGTCAATGACTGTTCAGAAGGGAAATTGACTGGTTCCTATGTCTATCTGATTTATTAGTGCATCTATGTCAACATCAACAACAATATGAAATAAAATATTTCTTGGAATTGATGAGTGGGAAAGTTTAAGGTTTTTCATCAACCCAAACCTCAAAATCCAATGTGGCTACCTTGTGTATAAAATTGATATAGCTGTAGTAAGCATTTGTATTTCATTGAAAGTTTCACACAATACTTTTCAATCTCTTGGTACATGGTGAAGTACTACTTCCTTCTTTGTAGTTTCAACAGTTAGCCAAGACATTTAGCATATATAGTAATGGATTCTGTTGTGAAAGTTGGACTTTGAAATGAAACAGGTTAGGTTGGGTTTGATGAAGTTTTGGTTTCTGACAGAAATGGAACACAGTATCATGTGCTGTATTTATACCACAGTTTAATAAACATGTTTTAAGACTATCAAAGAACTTACATAAGAATATTTAACATGTAATCAACGTAAAAAGGACCAAAAAAGGACCTACACACATATTTTCCATTACCCTGGTCCATGAATGTCGATGTGTTTATAGGTATCTGCAAACACACATATCTTTTCTCTTCTTAGTGTGTATTTCATTAGTTCTTTATAGGCTTGTGCACAGTGTTGCAGCAGGGGCTGTGGTGGTCAGTTGCTGTGTGACCCAGGACTTTTTAATCTATCGACAATGTATGAAAATGGCTCTTTTAGAAGGTCTCTGATGTTAATGAGTCGTCCAGGAATCAGGCTTCAGGCTATAAACAGAAAGCTGATGAGGTTAGTGGTTTGTTTGGGCGCTGTTGTCACCCACTTGAAGGATGGCCTCTGTCCCGAGCCACAGGGGAACGTCATGGATCCCTCCCGAGGGATTCTTCTTTACTTCCCCTTTTTCAAAATGCAGTCCCGTCTCTCCAGTATCATACAGCACTATGTACTGGGGGAATTTCATAATTCCACAAACTGTGGTGTTTGGATATTGATGATGATGTGTATTTGTGTTGGGAGGGCGGTGCTGATGCTCTGACCCAGACAGGCCAGTGTGGGAACACCAAGGGCTGGATGCAGGGAGGGTGGTGGGTGTGTAACTGTGCTGCAACATGTCAAGCCTGGGAACCAGTGTGTGTTTACAGCAGGGAAACTGTACCAATACAGAACAATGAGCAAGCCTTACCCCTTCTAAATAATAAAAAAGCAACTCTGCTTTCTTCTTCCCCCCTAAAGGTCACAAAGTTAGAGATAGGGAGTCAACACAAAAGCCTCCAGTCTGTCGGCAGTCTGGTCTGGCCCTGTGCGGTGCCAAGGCTGAGGTCATTATCAACAGAGCAATCCCAGGCTAAGCATATTTTTATAGATTGTGTGTGTGTGTGCGTGTGTGTGTGTTTGCTTGAGACTCTGTGCTTATTCGGTTTTAGTGTTTACATGCAAGTTTTAATACGCGTTTAAACAAAAGCACTCTTCAGAGCGCTCGATCAAAATGTAAAATGTGAGGCATGCCAGCATTTTCCCATCACAAATTGGTGCACGATGCATGGCATATTGCTGAGTTTAAAAAAGTTTCCATCAAAGTGATTTGTGTGTCGTTATGATGTCTGGTGAGATATAACATCAGCAGATTGCTGATGGCGCAGTTGCCATCAGCAGAGCCGCTATAGTAGGATTGTGAAGTTTGCACTCCTCAGACATGCTTTGAGGAGTCTGTACCACTGTTAGCTAATTAAAACATCTCAATCATTTTATGTGCACCAATCAATTACCTGGAGCAGGTGGTAGAAACGGGGCCCAGCACTCTGGCCCCATGTCTCATATCAGCTAACAACCATCAGTTACTTTACTACTCTATTGAAGACTTTTATGAGAAGGAAAGCAAAATCTGATTTGTTTGGATTTTTGTTGTTTGCTGTGCTTTGATATTAATTGAAGATGCAGCCATATTAGTTGTACATTATAGGTCAAAAACTGCAGCCTGATCAGTTTACTGTGCTGTGAAAAAGTATTTGCCGCCTGTCTGTCTCCTATTTTTACTTTTCTGTCAGTCTTAAAAGCTTCAGATTATCAGACACATTCTAAGATCAGGCAAAGATAAAAAAAAATATTAAAAGCTTAATGTGATTTCAAATGACTCAAATTATTTCAAATTATTATTTTATTTAATAAGGGGGGAAAACTTTCCAGACCAACCAACTGACCAGTGGAATCAAGACAATCAATTAAAAAAACAGTCTTAAAATCTGAAGTAGGGCAAAAAACCTAAAAACAAACAAATCATGCCCTGGACAACTTGCTTAAATTGGCGAAAAGCATGCATCAGGACAATGACCCAAAACACACCAGCATGTACAGTACACATCTTAAAGTCTACCTCAAAAAACAAAAAATCCCAAAACAAAACAATATGAAGGTCAAAGTCTGGACATGCTGATGTAAGACCTTAAACAGGATGTTAAAGGTGGGGTAGGAAATCTTGTAAAAGGTGTTCAGCAAGATGTATTTTGAAAAAAAAACCAACCCCCTTTCTTCAGGCTCCCTCCCTAAGCCACGCCTCCGAATTATAGGAAACGCGCATCACTTGTTCCGGAGCGTTCATGCGCGGTCAAGGGCTGCGCAGCTCCGATCGGCTAACAGTTTCATGGCTCATTCACAGGTAATAAAAAATCTGACATTATTATCAACATAAACAATGAATGTGATTGTTGTTTAAAGTTATATTTATCTGTATATTACATTACAAGTTTGACTATTTGCTGTTATTTTGGGCTATCAAGAACAGCTGACTGCAGCTAGACGGACAAGCTAGCACCCCACTATCCAAAGTAGGTTACATATAGCTACATTTTGATTTAGCTGTATTATAAACCATTTTTTATATATTTAGAGCTTCTATGACAAGAGCCTATCTGGCTCTGATTTGAATCTACTTCGGCTCAATCCACATCCAGAAGAAGAACCCAGCGAAAGGTCGGAGGAGTGCCGAGGAGGAAGAGACAGGGCACGTTTAACGGCCCGGAAGTCTAGGCAAAGAAGACATTCAAAGAGTTGAAGAGCTACAAGCTTAGAGGATTACTGATTACCAGGTATTTATTTCATTATTTTCAAAAGTATATCTTGCCTCTGACAAAGTAAAACAAATGTATCTGAATAGAGTTAGGTCAGTGGCTTGTGACCTGACATGCACTGTAAACACATGATAGTTCAAGAACAGTAGAGCTGTTCTTTAGTGTTTCTATTGCCTCTACAGGCCAGGATTCAGTCGCTGAATTTACAGTCATCATCATCCACTGGAGCTCAGCTTGATCCATGACCCCAGTCTGATGTTCAACCTGCTATATCTGACATCTGGTGCCCCTCCATCAGACCTCCCAGCTGTAGGTCAACCCACCTGATGTCTCTGCACAAGCTGCCAGGAGATGCCCACCAGATGTAGAAAAGATATGTTGTGAGCAATTATTGTTGTTCATGAATACATAGGCAATAAATATCTGTTCAGTTCAAATAACTGCGTTCTGCATTAACAATGTATCTTACCATCCCTCTTCATTCTGAATAATGGCAACCAAAATATTTTACTTTTTTTAACTTTTGGGTCACATAACTTATGAACATAGTTATGAAAAATCTGCTTATAGCTGATCAATTTGGTCAGTGGTGGATGGAAGGTCGGGACATGCAACACAGCAGAGCCTAGTCTGTGGGTGGTGGAGTGAGTGCTGTAAAAACAACATAATCACAACCACATATCTGATTTGCTTCTAAAAAAGCTTTGTAACAAGCAACAGTTTATAATTTTTATCTAAAAGACTAGTCTAGGGGTGATGTTTTCAGCCATTAGAAACTGATTTTGAAAATGTTTTATTTGATTTTGCATTGCTTACATTTTATCTGAATAGCTCACAACTTGAAATGCAATTTCTAAGTAAATCATTTCAGTTAGTCATTTAATTCAGCTTAGAGTAAATAATTTTCAAACTAAAGAAATTGGCTTTCAAATTTCACAAATCGAGATTCACTTTTTACAAGCATTTACTCAAGCTGAGTAATGCAAATTGTAAATAAGTTATTGTAATTCATCTTCTGATGGCTCGAACTTCTGCCTTTACAAATCAATGTAAATGCATTCACCTTATCAGTTAGACTCTCAAAACCTGTTAAAATAATTTTACAAAGAAGGATTGCAGTTGTTTCTGCCAAGCATAGAACAACCAGCTATTGGGTTTAGCAGACAATAATTTTTTTCTTAATGCACCATTAAGAAAAAAATAATTGTCCCCTAAACCCAATAGCTGGTTGTTCTATGTTCTATGCTTGGTTAGTTTAGAAAACTTGTTTAATTTCATGAAAATGTAATTTAAAATGGTTTTGTATTTATCAGTCTATACTTGATATGAAAACTAGTCTGATCACTTGAAACATTTAAGTGTGTTAAAAAAGCAAAAGCAGAACAGATATGTTCAAGCAAATACTTATTCACAACACTGAAGCTTTTCTTGTAAACTCTGGTGTTTTCCAAGTTCCTAACTTGGTTTATTCTTTTAAAAAAATGGATTAGCGTTTACCTTATTCTATCTGAGCATGCGTTATTGATTTTTGTTCTAGACTTTGGAAGTGATCAGCGTTCTTTAAGAGTTGGAGGAACAACTTCATGGTGGCAAATGGGATTAAATAGAATTCGTTGCTTGTGAACACTGGATTTTGATGGTTGTCCTGGAGGCCTGATGGGGAAAACAGTGCTTACACACCAGAGAGAGCGCATAGCTATAAACAGGAATTACCCAACAATCGTTTTGTGAATGTGGTGATAACAGCATGTTCCAGCGCCACTTGGGGATCTCCCTGGGTGGAGCTGACTGGACCAATGAAAGGAGGTAGTGAGGGGGTCGTCTTTTTAGATTATTAGTAAAGAACAAATAAGTTCACACGGGGAACCTACCGGGCTAATGTTTTCATGGGTGTGTTCAAAGGCCATGCCTATTTGATTTCTGTTCACCTTTTATCTTTGCTGTAACGTGCTCCCTTCCTTGTGCTCCACCCTGAGGCTCATTAACTGAGGACCTCTCACCCCTGAAGGACGGGAGTGTAGGGGGGGGGGTGCGATCAAAGCTGAGGTCTTCCTCATGAAGGTTGGACTGCAAAACTTTCATGTGATAGAAGAAGAAGATCTTGCCATGCAGGACAAAACGATGAACAATCTGGGCAATTTAAGAAGGCATTGAAGATAGATTATCCACTCAGACAGAAATACACAAAGAATAGTAAAGCACGTCAAACGACTAGAAACACAAACACATGTTCAGTACCGTGCAGAATGATGTAGAGAGCCAGAACCTTTTCACATTTTGTCATATTTCAACTACAACTTTAATGTATTTTATTGGGATTGTATGTGACAAACCAACACAAAGCAGTGTTTTGTAAAGCAGAAAGAAAATGATACATGACTTTCAAAAAGTTTTACAAATACAAGTCAGAAATCTGTTTCAGACATTTGAATTCTGCCCTTGGTTGAACTACCTTTACATCTTAAATAAAGCTAAAGTATTTTCATCTATGTATCCATGAATCTTGTACATCTAGAGACAGTATTTGTTGGTATTTTCTTCGTAAAATAGCTGCAGCTCAGTTATATCAGATGGATAGCTTCTGTGAACATCAATTGTTGGGTTTCCCATTTACTCTCAATTGAACTGAGGTCTAAAGTTTGACTGGACCGTTCCACCAGATTAATATGCTTTAAACCAAACCATTCCATATTTGTTCTGGTTTTATGTTTCTAGTCGCTGAACATAAAACATGCTTGAAAGTGGACTTCTGCCACAGTCTCAAGTCTTTTATAGGTTCTAACAGGTTTACTTCTGGGATTGCTGTCATCTAGCTTTTCTGCCTGTGCTGAAGACACATATTCCAGTACATTGCTGCCATCACGAGGCTGTGTACACTATGGCTTATGGAAATTTTCAAGTGGGACTTTGATTGGTTTTTATTCTACATTGTCTTTCTTCGTGTTAGTCCCCCATAAAGGCCAGAGTCATGGAAAGCATCTGAAGCACCTGCTCTTTTGAATAAATCTCCACCAGAGCTGTAGATCTGTTCTCTTCTTCTCTGATTATTGTTCTCCTTACCTCATTGTCTTCTTACTACCAGTGTAGGTACTATAGAGGGCCATGTCTTGATAGGCTCTTAGTTGGTTTATATTCTTTTAATTTTCTATGATAAGGCCATGTTTTGAATGGCTTGAAGCAAAACTACAAACAAGATTCCTTGTAAATTTATTCTTGCCATTATCAATATAGGCCATATTTGGGGGGAAAACCTCTGATAATTTTCTTTTTGGGAGATTCTCCTTTCTGAGTTTTGGATCTCTGCAACTCCAGGGCTATCGGCCTGTTGACTGCATCTCTGTTCTCCTTGCCCATCTTTTTAGTAAGCTTGCTTTGACCATAACTTTTCAGTTTACAATGGTGAACTGAACGGTGCTCTGGGAGATGTTCAAAGCTTGTGATGTTGTTTTGTAGTGTATCTCTGCTCTAGATGTCTTCACAACTTTCTCCATCACCTGTCTTCTGTGGTCCTTGGTCTTTGTGATGTTTTTTCCACAAATTTTCTCCAAAAAACAAAAACCTAGGAGGCCTTCCAACAAATATTTATTTTCAGATTAAATTATACACAGGCTGACCCTACTAATTAGGTGACCTCTGAACGAAATTTGCTGCACATGATTTTATTTAAGGTTATGAGAGTAAAGGGGGTTAAATACATATGCATGCCACAGTTTTCAGACCTCATTTTGTAAAAACAAACAAAAAAAACTGGAAAACGTGGTTGTAAGTTGACAAATTGTTTCTATTTCAGGTGTGTGTTTTTGTTTGACTTTGCACCACAAGTATTTAGATTCTGTGTATTCGGTTAAATACATTGTTATCATTAGTGACACTAACACAAACCCACTCCTTATTCATCCGAATCCTTCTCTCAGGAAAAGAAAATCCACATCCCTGTCCTTACAAATCTGTCTCGAGGACTCCCCACTTATGTATGTGGCTTCTGGCTTATTGTGTATGTGTGTGTGAACAAGTGTTGCTGGTCAGCCAGGGTCGTGGCAGAGGAAAGAACATGGCCTTGGAAAAGAATGCAGGACTGATTAGCACCACTTACCTGTGAGTGAACTGGACGTGCCGGCGTGTGATGAGACCGAGGAAACAAGGGAACAATAGGACAGTAGAGATTCCTTTCCCCGTCACATACCAGCAATCCTGTGGCTGAGGCCCCCCGCCTGGAGCTTTGATGAACCCTCCTTGCCGCTTCCTGGGATTGTCGCTCCTCCACAAACACAAAAACACGAAGAAGGCAGGCGAGTGGGGCCAGGGAAGAGAGAGCACGGCCCTCTTCAGGATGTCCTGTTTTGATTAGTGTTAGCATCCTAAAAGCACCGTAGGAATATTATTCTAACACGGAGAAGAGCTTAATGGTGACACATACGTTTCTTTCCACTCTGTGACCTTCAGGGTCAAATACACTACAATGAGCTGGAAATCAAAGAGCTGCTCCTCACTCAGTTATTCTGTGGAGGAAATCATGAGAGGAAAAGGAGTTGATAAAATGATAAAGAGGGGTTACAGGCCCCTTCAACAGGTGTAAAGAATGTTTCATGTAAATGTTTTTTGAATTTTCAATAAATATACCTGTATCTGAACAGTAGAGATAAAAAGTATACAGCAACCTGTTAAATAATATCAATAATTTAACTTTTTATGCAACTTTTGTCCTTTACAAATAGACTTAAAAAGAAACAAATGTGTTAGTGAGAAAATTACAAAAAAGGCCACTAACCAGAATGCAAAAGTGTCCACTCAACCAATGAAGACTGAGAGCTAAAATTAAACTGATTTAACAAAATATTACTTTTGAATCTGCAAGCATTCCACATTCGTAATGTTTGCCTCCTTTACTTTGAGAAATTACTCTAAATCTGTAAAATTTTATGGAACTGTCACAAACTCCTCTTCAAGTTATTGCATTTAGTTCTAGACACTGGTAGGGGTATGCGAAAACCCAAAGTTTTGTCTTGTGAAGCCATTTTTGTTGTTGATTTGGACTCACTGTGATGCTGAAAAAATTAAACCTTCCTTCATTCTCAGCTTTTTAGTTAAAGGTAAGTTTTATATAAAAAATAATGCAACTGAGCAAATTTCTGAGAAATCCAACTTGTACAGTTTAACTGTATTTCAGGCTTATCAGACTGACCATAATTGATGGGAATTGTATCCTCAAGTATTATGAATGGTGAAATTGAGCTAAAAATGTCAAACGTGATAAAGTAGGAGCTTAAGGTTTTACACAATTGTGCAGCAAGTTAAAGCCAGGTTATTTTGTTGCATTTCATATTTCTATTTTTTCCACAATATCTATTTGTTTGTTTTTCACTTACGATTTATAGAATGCGTCACATTAAAGCTGAAAAAGGTTGTGTTGTAGTTTTGCAAATAACACATACTAGTGATGAACACGAGTGATACTCCTAAGAGAGTGAGTTTTGTGTTTCAGCAGTCAGACTGTCTTTGCTCCAGCTGTAAGTCCAGCAGTTCCTTATTCTAAGCTCTGCTTCTTGTGATGCTCTTTCAGAAGTCTCTGCTACATCTTCACTGTGTCCTTTTGGAATCAGAAAGCAGTGAAGCTTTGTTTCATGGTCTGTTGTTCTCCTGGTTCTTGAGGACTTTAGTTTGACAGGAGGCCACCACTTTGTTCACCTCAGTGTCCACATGTGACCCCCAGGGACCTGGACGTCTCTTTCAGGGGTTGCTGCAAGCCTCGGGGCACTGGAGAGGGGGGGGGGAGGCATTGTGCTCACTGGGTCAGTGGACAAGCTAATCGATTTTATCTCAGTTTCAAACACCACGCCAAACCCCTGTTGGCCTGATATTCACATGTTCACTGTTCAGAGGATTTCTTTCTCTCAAGATCTCTCTCCCTATGTTTTTTTTGTATGAGTTTTTTTTCCCTCTTGTGCTCACATTACTTATCATAATTTCTCATTTATTGTCTTCCTTGATTGTTAAGGCCATCTGCTCTTTTCTTAGTATCCTACCTCCACTCCCCTTTTTTCTTTTTTGCTACATCCTGGTGTAAAAGCGTATGTGTTTTTCTATCAATACACAAGTTAAATGTTCCTGTATGCTTGTCCCTCATTGATACAGTGGCTTGCAAAAGTATTCAGCCTCCATGAACTTTTCCACATTTTGTCACATTACAGCCACTAACATGAATCAATTTTATTGGAATTCTGCGTGAAAGACCAATACAAAGTGGTGTACACGTGAGAAGTGGAACGAAAATCATAGATGATTCCAAACATTTTTTAGAAATAAATACCTGAAAAGTGGGGTGTGCGTAATTATTCAGCCCCCTTTGGTCTGAGTGCAGTCAGTTGCCCATAGACATCGCCTGATGAGTGCTAATGACTAAATAGAGTGCACCTGTGTGTAATCTAATGTCAGTACAAATACAGCTGCCCTGTGACGGCCTCAGAGGTTGTCTAAGAGAATGTTGGGAGCAACAACACCATGAAGTCCAAAGAACACACCAGACAGGTCAGGGATAAAGTTATTGAGAAATTTAAAGCAGGCTTAGGCTACAAAAAGATTTCCCAAGCCTTGAACATCCTATGGAGCGCTGTTCAAGCGATCATTCAGAAATGGAAGGAGTATGGCACAACTGTAAACCTACCAAGACAAGGCCGTCCACCTAAACTCACAGGCCGAACAAGGAGAGCGCTGATCAGAAATGCAGCCAAAAGGCCCATGGTGACTCTGGACGAGCTGCAGAGATCTACAGCTCAGGTGGGGGAATCTGTCCATAGGACAACTATTAGTGGTGCACTGCACAAAGTTGGCCTTTATGGAAGAGTGGCAAGAAGAAAGCCATTGTTAAAGGAAAACCATAAGAAGTCCCGTTTGCAGCTTGCCACAAGCCATGTGGGGGACACAGCAAACATGTGGAAGAAGGTGCTCTGGTCAGATGAGACCAAAATGGAACTTTTTGGCCAAAATGCAAAACGCTATGTGTGGCGGAAAACTAACACTGCACATCACTCTGAACACACCATCCCCACTGTCAAATATGGTGGTGGCAGCATCATGCTCTGGGGGGCTTCTCTTCAGCAGGGACAGGGAAGCTGGTCAGAGTTGATGGGAAGATGGATGGAGCCAAAAATTTCTTGGAAGAAAACCTCTTGGAGTCTACAAAAGACTTGAGACTGGGGCGGAGGTTCACCTTCCAGCAGGACAACGACCCTAAACATAAAGCCAGGGCAACAATGGAATGGTTTAAAACAAAACATATCCATGTGTTAGAATGGCCCAGTCAAAGTCCAGATCTAAATCCAATCGAGAATCTGTGGCAAGATCTGAAAATTGCTGTTCACAAACGCTGTCCATCTAATCTGACTGAGCTGGAGCTGTTTTGCAAAGAAGAATGGGCAAGAATTTCAGTCTCTAGATGTGCAAAGCTGGTAGAGACATACCCTAAAAGACTGGCAGCTGTAAGTGCAGCAAAAGGTGGTTCTACAAAGTATTGACTCAGGGGGCTGAATAATTACGCACACCCCAATATTCAGTTATTTATTTGCAAAAAATGTTTGGAATCATGTATGATTTTCATTCCACTTCTCACGTGTACACCACTTTGTATTGGTCTTTCACGTGGAATTCCAATAAAACTGATTCATGTTTGTGGCTGTAATGTGACAAAATGTGGAAAAGTTCAAGGGGGCCGAATACTTTTGCAAGCCACTGTATGTGGCATCTTATGGGTTTTTGCCTTCAAAACATCTCCGCATCGTGATAAATCAACTTTTGCCAAGTTAATTACATTTTAGCCCGTGAGACATAGAAATACATTTTTACAATCATTTTTAGAGTAGATTCAACATCTTCCTAATTAAAGTCCTATAATGAAACCCATTAATCTATTTTCTATAACTAAATGTCAAGATTTCAATCTACTTTTGTTTATGAATGAGTTTAAACAACCACACAGAACAAAATCATAAATACAGACAGTGAAATAATTAGTAGAAAAGAAAGTGCAAAACAGCAGACACAAGCCATAAAATACAATGAAAATTAATATGAAGCACACAACATCTGAAAATAACCCCCAGATAAATACAAACCAAATTAGTTAAAGTAAATTAAAATCATTGTCTCATGTGTTGTCAAAGGCCAAGGCAAAGAGATAAGCCTTAATAAGGGAATTCAAAAACGGACAAGAGTTTTATCCAATGTGCAAAGCTATCTTATTCCACATTTTGCAACACACTGCCGGTAAAAAGAACCCTTCAAAATAAAATTGTGTTTAATATAACTCTTAACAGAATGCGAAAATGTAAGCCCAGTCAGTGGAGTGGAAAGCCAATAAAACTTTATTCATAAAGTAATTTAAAAACTGACCAAAGTGCACAACAGATATTATTCCAAAAAAATGTAAACTCAAATACAAAAATACTCTAAAACGGGGGAAACATACTAATACATGTGTGCTTTTCAAATTAGTGCAGCAGCATTTTGTACCCTTGAAGATAAGCAATTGAAGACCTATTAGCCCACACTTAATGTACATTACAGTAATCCAGCTAAGTGGGGACATTGCCATGAAAAACTTAATTTTACCCAGAGATCTCAACTGGAAAAAGATCAGTTTTACACTTACCTGATCAAACTGTCACATTAAAGATCACTGTTCACTTTAACCCCAAGTTCACGTAAGGTTAATAAGGATGCAAGGTATGGGTGTAATGACACGATGATCTCATGAGACAAGACGATAGACAATATTGGATTCTTCAGAAACCCCCAAATCCATTTTTTAACAAATAGAGGAAAGGTTTCACAAAACAAAAACTGTGTTATAAAGAAGATTCTCCAATCAGTGTAGAATAATTTAGGTCAGAATATTGTGGTTTCTATTTTTGTCTGAAGTAGTCCTTAATGCCAAAAATCATTGAAAAGGATACTTTGGGATGTTTTCACAAATTTAATAAATGTTTCCTAAATAACCAACTGTGTTTCAAAGAATTTCAGTTCAGGTTTGATCAGTCTGAGTTAGAGGTCTGCAAAAATTTTCACAAGTGGACTAAAAATGTTAAGCTGAAAGTACTCATGGGCAACACAAATTGTTGATTTCTTATAACAATTAAAATAACATAATACATATTGAATATTTATTTACACAGTCAACAAAAAAGTGTACATGCAATATTGTCTTGCAACAAACAAAGTGGCTTGATATTTATGTAGAAAGAATATGTAGATCAGTTTAGATCTGAAACATTAAAAGGATAATATAGACTGCATTTGCCTTTTTAGAAGAAAGGCATACAGTGTGAGTGTGTTTTAGTTCGATTGTTTTCTTGGTCTATGATTTACTTTTAGTGTAGTGTAACAAGAACTAGACAGGGATATTTAAGGATTTAAAAAGTGTTTACTATATGTATTCAGGTACAAGAGATTTACCCAAGTATGCCTTTAAATATAAGTCAAATAATTAAACGTGGTTGATGAAAGACAAAAACTTTTTGTATTTGTAAATTTTCGATTTTACAATTTTGATCTGTCTTAATCTAAAATTTGTATCATCTTTGAATTGTGGCCACGGGACTCACAGAATTATTTAGAAAAGCTCAAATGGTCTGTGGGCCTCATTTTGGAAAACCCGAAAATGTAATAAAAAAAATAAACATTTTAAAGTAGAGATGATCAAATAATCCAGACTCATTAAAAAACTCAGAATTTTTTTTATTTAATACAGAGAGTGAGCTCTAAACCAAGTGCCAAGCACTGTTAGCTGATAACAATTACAGTAATCTTGCAGTGATTAGAAATCTTTTATATATTATGTTCCTCTGTCGCCGTTTGTTTTTTCAGATGATTATCCACAATGCTGCCAATCAAACAATTTAAAGGCAGTTGAGACTTCTTCAAACCATTTGCGTGTTGTTGGCCATCCTGATAAGACGACTTAGCCAATTCTCTTAACACTTCAAAGCAACTACAGATTTACTTCCTTTGTTGCTTCAAATTAAGAGTCTCAATCACAGGTACAACAGGGTGTTAGAGTTCTGACATGATAAATGGGTAGCAGAGTCTACCAAGCTAAATGTTGTGCTTGTTACTGTCCTATACTATTTTTGAAATGAGGATGGCAAATTGCAAGGAGGACTTGGAATCATTTGCCTGTTTATAAAGACAATGCTGCCATCAGACGCAGGCATCAGTGAGCCTTTTGGTCTTTCATAAGTGGTCAGCCTGTGGCGCGATCAGGGGTTTTTCACTAAAAATTATGCGATGGCGGGATAAAGGGGGTTGTGGATGTGGTGTTGGGGCTCTCGATGTCCAGAGTTGCGTATAAACCATGAGACAGAGAAGTCTGTGGTAAACAGACAAAATAGCTTAGACATAACTTATCCCGACTGAAGCCCCGCTCCTCAAGTCTGTTAGCAAGCCGCTCCAAAAGGTGGCTGTCCTTCACAGTCTTGCATCATCTTACTCACATTTTAAATACTGTTGCCAGCCGGGGCTCAGCGCACATTCCACACATCATCATGATCTTCATTCATAATTGCGATGTTGCGGCAATATCGCGGTAATATTACCAGCTTGTCGGCACGAATGCCATAATATTCTACCATTGCCATTCTAAGTACGGCGCATTCAAATGCAATATTACCCCAATATGCTGTGTCGGCATATTGGGGTAATATTTTGAAACAGGCTATTGATGCTTTTAAAACTGAATCAAAACTGAATTTTAAATGCCAACTCAGATTGTGACAAATGACTGGAAAGTTTATCTTTAAATACACAATCAAGGTTTACGTCTGAAATATCATTGTTGGGGGAAAATGGCATTTCATATACTTATAATTAAATATAAAGTGCAACTTTAGGCTATAAAAATTTCAAACCATTCTGAAAATGTATCCCTTGTGTTCCTCTGTTTGTTTGTTTTCCACTGCATGCTGGTAGTCAGGATGAGAAGCAGCAGTTTTCTTGTCGGTTCCCCTAGATGAGCTTAGTAACAAGGGAGAGAAAGCTTTGGGAAGAGTTTGGAAACTCTCTCTTCATCTGTGTAAGAAGATACTGCGCTGACAGTTAGCAGACTGCATGCCAAGCACAACAAGATACAGGCGTACAGGCCCTATGGAACTTCACAAAACAGACAAAGCAGACCAAACAATCTACTCATCACTTTGCAACAGAACAACATATGTTAGCTTTTCAGGTATTTATTGTTATGAGCTGCTAAAGGATGAAGAGTCAAGAAGGTGAATTGTTATGTTTGCAAACAGAAATAGGCAACTGAATATAATAATAAGTTCTTATCTAAATGCACAGTTTTGGCAGCATATCTATTATTACTTGCCTAAAAACATTTGTGCTATAGATTATTTGCTTGTTCTTTTATTTGTTTATTTAAACCTAATTTTTCACATTTTGTGGATACAGTGTCTTGCAACAGTATTTTCACCTCCAGAACATTTTTTTATTTTGTCAAGTTATAAAGGGGAGAAAGCCAGCTTGAAGGGCCCATAGCTCTGGAAGAGCTTCAGAGCCTCACAGCTCAGGTGGATAAGTATGTTCACAGGTCAACTCTTAGTTGTGCCATCCACAGATATGGCCTTTTATTAAACATTGGCAAGAGGAAAACCATTGAAGAGTGCAAGCCACAAGACATCTTTTATGTGAAAAGGTTTTTCTTCAGCAGGTCAAAGATTAAAGGAAGATGGATTGAGCTTGTTGGAGGCTACAAAGAACTTGAGACTGAAGTAGAGGTTTACCTTTCAGCAGGACAACAGCTAGTCATTTCACAGAGATGGCCTGTCAAAGTCCAGACCTAAATCTAACTGAGAATCTGTCACATGGCAAATGTGATCCAGCCACTCTGAGCTCTAGCTATTTTGTACATAATGGACAAACATTCCAGCTTCTGGATGTTTAAAGCTTTTAAAGACACTCCTACATATTTGCAGCTGTAATTGCAGCAAAAGGTTCTGCAAATGTTGACTAAGAGAGGGGCAGAAATCAAATGCATGCCATAATATTTAGACCTTTGCTTCCAATGCTCTGATATTCACTACTTTGTGTTGGTATATCACATAAATATTGCAAGAAACAGACATTTTGGGTTGTAAAGTGATAAATGTAAAAAATATTCAAAGGCAATGAATACATTTTAAAGTCATTTTAGTTCCTTTCATTTACCATGACCAAATGATGGCATTTGGTCATACATCCTGGAGAGAATAAGTTACAATAATTGTCTTGTCTTGTAAAAAGAATATTGTATCCTGTCATATTTGGACAAATACCTTAGCCTGTACCTTAGCCAGAAAGATTGTAGATGGGATAGAGGACTGGCAGGACAGCACGAGCTGGGTGATTGCAGGCGTGAGTCTGTGTCCCTCTGCCCGGCCATTAATCGCTGCCATCTGACAGTTCAATCTACAAGGGGGGCCAAGAGGAACAGTCGGCTGGTTACCACTGCAGGTTATTACAGAGCGCGAAGTCAGCCAGTCGCATCAGCGATCAATGACAAAGGCGGGGCAAAAAAAGTGAAGGAGAAGTAGAATGAGGTACAGTTGAGAAAGATATAGGGTTAGAGAGGCAATGGGAATTCGAGGATGAAGGGTGGGGAGAGGGAGAAGAATGGCAGGATAATAGTAGTTATGCAGCTGAAGGTCAGCTCTTGATTGTGGAGTGGATGACAAACAGGCTGTCAGCTGCCAAGAAATAGAGATATTCATCCAATGCCGCTGAAACAGAAAACATGACCCCTTTTGCATGTGCATGTGAATAAATGTACAAAGACACAATGACTGCCAAAGCAGCTTGAGTGAGACTGTAGTTATGAAATTTTAATTGTATCTACAGTTTGTTAACACCCCTGTTAATGTTTTTTTTTTGGTCTTTGTTGTGGTGAAGTAAAAATAAAATCAGTTTGCAAAAATGTAATATTTCCCTAGAGGACCCTAGGCTCCTTAACGGGGTACCATAGTAACAACCGCCATGACCATGTTCGTGTTTACCAAGCCTCAGGAAGCCAATCGCCATTGGTGCCAAACCAAAGGAATTCCATAAGCAGTAACCGTATATCCTATTTCACACTTAGAACATCTTTTTCACCTTCTAAGACATGTTTTCCTGTCACTTAGAAAAACTTTAAAGAAAGGGTTAATTGACAGTATTTGGCCAGATAAAACAACAAGAAGGTCTCCCTTGTCTCTCCAGAGGACTAGAGCAGCTAAACTGGTTGTTTTTACTACACTATCTCCAGGCAGATCCACTGGCTCTCCCTTCTGAGCAATGATTCTCACACACACACACGCGTGAACACACGCGCACACACACACAAACCATCCCAGCATGGACACCACTGAGTGATGATGAATCATTACAGAGCGGCTGCCCTTTGGCCTCCTTCCGTCTTTATGGATTGCTCTCTGGCAGAAACATATTCCCTAATGCCAAGTTTGTGTCCATCTGCCCGCCTGTCTGTCAGACAGTCAGGCCCCTTAGTCTTTCTCGTTCTCTTTCTCCCCCTGACTTTCACACACGAGTACATAGCAGACATCTCGGCCTCTGTTTATTTTAATAACAAACCAGAGAAATATCTCCTTTTCCCCTTATAGCTATACATGACAGAATTCATGTATTCACCCGATGGGAATAATGGTCAGAAGTGTTGATTTTTGTTCTAAGATCACTTTTAGAAGAGCTTGAGAAACACTTCAAGAGTTGTCAGCCATCCAAAGGTTTGGTACTCAAAAAGATTAATTATCCTCAGTTTAACCCAAATTACCATGTTGAAATTGGTTTTGGAGCATCTATTAAGCTGAACTCACTGTAATCCAACCCATCTTCTCATGTGTTGTTGTTGTTGAGACTCCTCAGTACACAGATGTGCAGAAAGGCATCAGGGAAGCAGAAGAAAGAAGTCAGTTTGGATTTCTAAACATATTTTTCTCCTATTCTGTGTTACCTTATTAATCTAATCCTATTCCTGCCAAGAGTATTCTGCGTAGCTCTGGCTGCTAATATGTTTGTTGTGGGTGCTACCATTTGATCCTTTCCTTGACAAATGCAATTTGTTTGACCTGATTTGATCAGTTCGAGCAGCACATTTCCTTGCAGCCGGGACCAGGTAAACCTTTTTGTTTTTTCCAGAAGGGTGTTTAAATGTTTTTTTCCTCCTGTGACAGAGGAAACTCTATTACAGGTGTCTTGGGCCACAGGACTCTGCTGGTTCTGATGAAATGGTCTTTGGGTGTTAATGTAATTCTGATTTTGCTTAGCCAGGAGACCAGCCATCTCTGGGGCTTTGAAACATTTGCAGCGTGGCAGAAAACAATGTCTGAATATAGCCCCTACAATTACAAAGGTGGAAACGGTGAAGGCTTTGTCTTAAATGTAACATCGTAAATCTCAATAGGGATTCTACAAAACTAATTTAAGAGTCATGTTTTTGTGGTGTATGTTAGCTCAGTTCACCTTATAAAAGACTGATTAGCACAGCCTGTGGCATATGCTTTGTATGGATTTAACTTTAAGCTTACTATCAACAAAGCTAGTAGGTTTTGAGCTGGTTGTTTTTGATGTGCAATATGACTTACTGCCTGGTACTTTATTCTGTCAAAGGGTGGCACAAGGACTCTGGAAGAATTTGCAACTCGGCCATAAGGTGAACCTGGTTTTTGTTTCATCTCTTTCTGACCTCTGGCATTGACGTACTGTTTGCTTCATAAAATAAATAAGTTCGTACTGAGTTCAAAAGAAAATGTTCTCCTTTTTGTAATAGCACTGTTTTTTTATGATCAACGTTTGTAATTCAGGACTAGTTTGTTTTGACTGTAATGAAAAAGTAGTAAAATGGGTTCTACGTGACTGTTTATGACCAATGCGGTGGCGGTGTTCAACCAGTGTGATGACGTACGCGGAATTTCAGAGTAGCAGCGATGGTGGGGAAAATACCTCTGAAACAAAAAATAAGTAAATATGTATGTAGATAGTGCTACATGCATTTAACATCAGTGAAACATAAACAGGAACTGGATTTCACACTATGAAATGGAACACCATCATTTACAGCAAGTATTTCCCTACAAACACAGTTACTTGCACTATTACTGTTAAATATGGTTTTTGATTAATTGATTTAGACATTTATTTGGATTGTGCAAGGACCTGGACTAATGTAAACATTACTCATAAAAAGGCCTTTGTATAAATGTTTATGTTCATAAAAGTGATAGTTTCCACAAGTGGTAATAAAAAACTCAACAGAAGGATCTGCACATGATTGTTTTATTCACATTCATTCATTACATTGCACCTAATTAAAGCGGGGAAGAGCCAAGGAGCTGGGGGTTGATTTCCACAGCTGCAGACCAACCACACTGACTTCCACTTTGAATACTTCTGTGTTCACCTGGACAACAGACTGGAGTGGAGACTCAACAGTGAAGCCATCTACAAGAAGGTACAGAGCAGACTGGATTTCCTGAGGAAGCTTAGGTCCTCAAGGTTTGCAGCACGATGCTGCAAATATTCTACAAGTCTGTTTTGGAAAGTGTAATATCTTCTACCATCATCTGCTGGTGTAGCAGGATCAGAACTAGGGACTTACAAAGGCTCAACAAGCTAATAAAGAAGGCTGGTTCTGTTCTGGGGGCGACTGTGGAACTGAGGAAAAGACACAATCTCACTTCAATTTTTCACTAATAACCATATGCATGTTAACAGGAGAATTTTAAAATACAACATGAGCATGTCTAGTTGTGTAATAAACAGACTATTTTCAAAAAGTGACAAAGATAAACAACCGAGATGTGCTATAGCAGCAGAAATGTAAACACTTATTGAGTTTTGTAGGGAGCCGTGATGGTCATACAGTCTAACAGCTGCTGTGAGGATGGACCTCTGATAATATTTTATCCACCAAAGATGGAGCAGTTTGTGACTGAAGGAGCTCTCCACTTCAGCAACAGCTTTATGCAGCTTTAAGTGGGAGACATTGTCCAGCAGTGATGTTATTTTAGCCACAGTCCTTCTGTCTCTCACCACCTGGACTGGGTCGGGTGAGCATCCTAGCACAGAACTGGCCTTCCTGATGTTATCTAACCACTTCGTCTCAGCTGTGGATAAGCTCCTGCTACCAACCTACTACACCATAGAAGATGACTGATTGCACCAAAGAGCCAAAGCATAGCGCCAAATCAGAAGATATATTAAGATTAGCAACATTTCTAAGTCTAACAGAAATCAATGGATCATAGAAAATTACTAAAAAAACTGTTGCAACTCCTAGCTTTTTCTAGAGAGGTCAAGGGTAAGAATTTATCTTTGTAAAATGAAGTGTTTCACATTCCGTGAGTTCCATTGTTTTAGACAGGAAGGCTGAATGCTTCCACTGTTGTTGAACTTGTTGATTTGGTTTTATTGTCCGCTTGTTTGTATTACATTATTGTATTACTATATGTGCAACTTGTTTTCTGTTGGTTTGTTGCACATTTTGATTTGATTTTATAATTTTATCGATGGAAGCAAAGATGAGCTACAGAGACATGGACATTGGTCACAGTTATTTAGTATTTGAGTTTTTTTTGTGCTAGAGATTGCTAACCAAGTAAACACTTTTGTAACACTCTTGACACATCATGACTTGATGTAGCCCAGCTGTTTGCATAAGGATATTTAGTTTGTGTTTTGTATTATTAGTTTACAATAATCATACTTTGCACACTTAATTATGTTGTCTTGATTTTGTAGAGGGTAGGAGAGATGACCTAAAGAAAATAGCTGTAGCTGCAGCTCCAGCAGAAGCACCAGCATCTTCATCATCATTAGGCATGTGAATTGGTAAAAATTAAATATTCTAACATTGTGTTATAGATAATTAATTCCTTTAATTCCAATTATTATAATACCTATTAAGATATAGATAGAAACAAATCCAAAACAGGTCAATAACAGTGCATTATTGAAGACATAATAAATGAAATAAGTAAAGCTTTGCTTTACTTTATTTGCTCATTTACCATTTTGGCATTATTAACAGAGCTAAAGAGACTATCCAGGACAGTACCAATAATGAGAGAAGACCAAGTGATGAGAGGGAGAAGAGGAGGGACAACAGCTAGAGATCAAGACAGAGAGAGACAGCAATTGGTGAATAGTGTATAAATGATAGTATGTGGACGGTGTTTGTCAGCAATCTAATTCTAAATAAAAAAAAAGGTTGGGGGAGTTCACTGGAGGAAGGCGAAAGATGGATAAAGCAAAGACAAATGGGAAAAAGAAAGGGACATTCAAGTAAAGAAGAGAAAAGGGAGATCAACAGAAGCAAGTGAAGAAAGATTGATTGAACTAAATTATTGGTTGGTTTTGCTATTTTCAGATGTAATTTCCCAAAACACAAAACATTGAGCATTAAACATTCTGTATAAATTATAAGTCATTGTGTATTAAATGACACATTACACTGTTTTGAAATGCATGCATTGAAAAGAAATGATCATTTAGGCACCTTACTATGTATGCTATAGTCTATAATCTATTGTAACAACCCCCTGTTTTTTTTAGAAAAATATCACATCTTGTCTGGGCTAAGCCCAGGTACTCCTAAAAGGCTGGAGACATCCCTGCTCTGAGTTACAGCTGTTACAAACAGCCACGATTCATGGGTGGCCCTGATACATCGCTTAATGAAAAGGTTTTCCCTTCTAACTTGTGACACCTTCATGTTAGGTCCAGAACGTTTGCTATTGAAAACCTAGGTAACCCCTTAGTATAATATTTATGATTGCAGGTTTGTCATGACACAACTGGGTATTATAAGATTATAGCAAATGTTGTCCACTGGCAGTTTCAGCTGAAAACCCCAAAACTAAATTCTTAAAACTGAATAATACATTTCAAGTCTAACCTTACAAAAGAATTAATGAGGAATGAAAAAAATGTGCTATAACACCCATGTCTGGAACATCATATTAATAACATTCCAAGTCATGTCGCTTGTCATTATAACTGATCAAATACACATATGATTTATGTCCCCTGTCTCAGCCTACACACTGCATGTTCGCTGGAAGTGGAATTGTTGGTCAAAGTCAACAGCAGAAGTAATTTGTCTCTGTTTGTGTGGGAGGTGAGGGCAGAGGTCAGAGAAATGAAAATGACCAGACCTAGCATAATTGTTGTATCTATTTGTGGTTTGAGACAAGATGTCTGTCTTAGAGTCCCTCTGTCTGTTCGTCCATCTGTCTTGCTTCTGTTCTGGCGCCATCATTGTGTCAATGGGTCGAGACCATCTAGCTTGCTTTCGGGCTGTTGTGGGCGCTGATCAGATTGAGAAGGAGCTCAGTGTTCAATGAAGAGATCTCTTTAGAACGATAGCATCCCTATCACAAAACTTTCTCATGGAACTTTTTCTCCAAGCTTTCCGGTCCTGTTTTTCCTTCCCATACCACGACTCTGTCACTGACAAAATCTTATATCTGAGATTGATATGAGCGTGTTAATTTTTTGTTCTGCTGTAGTTGCTTTTAAAGCCGGAAATATTTTGCTAATACTGTAAAAGGCTTAAACTATGTTGTCGTCAGTTTCTTCTATCTGACAAGGTTAAGCCTGTAAATTGTGGGGAGAATGGCTTCCTGTGCTTGATGATTGCATTTATCTTGCATAATTACAAAGCTCTGCTCTGTCTACACGTCGTGACCCCTGACCTGGAGTGTGACAGTTGTGGGCGGGTGCTGCCAGACACCCAAATGTGCTGTCCAGGTTGTGCTTCTCCAGAAAGTCTGGTTTCTGTTGAAGGATCATGTGTCTTAGCTTGTCTTTCTTTCTAAACCGATTGATTTGGGAAGCGTGCCTTAGAGTCTGACTGTAAGTGAGGAGATTTGTCTTTGAATCCAAAAATTGAAATAATCAAGCAACACCAAACCACATCAGCTTATTTTCCATTACTTGTTTTGCTTAGTTGTACTATTACCTGGGTTAGCATAATAATGTCAGTCTGTTTCATATGACTCGTCTGACTCGTCTGACTGCTGGGTAACTAACTGGACTTTACAAACAAAAGCTACATTATTTATGCAGGCATAGCTGTTGTTGCATCAAATAATTAGGGCTGTTGATTTAGCTATGGCTGAGTAAATGGTAGTGATGTAGTGCTCTTTTAAATACTCCTACTCCTCTATTTCTCTCCACTCAATAATTATGCATTAAAACCTTTTCATCAGGTTCTGTTTCCTAAAGGGCTGCCCTCACGTTTTCCTCCTTTCAACAATCTATTCCTCATTCTGTCCGCTCCTCCGACATTTCTTCTTCCTCTTCCTTTGCACTTGTACCCTCTTTGTGTTATAATTCCCACCTATTATTTCTGTCCCAGGCCTTCATTAGTCATGTCGCTGTCAGCTGCCAGCTGCAGCCGCACACACACACACACACACACACGCAAGCACACAGGCATGCACGGATCTGCACATATTTCCCTGCGCATGCACAGATTTGGAAGTCATCAAGGCGAGGTCAAAGGTCTGCCTCATTACCCAGCTTCAGCGAAAACTTTTGCAGTGTTTTATGCCAGCATCAAAAAGATGGAGAAGTGGAGCTTGAGGAGGAGAAAAAGGGGGGACAACGGGTGTGCAAATGCAAGATAATGAAAAGGACTCATTCAGTGGTTCTCAAAAGTCTATAAACAAAATCTAAAATGTCACTGGTATAAAGGGAGTTAGACCATGATAAATATAAAATAATTGATCAATAAAAATGTATCCTGTAACCAGATGGCAAACTTAAACTAATAATTTGCAGAATCAACTTTTGATTTCATTTCAGTGTTTAACAGGTTTACACCTGCTATCAGTAATGGTGATTCTAATTAACTTGAGCTAAACTTTAACTTTTTTTTTGTCTAACAACACATCATCTTTAAATAAAGCCATAAGCAGGCCAATAATTATTTCATTCATTGCCTTGTTATTACACACACACACACACGCACATGCAAACTTATCCTTCACACAATCATACAGTGCCTACAGCCTACATTGGACACAATACGCTGACATGTAACAGAAAGCAAACCAGGAGCATGTGTGTACATTAGGTTCAGACCAGAAAGACACAAAGGTGCGTGGACTTGTGTTTGTGTGTGGGATGTCAGCTGCGAGTAGTCAGGAGGACACTGGTGATGCAGACTGACGGGGGACATAAACACTCGGCAGCACACTGAATCAGTCCATTGTGTCCATCGCAGCCATGTCAGTCCCTCTATGTAATGGAACGATTTTTCTCTGTGTGTTTGTCTAATTGGCCTGTCTGTCCCTGTGCTGTCCGTCTTCTGATATGTCTATCTTACTACTTGACTGCCTCTTTTTCTACTTTTTTCCCCTCTGTGTATTTAGACTTACATTTTGGGCATGAAGCAGACCTTGTATCTAATGTCTTCAAGATGATCCTTCAGTTCATGAATGGATGTGTCTGTTTCTTCTGCATGTGTGCTTCTAAAGTTTGAGTGTGTGTGTGCGTGTGTTTGCGTGTTCGTTACAGTGCTCCTTATTGAGCCATGTTGTGTCAGCCCTTTGGATGTACAGTCTAATACCAAAGTTATGTCTTTGCAGAAAATATCACAGTAATAGAGGGGGGTTAATGTTATATGCCATTAGAAGCAAGATTTTACAATCATAGGCCCTCAAAGAAGGTAAAGGTGTGTAGAGGATATTAGTTTTCAGGGGTTAAAGTGTTAGGATAGTGATGAGGTGTGTGAGACTAATGACTGTTAGGTTGTAAGAGAAGCAAGGAAAGTAAGGGTGAGGTGGTGAAGACATGCTGAATACCATTAGGGAACCTTTGCCTTAGTGTGTGCAGGTGTCTCCCAAAAAGTGCAAACATTGGTCTACCATGTTTAAAGAAAAAAACAACAGCGTTCTCCTAAAATGGAGACTTGAAGTCCTTAACCCAGTTGCCTGAAACATCAACTCAAAGTCCTGCTGCGTAATCTGAAAAATGTGTTGCTGAATCTCAAGCTGTTTTATTCATCATGCAGTAACATTTCATCCTACCACAAAACCTTGTTTTATGTGCATTTAGACACTCATCAGAACACAAAGCAGCCGTTGTGAACCTTTTTTCTGTCAGTTACTGGGACAATACCTTTTTAGTTGAAAGGTAAAATTAGTGAAAATGCCACTTAGAAAAAGAACACTTTCCTCATTTTTTAAACCAATATTGTAATCATACTTAATTCTCTAGGATTTTTAAAGACATATGTTTGCCCATAAAGAAAAATAGATTTTTTTGTTTTATATTATACAGTTATTTGCTTTGAAGTGCTTGAAAACAATTGTTACTGCCACAAACTTTAGTGTATGTTTGGGGGGCATTTATTTGATAGAGCAACAAAGTAGCATAAAATTGTGGGGTAAATGGAAAACAATACATGGTTATTAACCTTTTTTTAAATACCAATCATGTGTGGTAGCTTTCCTGTCCATGATAACAAAAACAACATCCACAGCATCATGCTGCCACCACCACCATGTGTCTGTTGTATGGCATGATGTGTTTAGTGCAGTGGTTCTCCATTATTTTCTGTCATGCACCCCCAAGAGAACATACATTTTTCACGCCCCCCACAAATCGAGATAATACTGAGAACCTGAAAATACTTAATTATTTATCTGTACAAACCACTGGTGCCAGTATTCTGCGTACAATCTTCTGATTATCACAACAGATCTGCAACAACTTCAATTTCATGTTGTTGCAGTTGATTTAATTGTTTCCAGTCTCAACGTATTTTCCAAGTTCAGTTTATACACTCAATTGTTAACATTTAATCAAGACTGCTCAGTCTGTGATTCTCAGAAGAGAAAAGGTACAAATGATTTACTGGGATGTGAATGTTTAGATGAAAAATTAACATTCAAAACTTTTTTTTTTAAATGTCACCATTGGTTACTTGTCAGCTTCATTAGCTTATTCCTTTAAAAAAAATATTTAAATTATTTGCCTCCGTGACTCCTCCGTTTTTATTTTTACTGTCACAAGCTTCTCATTTGCCCTATTAAATCCATTTCTTTTTATTCAAAATTCTTTTTTTTAAATTAGATTTTTATTTTTATTTGTATTTTTTTTTAATTCCACATTTTCTATTCTAGCCATATTTATTTACCCAAAAAGTATGTTATTATGGAGTGCATAAAAACAATTAAACAAATCAATAGGCAAAGAGATATTTGTTATTCACAAATATTTTCATAAATATAAGAGTGCTGTGGTTCAGTGATTTTTAAGAACTAAAACATTATGTGCAAAACAAAGAATCAACTTTTTTCACATTTTATAAAAGAAAATCTTTACAAATACTTTAGTTGAACTTGTCTCATAGAGACCTGCAAACAGTAAATCATTTGGTCACTGCTATTATGATCAGGGCTTTGTTCATTTTTATTTCCTAATCTGTTCCTAGGCTGTCCCAGACTCCACGGAAATTCATGACAGGTCAGTGTTTTGTGTTTACGTCTTATGTTCCTGCAGACTTTCCAGCCCGTGAGCTGACATAACTTATATAAGGGTAGCTCAAACCGTTGCGCTAAGCTTTGAGTATTTTGGGTTTTTTGGAGAAAGTTGGTGTTTTAGTGAGCTTTTTCACCATGGCTGGCCAGTGTATGTGTGGAGAGGAGGACCGACCCAAACCCCGCCAAACCAGGTAACACATGTACAGGAGCTGCAGCCCCCAAAACACTACAGAAACAGCATTTAATTTTGTATTTAATTTGTTTGATAAATTCCACTATTCCGTCCGTCTTTCCGACATTGGGAACTTCACAGAGCCCTGCTCCATCAGTCTAGCCATTTCTCAATACCAAAGTACGCAAGTACGTTCTTGTGTGTTTGAAAAGTATGTACTTGGCAAATACAGCTGAAAGTCTATTCTTGCCGAGAACACAAGTACAGAGTACGATAGTCCTGTAATTGTAACAGAGTGTACTTTACTGTATGATGTCCCTGCTCTGCTTTTACTCAGGAATTAGATTATTTTCACATTTATTATGGATAGTAAAATAAGAAAAACCTATTTTGACAGATATCAAATATACACAATTAGGAATAAGTGACAATACAAAGTAGAAACCAGTAAAATAATGGGCTAAAGTTTTCATTATTGATTATAAAATGTTCTATTAAATTATGGTTTACCAACTTAGATTACTTTTTCAGGTTTGTTAGTGAAGTGTGATTGTTAACTAAAAATGAAAATGTTCTCTTCCTTCATAAGACAATTTTCTTATAAACTATTGTCTCAACTGACAAATAATACATGATGACCAGCTTTAGAGGTTTACAGTTGATTGATTGCTTCGATTAGTTTGCAAGCGCAGGTTTGCACTGGATCTATAAGTAGTAAAGTTTTAAAGTATTATTTAATATT
The DNA here is from genome assembly GCA_963556495.2 of Valencia hispanica. Classification (NCBI taxonomy): domain Eukaryota; kingdom Metazoa; phylum Chordata; class Actinopteri; order Cyprinodontiformes; family Valenciidae; genus Valencia; species Valencia hispanica. The sequence continues at coordinate 38,025,607 of OY747700.1, read as the reverse complement.
TTACCAACCTGCATTTGGCCTGCATTGTTGCTTTACAACTGCAGGATTTATTTAACAAAATATTAATTAACAAACTTATTATCTATTACTATCATCATCAGGTAAACTCATAGCAGATACCTATAACAAACAGACAAAATGATTTTAGTAAAACAATATTTGTTAGAAGGACAAAAATCCACCAACAAGTACAGGAAATTAAAACTGTGACTATGGAATCATTTTACAAACTGTGACACCTATATTACCTACATAAATCTGAAAATTTCCGGAGAAACATAGTATATTTTATATTCTGGTACTTGCAGTTATTCACCACATGTACTAAAACCTTTTATATCTCACTTTAATCCTTTACTAACATATAAAAAGTAGTGGGATTAGGCTGGGGTCAATGGAGAAAACACACTCCAACCGCCCACTGAGCCTGTGGGGCTGTGCTACTACGAAAACACCGAAGCACATTTCAAAGTAGGTAGCTTACATTCTAAATGAACTGACCGTATAGTTGAAGTTTTGAGGTATACTTTCTCACCTAAAAGCATCTTAAAACTGCTTTTTTGAGGAGTTAATAGTGGTATAAAAGTGTCATATTTCAGCACTCACCATCGCCATACGCACGGTGAATCTTGTTGTTTTTATCAGGGTAAATTTGCGCATGCGCACAAAACTATCCAAAGCCGTGCTGCCGCGGTTGAACAATTCAGCTAACAAAATGAAACCTGGGGTACAGGTATTACAACTTTAGATAATCTAAAACATCGTGAAACGCTATTTGGCGCAAAGCTTCCGGAACCGTTCGAAATAACTAACGAGCTATGGGATGACAGCCAGACAGTTGAGGACAACTCCCTGTGCTCAACGTTTCATAAAACTCTCAGATCTTTCATTTACATGACTGGGCAGTTTAGCCAGTGGTGTGAAGCTAAATATGGAGGGAGTGTAGGCAGGACTCTCTGGATCATCAGGTGGCTAACCTGACCATAAAGAATATAATATCTCTCAATATCTTGCAATATCTAGCTTTAATTTCAGAGGATAAGCACAATTGACGCTTCAAACAAACGCAAGTAATGCGAGGCAGCCATGATAACCACCCGTAGGTGTGATTAAAAGCAAGTATATTTAAGCCCGTAGTGTTCCAGACTAACTAAGCTAGAAGTAGATTTAGCTTTGCATGCTGGCAGGTTATTTTAAATAATTTCAATGTTCTTATGAAATTATTTGTCCTATAATAATATAAACTATAAACATCAACATGTCTTCAATAAAGTGAACTGAGCAGATCCTGTCATGAGACTTTGGCTCCCATAAAAAAAAAGATCCAGCGTTCTAAATATTTTTGCAAGGAAGTTCGATACAACTACACATAAAGTACTGTGTTAAAGACAAACCTTTCCTCTTCACAAAGTTACCTGCTAGAGCTGCTGGTCTGGCCACCTCCAAAAACAGAGAGGCATACAGAAGCCCAAACTGTAGCCTTAATCCAATTAGAGTAATAAGTGGGCCAGTGATTGACACTGAAGGGATTTTTAAAGCATGTCCCTTGAAGGGCACGTTTCCGTATGTTGGCCCTCTGTTCACACACTAATGCAAACACACACGCACACACAGGACCACAAATGTCTATTTGAATGGCTTCAGCTTAGCTTCTCTAGATCTTTCAGTATTACAAGCTGTCTGTTTATTGTAGATGAGGTGTGGATGTTTACACTCGGGGGAGTAAAACAAACCAGTCAGAAGTGTGAGGTGACTCTAAAATAATTCACCTATTTCTTTGGCACACAGACACTGTGTTTTTCCTACTTGTAACATTTGTTCATTTTAGCCTTAAAATATACTTTGAAAGTATACTAATCCATCAGATGAACAGTCAAGAAGCAGCATATATGGCTTCTGCTATTTTCAGTAAATTATTTTCATGCAACTGCATCATTATATGAGCTTGAGTTTTACAAATACAGATACACTGTAAATCACACTGAATATTTACTGTCACAGTGGCACTACTACATCAACTAATTGATATTTCAATCAAACTAACTTGCTGAAGACATAACTGCCCACCCTGTTAAATCATGAACTAAATTTCTTTAATAACATTTTACCAGGTTTAATCTCCTGTGTAAAACTTTAACTTGATACCTAGATAACAAGTATTACCACTAAACAGAACATGTCTGGCAACACGAAGTAGGCTTTGAATGTCTCACCAAATTCTAACAAATATAAAAACAGATGAGAATCAAACATTCTTGAGAGGGAACTGAAGTTTGGGAAATCATTATGTGCACTGAAAAGAAAAAAGCGGAATTTTTGTATGGTATGCATCTTGTTACATCTGCTAAAACTAAAACTTTTTAAATAAGAAAACGTATCACACCTACAGTCAAGCATAGTACTTTAATGTTCTGGGGCTGTGTTGCTTCTTCAGGACGTCGACTACCAACTAATTGACTCGGGTCAAGTAGCAGGACAATTATAAGAAACACAAAAGCAAAATCGACGACTGACTGGCATTAAAAAAAGTAAACAGAAATAATGTTTTGGGGTCGTTTAATCAAATATTGGACCTAAATCTGATTGCAGTGCTGTGGTAAGACTGATTTTACAAAAACCCTCCAATATAGCAGAATTGAAATTGTGCAAAGAAAATGAACAAAACTCCATATTCATGTAAACTACTTATTGCCAGTTATCACAATTACTTGATGGCAGTTGTTGCTGCCAAACCATAGTGCTAGCAGGCTTTAGATTTAGAGAAGCAATTACTTTTTCAAATACAACGAAGTTGATTGGGAAAACTTTTTACTTTAATAAATACTACCAACTTTTGAGAACTGCATTTTTTTATTTACTGTGACAAAAAAGTAAAAACAGGGGAAGTCCAAGCAGGCAAATACATTTTCACAGCATTATTACATAGCTTTTCTTCTGTAATATAAATTGTGAATCAGTGTATATGAAACTCACAAACATTTCGCCATATTTGACTTACTTATCGAACAAATATCTTCTGTGGCTGGAAGTTTCAGCAAGGGTTGATTTATTTTATACAGTATAACACATGGTGTCATCCAACCACAGTAGTGCCCAGAAGGTTCTGGTTTTACAACGTATCATTAAATCTGAGCAAATTTCCTTTCACACCATCTTAACTTCTTTTTTCCGTCCAAGCCTGTGCATTATCGTGCACATAAATAGATCATAGACATTCAGATAATAGCCGAAGAGGGATGGATGTCAGTGGTGGGAGCAGATAAGAATGACAAAGCTTTGCTTTAAGCCACGTCACTAACAGGCCTCTCACCTGCCTGTCTGTCACACAGATGCACTCAACCATCACCAGGGATTGTTCATGCCCATGCGTGTATATGTGCGTGTTTGCATGTGACTGATGCGGTGTGCCTTTCAGTCAACTCGCTCCACCTCCACCTCGCCACATTGCCCTCTGTCTCATCCCACCTCTGTCTGGACTGTCAAAGAAACACGGGGGCCTTAGCAGATAGCGGCGTGCTCTCCCAGCCGGCCCTCGGTCCTCTCTGTCTCTTTTTCTCTTACTTGTGCCAGTCACCTACTGCTGTGGGAAACGCAGAGGAGATGAGGCCTTAAAAAACAGATCATTGTCCGCCTCCTAGATTAAAGCCATAGAATGTGAGCATTGTCTGGTGAATGGCTAAACCTTCCTGCTGTCACTCAAACGCAGCACTGAGCGCTACTTCATGTCTAAGAGGCTTATCTGCACTGAAAGGCCCCTGGCTGCTCCACGGAGAGAGGACGTAATGAAGCGTGTTTTTCTTCACTCTGTAGGAGGAACCTGCTGCTGCTGGGGGGGCAGTGGTGGAGGTGGTGTTGGTTGACTGGGGATTCAGGGGGTGGACACAACCAGTGGGACAGCTGCAGTACCAGCTAGTCCCCCTTACCCCTACCCAACTCCCTCCGTCCTACTGCCCTTCCTCGAAAGAAACGTCACTTATCTAGTCTCATGTGGGAGCGGCGTATACAGTTCTTAACCCAACACAAGACAGGCAGACGGGGGTGGGATGTGAGGACATTATGAGGGGGACGTGCCTAGGGACCTGCCTGTTGTCCGTGCTCAGCCATCTGTGGGGATGATCAGCAGGCTGCTGATGTGGTCCTCTCTTTGTGCTTTGCTGTTTGAAAAGGGTAAAGTTTAAGTGCTGCTCGTATTCAGCGAAGAGGGCTGACGGTCAAGCTGCAAGGGTTTGCTAAGCCCTGAAGCCTCGCTCGGAGTGTCTTCAGTGTGTTCATAGTTCAGAATAACAGGAGATTCCTTTGTGCCGAACACTTTTATAATTGTTATGCCTTCTGATGACTGTTAAAAAAAATCATATGTGCAGCAGTGTTGAGAAGTTTACAAACTGTATTTGGGGCATGGTTATTTTCTTTTGGAGACATTGAGCATACTCAGAATTAGAGACTCAAATTTGAACACTTTTTTTCAATTACACTATAAGTATTAGGTAGCCATGTCCAAACTCCTGGCATAATTCTGAATGAACATTTGACAAGTTTTCTTATCCCCTTCTTACGCAATTTAAATTAGTTGTTTTTTTCTGGATCTTAAGCTTTTAATCTTGATCTTAGCCTGGTTTACTCATTCCAAAACCAGTTTTGATTTCTGTTTGAGATCATTATTCTGTGCTAACTGTGCGTATGTTTCAATCATTTAACTTAATTGAGACCCACAGAGAAAACAATATTTGCCTGTAATGTTTAGTAAGAATCCACTAACCATTTGGACCACAATGTTATCATAAATAGACTGAAATTTCCATCTTCTCACATGGGTATGCTGAATGAGCTTGAAGTAAAGTTTTGTTTTCAAAGGACACAAAAATTTGGACATGATGATGAAGTATTTATGGGAGTCAAAGTCAGGCTTTAAATTGTACAACAATATTACTACCATGCTGGTGACAGCAAGATGCCAAGAATCTTTTTTGCTGCCATCACACAAAGTGGGTGCAGTAATTAGAGTGGTGCCATTACTAAAGATTGAGATATTTGGTCACAATGACCAAGTATATTTGGAAAAAGTCAATGTGTGACTTTAAAACCTCAACTATCAACTTTCAAGCATAGCAGTGGTAGCATCATGCTGGGGGCAAATTTTGCTTCCAGTTATACCAGAAGCAATGAAATAATGAAGAATGGCTACCTCCAAAATCTTCATGTTGACATACTCATACAGTAAACTGAAGAGTGTCTTTTTTCTCATTCAGTTTTAAATAGTTTCTTCAAAAAGATTTTGGTTTTGGTTCTTATTATGAAGTCCTTGTTATTCGGATCGGTTGGGCTTGGCCTTGACTGTGTTACCACTCCAATCTACTTTTTGAGTTATTAATTATCTGCAAATGTGTTCGATGATGGTGTGATATACAATGTGGGTTTCTTACCCTATACAGAGGTTACTTTCATAATGATGTACTGAAGCCCTGCTGTCCTGCCCTCTTTGCCCTCTGAGCTCCTGCTCATCTATCTCCTTGTCATGACAGATCCACCTGCATCCTTTGTGCCCCCCTCTGATCCCTGATCAATTTCTGTTTTCTGGGAGCTGCAACATTGCACCTGATCCTTTAATATGAAAAGGGGTGCTGGACTTGTGGTATACGCAGCTGAAGGTTAAAATGGCCTCACAATGTTCTTTTTACCCTTCAGCTAAAGCGATATGTAATACATAACAGAGCGATTAACTTTACAAGGACAGTGTTTGCTTTCTTTTCCCTCCTCCAGACCACGAGCCTTGCATGCGCTCGTCAAATTTAACCTCTGACCTGGGCATCTTGTAGGGTTATTGCTGCCTGCGCTTATTCTGCGCCGTGTCGGGAGGTCGAGTGGACTAGAGAGCTTCGCAATCGAGTAGAGAAGTCATCACTGGAAGGGGGGATGGGAAGACGGATGTTAAGTGGTGTGGCCAAGCTGTGATGGGTAGCCCAGTGGTCCATTTAGAACTCTAAGCTCATGCTGGGACACGGTACATCTTGACAGGCTGACTGGACTCCTGACCCTATCAAAAATATCTTAATATGAAGGTCAATTTGTCAGAACATCACTTGTGCAGCATGTTAAACTGGAAGCTCCTTGTGTCCTGTGGTGCTCTGTCGTTTTCTTGTTGGGTCCAGAGCATCAGTGCACCATCTAAAGCAGAGGCGAAACGACTCAGGAGAGAGGGTTGAGAAATAAAGCAGTTTCATCTCCTCTCATCCTCAAAACTTCTATGCATTCAGGTTTGCAACAAAGCACCAGTATTCAAAGGATGTACGTTATGTCAGAGAATGTTTTTGTCTACCTCGAGAGGATGAAAATCGGATTCCTAAAGGGTCTGAATATTAAAGAGAAAATGATTCATGGGAATGATCGCTACATATCACAGAGTTCCATAATACAATGTGTCCATGCACCCAAGAGCGATAGGTGCCACATTGAGAAGGAGATGGAGAGTGGATTTGAAGGTTCTTTTTTAGTAAACATTTAAAAGAGTGGAGAAGTGAACAAAGGCGTTAAGAAGGAGCTGTTTTGTTGCCCCTTTTTTAACCTAAATAGGCGGTCTGTCCGACCGAGGCCTCTGCTTCAAAGTATTATCCCACACATGCAATTACCATTTCTATCAACTGGGAGAAAGATTATGCTTTTTGGGTGTTCTTATGCATTTCTTCCAGTGGATTCACTCTGTGAATGTGACACGTTTTGTGTCCCCCACACCCCCTATTGAATCTAGAAGTTCTCTATTCTTCAAGTGAGCTGAGAAGAGTCCTACATGCGGCCTGAATAGACACTAAATCTTTCAAGGTTAGGACTTAACCTTCTTTCCCTCTAATTTATCTTCAAACTTTAGTCTGAAACCAATCAATATCAGATGATTGGTAAACAATGTGCAGTGTCTGATAGGCAGGTACCAAGGACTCTCAATGGGATTGCAAATGCTTTGTGCGCTCAGAGTCGCTTTTGCTCTAAAGCACTGTCACAAAAAGTGAAATTACCATTCGCTTGGAATGATGCCATTCATCTTTGTCAGAGCGCCAAGCTCCGCGCGCAAGCCGCTTCCCTCAAATTAATTCCTTGTTTTGCATCAGCTGAATTTGCCCAAATCCAGGAGGATGGCTCAGGCTGCACCTCAACTGGATTTTTCTTTTTTTTTTATGTGGCAATTCCAGAAGATTTCACTATGCCGAAGGCCGAGCACCTTTTATATTATTCCTAATCCACAAAGAGAAGAACTAGATATGAAAAGAAGTTCGGAAAATAAGATAAATTTGGAAGTGAAATTTCAGAGGCTGGGCATTCTCCGACCAACAAAATTAGAGCTTTATATGCGTACCCTCCTGAGAGCTTGGTGTGATGCTTTTGTCAATTTGTCATTTCATGTTACAAGAGCTCCAGCACAAAGGTAATATCTTCCCAGAGGCTCACACCCGTGTAATATATTGGAAAAACAGTGTAGAATGAATGTCTGAAAAATGCATTTATTATCCTGCATAATGCATTTTACCACATGTCCCAACAGTTAAAGTGTAATTTAGAGACCAAAACAGAAGAAAAGTAAACAAAACACAATGGTTAATTTTCTGTTTTATCAACGTTTTAATGTCCAACCACAGAAGAAACAGCAAATGTATTCAGAAAGTAAAGAACTTGTACTTAGAACAGCGCCTCTAAACATTTCAGCAAGTTCAGTTTAGAATTTTTTAGGAACTTTTATTATTTAGATTTAGTGAGTATGTGTTTTTGGTCTGCGGGAAGAAGCTGGACTACCCACACATGCATAGGGAACACATGCAAACTCTATGCAGAAAGAGCCCAGAACAGGAATAGAACCCAGGAACGTCTTGCTGCAAGGCAACAATGCTACCAGCTGTAGCACATCATGCTTCCCATTTAGCCTCTAAATATAGAAAAATTGGGACAAAAGAATAATGCAATACAACAAAAGAAAGCTATATCTAAATATGAACAATTGAAAAAGAAGGTGCTGTAATTAGATTCAAGTTGAAATCTGAGTATATTTCAGACTTTTAAAAGCGTAAAAGATAATGAGTTTTTGAGTTCCTATAAAAGTCCTTTTCAAAAAGGAAACATCTCCTTATTCTTGGAAAAGAGAAAAACTGAAACCGAAGCTCTTTAAGCTTGTTAATTTATTCCAGGTCCGAACTGGTGTCCAAACGCCAGCTGGCATTTTAGTGGTCAACCCTTTTCCTCTTGTTTGTTTTGTTTTTTTCCTCTCTAGCCCATGTAGATGCTGTCTTGGCGTTGTTTCACGGTGACCACAGTGGCAGATGTGATGAGATTTTAAGAGTGGGTCATTTCACTGTCCTTTGCTTCTCTAGCTTCATTGCTAAAAAAAAAGTTTTGGAGGCTAATTTATGGCTGTGGGTGACTGTGACCAGTGATTTGCGATTCCTGGTGTTTGTGTTTATGGAACATACAGGCTTGTTTTCTCCATCTTATCTGCCGGCAAACGGGACAGCACTGTTTGACAAGATTTATTTAGATGTTTGCTTTTTCCACCAACAAAGTACGATGGAGTGCAATTACCAGGAACATTGTGTGACGTCCCACAAGGGTCAAAGGCCTTTTCCTGTCTTGCTCTCTATCATGAGTGCACCGAGTTTATGTTTTAAAAGTTATGTGTGTGGACATTTTCTATGTACGTTTTAGGAATCTAAATCTTTTGTGAGAACAGAATGGGAATGGAAAAAGAGAAGAGCTGCTGGTGAGGAGTGGGTCAAGCCTGAGAGACAGCTCTTCACCTCAGACACCTGCATCTCTCCACAGATCCCTAATCAATGACTCACATTGTCCTAAGACTGCGCCATTGTTGATGAAGGACCCTCCAGACTTGCTCTGAATACCTGCCTGCACCGCTCCAAGTGGACCCAACCTAGCTCTACCCAAGAAACAGACAAAACGGTGGATTCCAAAGTGCCGGCCTCTTGGCATTCCCCTGTCTTTGGGAGATAAAGAGCAGAACTTTGGCCTGATTCACTCTGCCACTCTTCATCCCTCTCAAGAGAAAATGCGAGATGAGGAGAAGCACTTGCAAGGGGTAGTGGAAGGGTGGTCTTAGGGTCACAGAGTGATTTGTGAGGAGTAGGGTTGTGCTCGTTTTTTGTTTTTTTTTCTCCATGGTCCTCCTCTTCTGTGGTCACTGAGAAATGACTTCCACGGGGGTTTACTGGGGAGTGTGGCTGTAGAGGGAAGTGGAGGAATTATTCCCTTCTCTCTGTCTGGACTATATTTAACCTACTTGACAAGATGGATATTTTTAAGTATCATCCCAAATGAAGCTATTGTAGTCTCCTCTCCAGTCTTTTCTTTTGCTTTTTGTTTCTATGCTCAACTTAAAGAAAAACTTTTGGAGGACCCTCAAAATGAGGTAGAAAGAAAATCTGAGCTAAAAATCTGAACTAAAAGCACAAACCATGTTTTAAAGAACATTTAATCAGTGATGAATATTCCAGTCCAGGTTTGACTAAGCCATTTTTGCAGCTTTTATTCCTGTTTAATTCTAATGTGGTCTAAATGCTAAAAACATAAAAAAAGTTTTGTATATTTACTAGCAGCATAAAGGTTCCATTATTGTCATGATTTTCCTTTGAATTCTGTTCAGTGTAAAAATCTTTAGTTCATTTTTGACCATTTTCATGTTCTAGACTGTGTTCTGGGGATAATTAAATGCAGTGCACAAAAATATTGAGAGATATTATGCCACATGATTTTGTTACATCCTTATTATGTTCTGTAAAACACTCCTACCAACAGAAACATAGGCCCATATTTATGGCGCAGCAAAAACATTTACAAACGCGAACACATTTTTATTCCATACAGAGGACCCCTGCTGTAGATCTGGTGCTACCATGCACACAGGACTGGTGAGAAGTTGAAGTTGGAAGTGATTAGGGAGAAATACGCCCGTCTCCGAGTAATGTCAGTAATAGGCAGCAGCACATCAAAGTCCAGGCCCTGTCAGAATGATCCGGATCAAACCGGCCCCCATCTGGAAGCTATAACAGACTTTTCACTCATTTAAACACTCTTAAAACACACTGAACAGACATGGAGCTCCCGTCTCTGCTCGCCACTCACCACCCCTCATATCAGCACCCTGTTCCCCCAGCATCTGTGTGTGACTGTATTTGTGTGTCTCACTACCTTAGTTTCATTTACTAGTTGCATTTTCTTACACAACAGTAACCGCAAGATTTCAGGTTTGCAAAAATAAGATAAATAGGTAGTTCCTCTTGTGAGCAGGAAGAAGTTTTTAAAGCAATGTTATTGTCCTTTGTTACAGGCAAGTGTATTTTTTCTGTATCATCTATGACTCGTAGAAATGTATGTTGCTTGCTCTGAAATGGCACACTCCATTCTTAAACAGCAAAACAAACTGCTCCCCTCCTGCCTGCTTGCCACATCACACTGACTGGACTCCTGGACGCATATTATCTCTGAAAACACAAGTCGGACACAGCTCTAAGTGTATTTTAATTGGCTTCGAGCCGCCTTCCTAAAGTAAACAGCCGGCGATGTAAGCTGGTGGTAGTGGTGTGCTCGGTGACTGACGGGTGGCCCACAGTAAGGGTGGAGTTGAGTCCCGTTCCCTGTCTGTCCGCTCTACCGACAATCAGTCCAACACAGGAGCCCATTGTGTTTGTGTGCGAGCGTGTTTGTTTTGTCTGACTAGCCAATGTGTGTGCGTGAGTGTTCATGACTTACCGTCTGGATGCGTGAGAGTTCCATAGATCGTGTCATTTTAGGGTCACACTTGCTACCGTAAAAGGTCTTAACGCCCCGGCAGATAGCATCTTGAGCTAAAGTGCAAGTGATTTAATACCAACAATTAAGTAGACGTGTCAGCAGGCGGCACAGGTCCCCGCTGAGGCTGGACAGGGAGTAGGCCCTCTCGCCTATCTCCACCAGACATGGAGACAGGCAGGCCTCTAACTCCACAAACCACTGATGCTGTTCATATTCAGCTCCTTTCATTATCTTTACTTTCAGATAAACAATTCTCTTTTTTTCCTTTCTGTTTTTTTCTTAAGGAAATGCACACCATCCTTGGATCAAATGCAAAATGAATATTAATTCTATTTAACCACTATTCTTAAACTGCTAAGAGTTGTATAAACAGCTTACTTTGGTGTTGGAGTCTTAAACAAACCCTCTAGTTTTATCCATAACATAAATGCATTTTACAGTAAAACTGCAGAACGGATGGGAAAGGTTTAAACTGAGCTCAGCATATGGAGAAAAGCACTAAAAACTTCTCATTTTTACAAGATCCGAGGATCTCGCTCCCAACACGGCCAACTCCTCTCTCATAAAATCTATAGACCATCCATTATAAAGCACCCAGGCCTTTATGAATCCCTCTGCCCAGACCCAGCAATGGGGCCTTCTGCCTCCAAATCCCCTCTGGAAGTGTTTGAAAAACAAAGCAGGGCTTCACTTCAACCTCATTAACTAGTTATGATAAACAAAACAATGTGTTTTTAATGGATGGTAAGTCCTCCTCCCATCCAACTCAACTCCCCCCCGCCACCTAGCTCTGGTCCAGAGTGACTGGCCAGCGGTGGGTTTCCCATGACTGCAGCTCGTGGTGTCACGATGATGGATGGGCAAGGTTGGTGGGGGCTGCCTCTTGCCCCTTCTCCTTTGGGATGTCCCACAAACTGACAGGCGCATTGTGGCACTCGACCTATTGCTGAAGCTCTGCACTGCCGGCTGGCACAGTCATGTGAGGCGACAGAAAATGCCCTCTTTTCTACTTCCACAATCTGATGCTGGAATTGCACTTGTAATTTTCAGGCACTTTATTGTTACACAATTACAGGAAAGTTTTGCCATATTTATCCACTTGTGCATGAGGTGATAGCGTATTGACTTAGTTATTTTAACAAAAAATCTGTTGTTTTTAAAGCTGTTAATCTGTTTATTAAAGATGCACTGATCCAAAATTTTGAGGCCAATTTCCAATAATCATTTTTTAAGGGTTGAACCTGCCAAAACCAAAGCTGATTCTAAGCTGTACTAACAATAAATATGCATAGCTATTTGAACAATATTTTTTTTACAAAGCTGTCTCTCTCCATCACTAAAAGTATCCTAATACATTGAAATTCTCTAAGTTGTGGGACAGTATCTATTTAGAAAACTCAACTTAAAAGTGGTACAGCATTTCTCATTCATGGCTTTACAAGACAGATTACCATCAAGTGTTTTTACTTTGCTATCCTAAAAGCATTTAGGATCACTATACAACAATGCATAAAATGTTTTATACAAGGTCATTTTAAAATATGTAACAGTGGTCTCAGGACATCGTGAATAAATAGCATTCATGGTATTTTGAGTTTCTATGTATAGTACATATAGTTCCTATGGGGAAAAAACCCTCACTGATAATGGAAATAGTTGATGGAACTTGTTTTTCTTACAGTAACAGCTACCACAAAGCCAATAATAATAATAATGTTAGCCTTTTGGTATGGTGTTTCACTGATCAGAAATAAATATTTTATTCTTATGAATGGCTGATCCTCTACCAGGGCTAGGCATTGGTCAAATCGACAGATTCCAGTCGTTCACTGATTTATCTGTGCATCTTTGCTATATAGCAGTGCACACAGCATCGGTGGACTGTAGAAGAACAAACTAAAGCCAAGGGAGCCAAAGACTCAACACATATTCGTATGCCCCTTCTTTTTCCACCTCCTCTCTTCTTTTCCGTTTCTTACTCAGTCAAACACTCATCGCACCACACAGAGAGCCGCTGAAACTAAAGGCTCCAAGCTAGTGTAAAACAATCCAATAACAGCCAGCACCTCTCAAAATAAAACAATAGCTCAGTTCATGCTGGTGTTGTAAAACAGCTCAGCCTATTATTCGCACACATTCGTAACTAAATTGTAAATTTGCCCTTTGGGTAATTTTTTCCTCTATTTGGTGACTTCGGGATTAGAATAATAGGAGTGTGGATTTGTGAATGTGGAGGCATTTCTCACACTTATTCTTACATTGTGTTTTAGGCTCACTCCTTTTTCCAGTTAGTACAGTCTAGCAGCAGTCTAGAAGGGATCTTTTTCGTCTGTTTATTTTTTCCCAGGGGTACCCACATTGTAAGCTTCATTAGGTCAAAGGTCATTTGAATTGAAGGAGAAGGTATCAGACTGGGACGGACAGAGTGCGAGGGTGTAAGTGACCATGACCTTGGTGACACCGTTCAACATGTTTGTACACAGGATGTCATTAACACTGGGAACTGGCCTGGCTTCACAATGACTTTTGTCTCCTCTAGTTTAAGGAGAGAGGGAGTCAATAGAGGAGGGGCGGGCCTGGCCGGAGAGCGAAAAGCGAGAAACAGGGAGCAGAGGGTGATGTTGATAAAATTTCAAATAAAACACTCCGCGTACTTCCACTGATAAATCAACGCCGCTGAACCGCCCCTCTACTGTTCTGTCCAAACAACATCCAGGTTGACTTTGTCACATCAGATAAGCATGGGGCTAATGTGATGAAATTTATGGCTCGCTGTGGCTGCTGTACTAATACAGCTGTGAATTGTGCAAAGCCTCTTCTAAGTGCACTCAAACTGTCAGCTCTTATTGTGGTGTCAGTCCTTCCTTCTAATTAGTATCCTCAGCGGGCAGGAAGTGGGCCTGGGCTGGACTAATCTGTCAGTGAGGCCAGACCATCCTCGCCCCAGCGACTGTTTCCTTAGATAAACTCGCAGCCCTTTATCTAAAAGTGTTGCAGTACTCAGGGGGTCTGGGAAGCCCCTAGTGATTTTGTTATCATTTCTTAGATGTGCGCATTGAATGTTAAATCCTGAACTGAATGGAATTTGTATCATCACAAGAAGTTTGTTTATCTATTTCAGATGAGCAGCCTCTTGAGGGGGAGCACGTTTAAATCCGAAAGCTGATCAGCAAGGTGACAGGTGTTGATTGAGCATGAGAAGGAGGAAGTGCAGTGAAGGACACTTCCTGCTAGACAATTTTATCAGAAAGTGAGCGAAGAGGTTGACTTGGGTTATCGCAATCATGTAGCCACGTACTATTATACATTCGACCGGGGCTTCAAAAGCTTTTGTGGGCCTGGCAGCAGCCCACAGTTGCTGACCAAGGTAACTGTCTCTTTAATATAAACACTGTGTGAGTTATAGCCACACTTTTGGGACTATGAAGTGCAGAAGCTGCTTTTTGTTTTGCGGTTCAACAGGTCACGCAATAGGTGGAACTGCTGTCCGAGGGAGCCGAGGTTGTTTGTGTATTGTCTGTGTGTGTGTGTGTCTTCCTGGAGAGATAGAGCACAGTCGGATGGATTGCCAGGCTGTCTTTCAGTGACTGATGTGTGAAGCAAAAATTCACAATATGAAAAGCGAGACACGTCGTTTAGAAACTTTGCTGGCACACCCTCAAACTCCTTAAAAATAAAAAAACTGATGCTAAACACATTTGCGAGCAGGAAAAGAGAAAGTGAGTACAGCATAAAAGCAGCGTTCCGTGTTACTTCCTTTGCTTCCTTTATCCCTTTCCTCTTTCAAATGGAGCCACAGACCTTATTACAACTTATTACAACATATTTAGACATGTATTTATAGTGAATTAGATGCATAGATTTGGTCTAAAAGTGGTCTAAGGTTAGACTTATTAAAAAAGAATTAAAGAACCATATGGACCACAAAAAACATAGCAAAAACACACAACCCAAAACCCAAATCTTTAAACCTTACACATTCTTTAACTCTAAGCCTGAGCTTAGACCACTTTTAGACTATTTAGTTTTGCAATTGACCAAATATATAGATTTATATCACACAACATATAAACTTAACATTGACTCATGTCTTAATGAGGTATAAATGCAAGCCCTAATGTTAAACTCACGTCTGTTGCTTGAAATCACTGTGTGGGAATAAAAGGCAGTATTTCTTTTTATTTTAGAGGCAAGCCCTGCGACGGCATTGGTAAACATTTCAACGTGTTTTTGTATTTGTAGTGTATGGACAGAAGGAAACAATAGGGATTTTTATCTAACATGTTGTTAACGGGTTGCACTGACTACTGGCTGTTTTCTGGATAGAAGCAGAACTGGTTTACATAATAAGTTCCTAGATTTGCCTATTATTTGCATACCCTCAGGCGTGTGGTGAAAATCTCAACTAGTGTTCTGGTTATTGAGCCCAGCTCATTCTGTATTTTTCTTTATGCATATTAATCTTGGCTAAATCAGGCCTACATTTTGGATTCTAATAGATGTCTAAAAATCTCAGCATGACATTTTTTTAAACTTTCGCTTTTAGATCAAGCACATCTTAGTTTTAGCCTAGGCTTCTGTTTAGATATTGTTCAGATGTATTTTTAACCAAAAAAACCTCACTGGGTTCCTTTCCTTCTCTACAGTTGGGTGCAGACTGATTAGACCCACACCCCCAGCAGTGCTGCTCTGACGACTGTGGAGCGGGAACACTTCAAATATTTCTCGCCCCTGCCACCCCGAATAAAACCTGACTGTTCCTAATGGACACGTTTTAATCTCTGCGGGTTATTTGAAGATTTCTCCAGCTTCACTGCTGGCCGCAGCAGAGGCAAATTCCTCGCGCTTTGTTGACTAAACTGCAGTCTCTCCACCGTTGCTTATCGTCCAGCCACGAGTCGCTCTTTTTAATTAAAAGTGAGACACCACAAGTGTGCAATTAACAGCTGGTAATTATACAGCTCTTCAGAAGTGCAACACTCCACCTTCATTTCAATTATATAATGGACAAGTGGCTTTTTGATCTCCAATTTAGTGAACTCTTGTAATATTTGTTTTGTGGCAGATTTGGTGGGTTAATCGTGGCCCATGGTGGCCAACCTCTTCCGTGATTGATGCAAAAGTGGAAAGAAGGATATTAAAAACCGAAACGGTCCATCAGGAAATGCAAATCACACCTTCATGTTAATGAGCAGGCAGCGTACTGGGCTGCCCAGCCATGGCGTTTCATGTAGAAAAAGCAGGCACCCACTCTGCCACCAACTGATTAGTACATTTCAATTTGAAAGTTTAATTAAGTGCTTCTCATACTGATTGTTTTGGAGAGTGACACACAACATTAAATTGTTTGATAGTTAATTTGGCTGCCTTTGAATAGCAAAAGAAATTTGCTATGCAAGTGTGAATGCTATCCCAAAGGAGACAGAAGGCATCGACTTTGTTTAAAACTGATAACTAATGAAAACGTTTTTAATGACCAATGCACTCTTTGAGTGTACAAAGCAGAACACTTGTTCACTTTTAATTACAATTGATCTCCATCTGTGTACATGGTTGTGGTATTGTTAGCTTAGAGTTTGCATTCTTTCACTCGGTCTATCTGTATAAAAAATAGTAAACCGTGATTGGTTTTTGGCTGCATGAGTAAATACGGGAGGTGGCTATTAATTTACAGCGGCTCATTAATGTCTTTGGGGGATGCTTAAGACTTTCATTGTAAGTACTTCAAAAGAAGTTTATCTCTGAGCTTTTCTGAGTTGTAATTGGTTTACACATGATGTTGGTGTAACTCTGACATAAATGTTAAAATAGGGTTTTATTTTTATTAAGGGTGTTGGTATCTGGATATTTTGTCCTCAGTATTAATCAAAGTTATTTAGGATTAGATCAATCTCCAGATAATAAATCTCAGTTGAGTACTTCATTAAAATCCATATATACTGTAAAATAAAACGCTACTTTTGATTAGGTCCAAATTTGTATT
Organism: Valencia hispanica; assembly: GCA_963556495.2. Taxonomy (NCBI): domain Eukaryota; kingdom Metazoa; phylum Chordata; class Actinopteri; order Cyprinodontiformes; family Valenciidae; genus Valencia; species Valencia hispanica. Next base: position 38,008,845 of record OY747700.1, on the reverse strand, counting down.
GTGATTATATAGCACATCTGCAGATATTATGCTCAACCGTAGATTCTGTAAGGTTGCATATGCATCAGTATGATTCTTTTTTTACAGATGAATGTGGCACTTTCGGGTTTCTGAAAGCATGCCCCCAGGATGAACCAGACTTGCTTTCTGATATTTTGGCTGGTTTCTTTTGAAACACAAGGAAGCAGTGTGTCAGAGGGGATACCTTAAAATCCATCCATATGTGTGCCCCATTTACCAAAAATGTTGTGAATTAACTTATTAGAATATTTAAAAGCCATGACATAATCATCATGCCTTTTCCAAATTATAAAAAGATATCGTAATGTGTGTCTAAACTTGAATTTGAACAAAGGAATTATAATACACTACAAGCAATTCTCTCTCACTGTGTTGATGTTCATTGATCATAACTGACCTAAAAGAGGACAGGTTTAGTCTGATTTAATGTTGGTCACTAAGAAAAATATGGTTATGGATCTTTTTGTAGTTCATGTAAATATCTGGGTTCAGCTATATCTGACGCAACAGACGTAAGTAAAGGTTTTGCTTTTGCTGAACTACTAAGCTAACTTGTGTGTTCAAATGACCAGATAATTGAGTTCATAACATATTTCGCTGTATTTCCAGTTCATTGCATGCTGACGAAAAATACTGTGTTAGTGCTTTGATTTAAATGTTGAAGCATGTAGGGGTGTGACGATTCACCATAAATCAATTAATTGCGATGTGAAACATGCAAGTGTTTAAAATGGATTATTTTTCATAATAATTAAATGAGAAAAACATAAAAGTCTGGTGAGCCACACAGACATTTTTAGGGGATGGACCAACAAAAACAATATGGCTGCAGCAGTGTTTCAGCCATGCAGCGCAAAATTCACAAAATACAGCAAATATTTTGCACTTTAGTTATGAAAGAAGCATCTTTCACAACTACAGTATAATGTATCATGTTAGCAGCAACATCTTCTTTTCCAAGGTAATGTCCACTTTTTTCTGTCCTGTCTGGGGCGCACTCCCCAAGCATAGCGGAGAGCAGGGCAGGACAGGGCAGCTCATGTTTACCAGATGTCAGCCCAAGTGTAGCTTTAAGTATGAAACACGAAATAAATTTCCTTCATTCCATCCCAGTTGTGACTAATGTGTGCTGGAGAGCACCGTACTCATAGCTGGCAGATTGGTTTCTGTGTATGACAGGTGGCAAACATCCCATTAGTCAAACTGACACAAAAACTATGAAAACGCTGTGCAAAGTTAGAGTTCTGTATTAAACTGACAACGAACAAAAAACAAAGACTGGAGTATAGACTGTAAGTGTCTTTGGAAGAATGTAGCTTTTTATTTTCAGAATATGATTAATGTTTTTAAGGATTGAATCAAGTTTCCTCTTTTATGGAAATCAAAGAAGGTTTTCATTGCTTTCATTGAAAATATGACCTCGATATGATTATTAAACATATTTTGAACATGTGTTGGTTTATTTGTGGTTTGACATGAACAAAAGACAGGGCATCATTGGTTTGGGTACTTCAATTAATGGAAACTGAATGGATTTAGGAGTAGAAAGTAGCAATAGAAAGAATGAAGAAAAAATGTATGCAACAAAAATAATCATTTTATAATCAAATTGTAGTACCCAAATCGTAATCGAATCAAAATCATGATGCACCCAACAGGGAATACCCCTAGTAGCAAGTCTTTCAGCTTTATGTATGCAGCTTATCCCCAGTCAGCTCGAGATACCTTAGCACAGGAGAGCAGGTCACATGATACAGACAGGCAAGGAGTCACATCAGCCAATAGAGCTCTCAGATTACAAACTACTTAACAACATCAACAACATAATGTCTACAGGTTATAATACCATTATGAAAGATGTGTACACCAACAACATTATTTAAAGTTCTGTTTTCTCTAGGCAAGGCAAGGTAACTTTATTTGTATAGCGCACTTTCAAAAACAAAGCAATTCAATGTGCTCTGGGATTCCAACACTGATTTTTTACAAGAACTTTTATCAGGACCCCAAACCGATACTGAAAAACAGATCTGGGCATTTTTAAATCTGAAATAAAAATGTTTCCTTTCAAAGAGCTCCTAAGATTTAGCCTAACAATAAAATACCATCTAAAAATTGTACAGTTCTAGATCTACAATTTAATTCAGGTAGAATTGATGTGAAATGTTCCAAGCTTTTAGAAACTCTAATTATGCAGTATCAAATTATGCGGTTATGCTGAAAGTATTACATGCACATATTCAGGCAATCTGTCATTAATTCCCTGGTCAAGCTGCTTCAAATATGTACCAAACAGGAAAACCCCTAAGAAGAAAAGAAAAGGACAAAAAAATGCATGAAGTCAACAGCCTCAGGTCACTCAAGGGCTTTGGAATTTTGCATTGGTGAATATTGGCAGCTCATTGTGAAATAAACATTGAGCATTTAAATTCAAACCAGGTCATTACAGATGGTTCTCAAACAAAATGTCAGTCATTAAGGAGGAGCATGTGGCTTTGGTTAGAGTCCCTGTTTGCTTGAATTAGGAATAAGAAACAGTGGAATTCTGTGATCCTTCTCATCTGTCCCAATGACATGCCGAACACAGTGGACGCGTGCCCACAGGACCTCAGTCTAATCAGAGCTGCTGTTACTGTCATGTTCCTCTCTGTTGCGGATTGCCCTTCTGTATTCCCACCTTAATCTTGCCTGTCATTTGACTGCTGTCACCCAACATTTTTATCCCACCTGCTACAGTTTTCAAATGACCAGATGAATGTTTTGATTCTAGTTTAGTACTGAACTGCACATTGTCGTGTTATGCTTATGCTTTTATTTTGTTGCTGCAGGATTGATTTGCACATTTTATTTTATTTTGTTTTTTACGTTTTTGTGGCCACAGTGACCTTTATTGACAGTGGATAGTGTGTGGAAACGGAGAGAAGTGGGGGAAGAGACATTTGGCAAATTTCCGCAGGGTGGAACTAAACCCCCGGACAACCGCGTTGAGGACTGAGGCCTCTGAACATGGGGCGCCCGTCTTAACCACTCTGCTACTTAATACCCCTTTCCCACCTCCCCCCGAAAAATAATGAAGAAAAGTGAAATATGATAAAAATAAAAAAAAATCACTATATGTCAACATTTGATGTTAAAAATGTATAAGATAGTTTTAACAATGCCACATAGTGTTATCATCCAGGCTCCCATTCAGGGCTGCATAGTGTGTTACACAGGAAAACAACAGTCACCATACAAGGCTGCAATCCCACTGTATTGTCCTGTTAAATCACCTCCTAAATCGAGGGAAATTGACATCCATAACAAATAACATAAACACTTTCAGTGCTCTGAGGGGGATTTTGTTGCTCAGGGTGCCGGACTGAATGTTAACCTTCCAACAATCATTAAACAAACATCCTCTCCGGGACCTTTCCATGCCTGGGTCTATTCCACATGTCGCGCCAAGGTTTGGAAATTCTCTGCGGCCACAGACATTATTGCATGCAACAAGTCCTGTAACAAAGTTAAGGTGGACTTGCACGCCGCAGCAGTAGTGCTCGAGGCACCGAACACTGAGAAGGAGAAAACAAACATCAGACAAAGTCCATTTATATCCAAAATTACACAATGGACGATGTCAAGTTGGTAGTAGGTGGTCAGCATGTCACATTAAAAATAGTCCTGGTTTAAACTTGTTTCTTCCTTTATAAACTACAGACCTCAAAAAGTGATTGAATTCAGCTTTTAAATATGTGTCATGCCTGGCTGACTAACTCCACATCAGCCTTTATATATATATATATATATATATATATATATATATATATATATATATATATATATATATATATATATATATATATATATATATATATATATACACTCCCATTCCACTGTATATATATATATATATATACAGTGGCTTGAACTTTTCCACATTTTGTTACATTACACCCACAAACATGAATCAATTTTATCGGAATTCCGCGTGAAAGACCAATACAAAGTGGTGTACACGTGAGAAGTGGAATGAAAATCATAAATGATTCCAAACATTTTTTACAAATAAATAACTGAAAAGTGGGGTGTGCGTAATTATTCAGCCCCCTGAGTCAATACTTTGCAGAACCACCTTTTGCTGCACTTACAGCTGCCAGTCTTTTAGGGTATGTCTCTACCAGCTTTGCACATCTACAGACTGAAATTCTTGCCCATTCTTCTTTGCAAAACAGCTCCAGCTCAGTCAGATTAGATGGACAGCGTTTGTGAACAGCAGCTTTCAGATCTTGCCACAGATTCTCGATTGGATTTAGATCTGGACTTTGACTGGGCCATTCTAACACCTGGATATGTTTTGTTTTAAACCATTCCATTGTTGCCCTGGCTTTATGTTTAAGGTCGTTGTCTTGCTGGAAGGTGAACCTCTGCCCCAGTCTCAAGTCTTTTGCAGACTCCAAGAGGTTTTCTTCCAAGATTGCCCTGTATTTGGCTCCATCCATCTTCCTATCAACTCTGACCAGCTTCCCTGTCCCTGCTGAAGAGAAGCACCCCCAGAGCATGATGCTGCCACCACCATATTTGACAGTGGGGATGGTGTGTTCAGAGTGATGTGCAGTGTTAGTTTTCCGCCACACATAGCGTTTTGCATTTTGGCCAAAAAGTTCCATTTTGGTCTCATCTGACCAGAGCACCTTCTTCCACATGTTTGCTGTGTCCCCCACATGGCTTGTGGCAAACTGCAAAAGGGACTTCTTATGGTTTTCTTTTAACAATGGCTTTCTTCTTGCCTCTCATCCATAAAGGCCAACTTTGTGCAGTGCACCACTAATAGTTGTCCTATGGACAGATTCCCCCACATGAGCTGTAGATCTCTGCAGCTCATCCAGAGTCACCATGGGCCTCTTGGCTGCATTTCTGATCAGCGCTCTCCTTGTTCGGCCTGTGAGTTTAGGTGGACGGCCTTGTCTTGGTAGGTTTACAGTTGTGCCATACTCCTTCCATTTCTGAATGATCGCTTGAACAGCGCTCCGTAGGATGTTCAAGGCTGGTGAAATCTTTTTGTAGCCTGAGCCTGCTTTAAATTTCTCAGTAACTTTATCCCTGACCTGTCTGGTGTGTTCTTTGGATTTCATGGTGTTGTTGCTCCCCACATTCTCTTAGACAACCTCTGAGGCCGTCACAGGGCAACTGTATTTGTACTGACATTAGATTACACACACGTGCACTCTATTTAGTCATTAGCACTCATCAGACAACGTCTATGGGCAACTGACTGCACTCAGACCAAAGGGGGCTGAATAATTACGCACACCCCACTTTTCAGTTATTTATTTGTAAAAAATGTTTGGAATCATGTATGATTTTCATTCCACTTCTCACGTGTACACCACTTTGTATTGGTCTTTCACGCGGAATTCCGATAAAATTGATTCATGTTTGTGGGTGTAATGTGACAAAATGTGGAAAAGTTCAAGGGGGCCGAATACTTTTGCAAGCCACTGTGTATATATATATATATATATATATATATATATATATATATATATATATATATATATATATATATATATATATATGCAGAGGGGGGTTTCTGAATTCATGTGAGCCTTTGTACATGTCAAGCAGTGCCCCTAGTGATAATATTTGACCTGTCACACCTTCACAATAAATTAAATACAGGTTTAAAAAAAAAAAATTAAGAAATGATTTGAGGTGTTTGGAAACAAAACAAAAAAACTTAAACAGAGTTGCACACACATCCTAAGATTCCTCACAGTTCCTCCTTTGCCTTCCGCTGTTTGTGTTCTGAATGTGTGCTCCTTCCTGGTGATCGAGCCCAAGTGATGAGCTTGAGTTTGTCAGATGCCTCAGCCCCGAGTTGAGGGCCATTTGTCATTGGTGGGATTCATTACATGCGTCCGTAACCTTCTCGGGAGCCGGGAGCGGTGATCACCATTGACCCCAGTGACAGCCACAGCACCTTCATTATGTCACCACGGCAACCCTGTCACTACAAAAACTCTCTAACTGTCTGGGTGACACCCCTGGGTGAGACTCCAATCTCTCATCCAGAGGCCTGCCTGTCTCAGAGCTTGTCACCATGTTCGAGTGCGCATCTCTCTGTTGTGTGTGTGTGTGTGTTTACACAAGGCTCTTTGTTTCATATTCTGTTAGGCTGATATATACAGGATTCCAATTCAGTTTGGTAAAGTTTGGATATTTATGGAATTTGATTTTAGTGTTTCCCTGGCCTGGATAAGAACTGAAAAATTAAATAGAGAACAGAAAAAAAGCATGCATTTTCAGAGTTTATTACCCATTCTATTTCCTAAAGGTTGTTTCCATCCATCCACCCACCCATCCATCCATCAGGATTTTGACCTGTAAAAATGTCAGGAACTCTGGCCAGGTGGGTCTGGTTTTCTTTCATGAGTATTGTCTGGCAGAAACACTCAAACATCTTTACCCACCTGCTCGCCCTAATGGGTAACAACCCTTTCCATTTCCTTTGAATAAAGATTCCAGGCTCATAAACAGTCCTCTAAATTATCGATCATTTCTTCCCAGGCACACCAGATAGTTGTTTTCGGGGAGCCGTTTGTGGGTGCGTATTGTCCTTCCCTGTGGGATCGTTTCAGATAACACACTGGACACAATTATACTATTACCTCTCTCCCTATTTTTCTAATCAGCAATTATTCAATTATGTCCCATCAGTTGGAGGGTGTTGCCAATGTCACAGCCCCAGGCATTTAGCCCCCTGCTCTCTGTCAGGAGGAGACCCCCGGGGCCCTAGAGAACGCCTGTGATTAGTGTTGCGTCTGCAGAGAGGTGACAGAATCCCTCTTCAAATATTTTGTCTTCATTTTATGGCTCTGAGATGCAATTATGGAGCAGCAGTTCATTACAGCAGCATGCGGCGCTTCATGTTTTATGCATGCTGCCTATTTAGGGCCTTTATTAACGAGCCAGGGCCAGCCAAGCTGCTACAGACTGTACTGTGGGGTTGTGTAATGGCCACCAGTGCTTGTGTGTTTGTGTCAATGTGTTCATGAATGCGTATTGGGAGTGTGAGTAAGCAGAAGTGAGAGAGTGGGCGACAGAAAGCGAGTGAGCCACGATAAAGGCTAGGTGGGCATTAGAAAATAAAAAACAAATTTGATTGAAAGAAAACCGAATGAGGCCGAGAGCGTGTGTGGTCAGTGCAGTGGTCACTTCACCACTGTGCCCTCTTTATTTATACGGCTAGCCTCATAACACAGCAGCAAAGCACTGACGCACACTCGTTTGGCTTTAAGGCGGTGCATTGCGCGGGTAGGGGCAGCAGGGGTGACTAACTACACCTCCCTCAGCAGAAGAAACTCCATCTGCATCCAGCATTGAGACAGATGAGGCCAATTTGGCTCCCTAAATTTCTGGGCTGTGATGGATGTTGGAAGCCGTGAACGCTGAGAGGTTTGTAGAAGAGTGGGGCGAGAGATGGGAGACAGGTGAGGAAAGGGAGAAAGAGGGGGAGAGATCCAAAGTGAAGGAAAGAAAGAGGGTATGGAGGAAACAGGGGTGAAGGAGACTTGGCTCTGAGCATGAGTGCATGGATTGCCTAAATTGATTTATTTATTGGAATTTCTGAGTTCCCCAGTATAGCACATTCAGAAAGCTGAAATACAGAAAAGAGATTCAAATAGTGGAAACTCGCGGTTAGATGCTCTGAAATATCGCTGCTTGCATGAGGTTGTTCCTTCTGTAAGCCAATCCACAGCACCAAACAAGTTAGGCTACAGGGCTGACAATATATGTTGGAGCCCTACCAAAGTAGCTGTCCTACCAAAGAATGACTGTGACTGGGAATTTCCTGTAAAAGGACATCAAGTTTATTGATGCACTGCTATATTAGGGTTTTCTGTCAAAAGAGGTACGTTATTTATATTGAGCACCTCCTTACAGTGGCTTGCAAAAGTATTCGGCCCCCTTGAACTTTTCCACATTTTGTCACATTACAGCCACAAACATGAATCAATTTTATCGGAATTCCACGTGAAAGACCAAAACAAAGTGGTGTACACGTGAGAAGTGGAACGAAAATCATACATGATTCCAAACATTTTTTCCAAATAAATAACTGAAAAGTGGGATGTGCGTAATTATTCAGCCCCCTGAGTCAATACTTTGTAGAACCACCTTTTGCTGCAATTACAGCTGCCAGTCTTTTAGGGTATGTCTCTACCAGCTTTGCACATCTACAGGCTGAAATTCTTGCCCATTCTTTTTTGCAAAACAGCTCCAGCTCAGTCAGATTAGATGGACAGCGTTTGTGAACAGCAGCTTTCAGATCTTGCCACAGATTCTCGATTGGATTTAGATCTGTACTTTGACTGGGCCATTCTAACACATGGATATGTTTTGTTTTAAACCATTCCATTGTTGCCCAGGCTTTATGTTTAGGGTCGTTGTCCTGCTGGAAGGTGAACCTCCGCCCCAGTCTCAAGTCTTTTGCAGACTCCAAGAGGTTTTCTTCCAAGATTGCCCTGTATTTGTCTCCATCCATCTTCCCATCAACTCTGACCAGCTTCCCTGTCCCTGCTGAAGAGAAGCACCCCCAGAGCATGATGCTGCCACCACCATATTTGACAGTGGGGATGGTGTGTTCAGAGTGATGTGCAGTGTTAGTTTTCCGCCACACATAGCGTATTGCATTTTGGCCAAAAAGTTCCATTTTGGTCTCATCTGACCAGAGCACCTTCTTCCACATGTTTGCTGTGTCCCCCACGTGGCTTGTGGCAAACTGCAAACGGGACTTCTTATGGTTTTCTTTTAACAATGGCTTTCTTCTTGCCACTCATCCATAAAGGCCAACTTTGTGCAGTGCACCACTAATAGCTGTAGAGCTCTGCAGCTCGTCCAGAGTCACCATGGGCCTCTTGGCTGCATATCTGATCAGCGCTCTCCTTGTTCGGCCTGTGAGTTTAGGTGGACGGCCTTGTCTTGGTAGGTTTACAGTTGTCCCATACTCCTTCCATTTCTGAATGATCGCTTGAACAGTGCTCCATGGGTTGTTCAAGGCTCTTTTTTGTAGCCTAAGCCTGCTTTAAATTTCTCAATAACTTTTTCCCTGACCTGTCTGGTGTGTTCTTTGGACTTCATGGTGTTGTTGCTCCCAACATTCTCTTAGACAACCTCTGAGGCCGTCACAGGGCAGCTGTATTTGTACTGACATTAGATTACACACAGGTGCACTCTATTTAGTCATTAGCACTCATCAGGCAATGTCTATGGGCAACTGACTGCACTCAGACCAAAGGGGGCTGAATAATTACGCACACCCCACTTTTCAGTTATTTATTTGTAAAACATGTTTGGAATCATGTATGATTTTCGTTCCACTTCTCACGTGTACACCACTTTGTATTGGTCTTTCACGTGGAATTCCAATAAAATTGATTCATGTTTGTGGCTGTAATGTGACAAAATGTGGAAAAGTTCAAGGGGGCCGAATACTTTTGCAAGCCACTGTATTTGGAAGTGTGGTCGCCTGAGTTACATTTTTAAATTAAAAAGTGGGATACAGATTTGTCTTTAGCCGTCTCTTAGTTAAAACTGTAGAATCACCTTTTGGGGGCTGGTCTCCACCAATTCTGCACATTTACTGAAAGTTTTGCAGATTCTTCTTTGTAAAGTAGCTGAAGCTCAATTAGATTGGAGAGAAATTGGAGAGAGACCATATGCGAACAGAAGTTTTTAATTAAGGCTTGACACAGATTTTCAATTAGAACATATTTCAGTCTGAACAATAGCACTGTATCTTTGGATGTATGCAGAGTCCTTCTCTTGCTGAAAGGAGTACCTCCCAATCTAAATTCTTTTCCCCACCTGATTTTCTCTGACAGATTCAACTGCCCTGTATTTATCTCCACCCATCTTAAAATTACCTCTTACCAAGAGGAAAGAAAAGCATCCCCACAGTATGTTACTGCCACATCAGTGACAGTACAGATGGTGTGCTCAGAGAGATGTGCAGTGTTGGTTTTCTGCCACACAGAGTAATTTGTATACAAACCTAAAATTGCAGTTTTTGTCTTACCTAACCAGAGCGCCACTTGTCTGCTATGGTAATTTCTGGAAGGCAATGGGTTGCACTTGATTATGTTTCAGGGAATCGGGGTAAAGTAACCAGAATACCAACGCACGTCACACTTCTTAGATTTTTTATCTATTAAAAGATTTGTAAACCATGTTTACTTTTTGTTCCTCTTCACAATTATACACTACTTTATTTTGATCTGCCACATAAAATCCCTATAAAATATGTTAAAGTAACTACTTTGGGAGACACTGTTTTTTTCTTCTGCACAAAAACAAACTTCAGGTTCTCAGACTGTATTTGTGTACACATTTGCAGACTTTGGTTAATTGGGCCCCTCAGTTGTAAAGTGCCACTCCAGCTGTACTGCAGATCAGCTTGGTTTGATAAGAACTACTATCCTCGGGCCTATATAAATATTTGATCAAGTATAATGGAAATTGTCAAATCAATCTAATTGTGTAATGCATTACGAAGACATCAAACTGAAACAAAGCACATATGCTATCATTTCTTTTAACGACCCAGGCTGGGCTGGGGTAGGCTGGGCTGGGCTGAGCTGGGCTGAGCTGGCGGTTTGTTACCCAGGGGGCCTTCCTGCAGGGCTGGAGCAGCTCGCGGCAACGGCTCTGGATATACGTATCTTTCTCTCTCTCTCTCTCCGCTCTGGCTGCTCCTACCTCACTCACAATTCATCAAAGGAATCAATTTCTCAAATGTGCACACAACTGTGAGCCATAATTATATTAAGAACCAGTGGCAGTTAGCCATGACATGAGAGGATGAAAGAAAAAAGATGGAGGGGAAAATGCTCAATGCGTGCATATTTGCATTACCTATATATTTCAGTTTTATTTTATGAGCTGTTTTTTTATCATTGCTAAATACCAATATGTGTCAGAATTTTAGAGATAATATTGAATATTGAAAATTGAATATTGAATAATATTCAAATACCCAATATACCCAAAATACCCAATATAATTTTCTTTTTTTACTGTGTGATATTACTCATGTCACTGACAGGATTGTTGACTCTTCTCAGCACATATTTTCTGCAGCTCACAGCCAATTTAAATATGGTTAAAAACGTATATATTTCACATGACTTTTTCTTTGTCTCTCACTTTTCAGGCATGAGATAACCACCAGCCAAAATAATGTAAACACTACTGTAATATTACATAGGGCAAACAAATTCCTTGTACAGTGTCTTGTAAAAGTATTTATTCAGCTTAAACTTTTTCACATTTTGTCATGAAACATACACAATTCTATGAGAGTTTATGCAAAGACCAAGTCATACAAGTTTTTTGTTTTTTGCAAATATCTGAAAAGTGTGGTATGGATCTTTATAAAGTCTTCAAGAATCTTGTGGCTTGCAGAATTTTTCCCCCCATTCTTTGTAAGCTCAGTCAGACTGGGCTCCCTCTTTGAAAATTAAGTTTCTAGTATTGCTCGAGATTCTTGATGATCACAAAACCTGTGCCGTTTTCTAGGACATAGCCTCAGAAGAGCGGCAGTTGCTCATTAGCAATTGGCCCCGCCCCCCCAGCAATAACTTCTGTGTCTGCATCTGACCCTGCTTTAGTATAAAATTAAACAAAAATAAAAAGATTTTAAAAAAGACCCTGTAAAACGCATTACTTGATATTATAGTCTATATTGCTTTAACATAGCAGCATGCAGCACTGGCTGTTGACCCAGAACTAGCTGACGTAATGCTAGCAAACAAGCGGATGGTTGAGGCTGTTCACTTGATGGTGTCTTGATGGAAGACACTGCACCCGGCTTCAAAAGTAGCTTACTAGCGAAGCCCATTTTCTTTTTCCTGCCAGTTGGTGAAAAAGACTTCTCTGAAATGTTGACTGCAAACTGATGGTTTTTTATCTTGCTGTGACCAAGAAACTTAATCATTTCTCTCTCACTGCAGATGGTTTTGGTAAAGTATGAAAGCTAGTAATATCATTCTTGCAGCACACAGGTGTTGATCCACCATTGTCTTCTCTACTCCTCAGAACCTGAGCGGGCGGGGCAGAGCGGAGCAGCAGCAGGAGCTTGTAGCCCGCCCAGTGCGGTTGCTACGTTTACAAACGCAGTCTGTTTTAGACAGCCTTTTAGCGTCTGCCACTGATTCACAGCAATTTCAAAGTAGAAATACTCAGAAATGCAATTTTGAGCCCAATTTTCTTAAGATATGTCCTCTGGCATCAGAAAATGGCACAAGAACATGTTAACAACACGAAAATAACGATTTTCATTGGAGTGGGTCTTTAATGAGTGTCTTCTTGCCATTCTCCTACTGAAGCTGTAGATCTCTTCAGCAGCTTCAAAGTAATCTCAAGCCTCCTAGCTGCTTCTCTCATTAAACCCCTTTCCCAGACTGTCAGTATATGAGAACAGTTTTGTTCAGGTACATTTGCAGTTGTGGCAGTTACTCTTTGCATTATGAGATTATGCCTTGTACAGAACCCTGTGAGATGTTTAAAGTTTAGGAAATGTCTTTATAATCCACCCATCTGTCCGTCCGTCCGTCCATCCATCCATCCATCCCTGCTTGTTCTTGGTCCTTGGTCTTCATGATACTGCTTGTTTTGGATTTAATTTGGGGGGTAAAATGAACTAGATACAAATGCACATCACACCTCTCAGATTTCTCTCTGTAAATAGAATGTGAAAATCATGGATTATTTTCTTTTAGCTTCAGAATTATGTGCTACGTTTTGGGGGGATTCAAATACCATCACATTAAAGATTATGGGTGTAACATGACACAATTATAAAGTTCAAGGTGTATAAATACTATTGCAAGGCACTGTAATACTCTGCTTAGATTGTTGCTTACTATGCTCCTTGATCCTCATTCATTTTCCTTCGTTCCATTTTAACTCAGGATCTCTTCTCACCTTCAACATCTGGAGGGTGAGCATGTAATCCCGAGCGCTCTCTTTCTGCAGCTGATGTATGGCTTTTGGAAACAATGTGAGGGCCAGGTTATTATTCTGTTTGCTTTGCATCTGACAGGCCTGAGTTAACGTCCGACTGGGATCCTATCTCATTAGGCCAAATGCGGGGCTAAAACAGTCATAAAAATCATTTGGCAACTGGCAACCCCACTTAGAAGCACCTGTCAACATGCCGGCTGAAGATAAACTCTGCAAATTAGAGTCGGGACCTAGATTGAATCAAGGAGCAGGGGTAAGGGAGGAGAGATACCCATATGCTCTGTGTTGCTGGAGACTTAATGGTATGAAGTGGTTTAGTTTATGTGAAGACTTCCTTGTTGATTATATTGATTGTGGTGTTAGGACTTAATCTGTGTGTGTATTGGACATCCATCTCTTTGTTCATCAAGATGTTCTTCATTAGCATTTCATTAAGAATACATGTGGTCTGTTTATCCTTCATATCGATTATTTCACTGTTGTGATTTACCTTTTGACAAAAGTTGATCAAGTAAAAAAGAATTGATCTAGAACCACACCCTTCTTCATTCAGTAATCTCGCCAGACTCTGACAAACTATGTTTTTCTTCTGTTATCCAGACAAATATTCCCTCGATTTCTCTCTATTACCCCAGCGACCCCTGTCTTTGCCTTTGCTGTATCGCTCTCCTCTCCCCACCCAGTCTAAACATACATCTTTATCAAGTGCCTGTTGTCAGACAACATTAGATAATTAATAGGCCATTTGTCAGGCCTGTGAGAAACATGTTAAAAATCTGCGTGCAGCTCCCCAGATAAATCCTGTCGCGCACACACAGACTCCTTTGTTGTGTCAGCCTGCCTTCGGAGCTGCAGATTTACCAATAAAGGACGCTCATTATTAATCACAACTAATGCTAATTAATTACAATAGGCGTGTGTGTGTGTGCGTGTGCTTGCGCGTGTGTATGCATTCAGAGGGACCAGCTCGAACTTTACAGTCATTGCAAGATGTAAATTGGTAACTCTGTTCAGGAGCCTTAATGGAGTGTTTTCCATTTAGAGAGGTTAGTAATCAACAAACAGTGACAAACACAGACAATGCTCTCATTAATTAAGATGGCGTTTTAGAGCTGCACTCTCACTGTAGCACACACAATAGATGTGGGTGTGTTTATGTTTATGCTTAGAGGCTATGGACATTATGGATAGCGATATGGGACTATTATCTGTTTCTATCATGAACTCGGATGCTTTTATTTTTCCAATGACGTTGTCAAAGGTAATCAAATTTTTCAGCACTCGGTGAACACCCAAATTACAGAATAAAAATGCACTTTTCCTTTACTTTATCTTTAGATATTTGTATTTAAAGCTGTTAGATGTTTATAGGAATTATAATAATTCCAACAAAAACTAAGTTCCATTTCAAAATGTCATCCTAGGATTCAACCAGTTTTGATTGAAAAAAAAATGTTATTGCATATATAATTGTCTGAAAATTGTTTGTGTGTAGAACTACCTGCAGACTTGAGTGTTTGTGTTTTGTATCAGTCCGTTCCACAGTCACCCCAGTGGACCCATGGACCAAAAGACTTCCCAAAAGCGGTGTTAAGGCCTCCATTAAGCACAAAGACAGAGTTAATTAGGAAGCTTATTCCCTCTCCCGAGGCTATGGGGCTCCTATATGCCCTGCTGGGGGAATGTAGGCGAGCACTGACACACTGTAATTAACAGCTCTTACCAAATCAACAGCAGTCAGTGAAAGATAATCATTTTTATTTTTCTGTATTTCAGTCCCAGTCTCTCAGGGTTTCAAGCAAAACTACTTAGGGCACAATAACAGGAACTAAATGTGGACCACCTAAGTCCTCAAACATTCTTGGGGCTCTTGGTATTTTGGTGAATATTTGCTAATTGCTGGGACTGTATTGTATTCACACTTAAGTTTTAAGCAAAACATACATTGTTTTACTTTGCCCCATTAGGCCTACCACTCATAATCTGCAAAGCAGATGGCTGGTAAAATAAAAAATCCTGCGTGAAAGAACACATGGCTGTTAAGAGAAAATAACTTATCAACAGAATGATTTAATTCTGTCATATTTTTGTAGACCTGCATTAGAGCTACAGGCCTAACACCATATCTACAGGCTTTGATTAATCTCTACTTAAACACACCTGAATGAAATAATTAGGTCATTTGCAAAACTCTTTATAACCTAAATAAATACTGAAAAGACATTTGATGAAGGTGTGTTGAATCAGGGACATATCTAAAAATTGCAGGACACTGGACTTCGAGGACTGGAGGTTGAGACCCCTGACTAAGGTTGTAACAGGCTTGCTTCATCACTTTTTAAGATGGAAAACTAATAGACCAACATGTTATTCTAAAGAAATTTAGAAAATGTCCAGAAGCTAAAGAATCTTTTAAAGGTGAAAAGATTCAAGTTTGGATTTGGTGTTATTCCTATGTAATTGTACATGCTGGTATTTCACATTCCACACCTTGGATAGCTCCTGGTCATTTCAGCCCATCAGCAATTTATACCATAATTTTGCAGATGATACTCAGCTCTACATTACGATGTCCCCAGGAGACTTTAAACCCATCCAAACCCTAAGTAAATGCATCGATCGAGCAAAACAATGGATGGATGTGCCATAACTTTCTCCAGCTGAACAGAAACAAAACAGAAGCAATTACTTTTGGACCTAAAGAGGAACAATCTACAGTCAGCACACAGCTTCAGTTAATACAGCTAGAAACTTCTGATCAGGCCCGAAATCTACGTGTAGATATGGACTCAGACCTGAACCTCCAAGGTCACATAAAGGTAATAACAATGACAGCCTTCTATCACCTGAAAAACATTTTTCGGATTAAAGGACTGACGTTACAACAGGACCTCGAAAAACTCATCCATGCATTTATCTTTAGTCGGACTGATTACTGCAGCAGCTTCCTAACAGGTCTGCCTAAAAAGTCAATTAGACAGCTGGAGCTGATCCAGAGCGCTGCTGCTTGTGTCCTCAATAGAACCAGGAAAGTAGAGCACATCACGCCAGTTCTAAAGTCCTTACACTGGCTCCCTGTAGTTCAGAGAATATACTTCAAAATACTTTTACTAGTTTATAAATCATTGAATGGCTTAGCACCAAAGTATATTGAAGACCTACTGTTACTATACCACCCCACCAGAACACTCAGGTTCTCTAATTCCAGTCTACTCAACATCCCTAAAATTAGAACCAAACACGTAGAAGCAGCTTTCAGTTCCTATGCTCCTCTAATCTGGAACAAACTTCCAGACAACTGCAAAGCTGCTGAAACACTGAGTTCTTTTAAATCACAACAAAAAACATTTCTGTTTAGAGCTGCCTTTGAGGAATGCTTTGATGTACCATGTTTGTGTCTTCTTCTTGGTGTTTTTACATTATATGCTTTGTAATGCCTTGATATATTTGTGTATGCTTCTTGCTTTATTGCTGTTTTTACTTTATATGGTGTGTATGCGTTTCACTGCTATTTTTATTTCACCCCTTAATCATGTAAAACACCTTGTCATTGAAAGTGTGCTATACACATAAACTTGCCTTGCCTTGCCTAGAAAATAAAACATACTTTAGCCTACCAGAAAAGTAATTATCCTCATCTTCCTCTTGTGCACTAAAGCCATGGAAGTTGTCTTCTTTAGTGTCTGTATGTCCTCTGAAAGTTTTGTCGTCTTTTTACACTGACTCAGTTCTTCCCGCTGCCTTTTTCAACATCTCACCATCGATTTAATGATGTCAAGCTTACGTGCAGTAGCTTTCGTTCTTTGATGGCTAACTCGATTGCCTTGAACTTATGAGCTACATTTTCTTGTATGTTTTCCATGATGAGGATGTGTGCATTAAAACTACCGGTAGTGTCTTCATCACATAATCTCTCCCCATATGTCTGTCTCACTTTTGCACTTCCTGCTATAGTGCCCCCCGGAGGCCGTTAGCCAGTATAAATCTATAAATTAGCTGCATTGTTGTATAGGATAAAAAGCGTGTGAAAAAAGTAGCGACTTATAGTCCAAATATTATGGTACGTTTTAAAGAGACATAACCACATTTCCCTACAAAAAACATGAATAAAATCTAGAAAATGTATTTAAATCAGCACTCATAACTGCTTCAAAACATCTCCAGGATAGGAACTCATGGTGTGTATGAATTTTTTGTTCAAAATAGCTTTGCAGAAAGGTTGGGAAAAAAGGAAATGATCAAAACATGAAAGATGTCAAATGGCAGCCGCAGTCTGGAACATTAAGAGAAAACAAGTTTGAGACATTTGTGTACTAAATCCAAACTATAACAGTGAGCATTAGACCTACCCAATATAGATGTTAAGTTTTAAACTCACCACTTAAACACTTCATTCACCTGAATACATTTCATCTTTAAGGACATCATCCAACTTTAAACTTTACAGGAAAGAAGTTTGCAGATTTTACCCTGTTACTATATGCTTCTATTTGGCTGTACTCTTCCTCCATAAGAGCTGAGTATTTAGTTATCTTATACAGGGGTGCCCAAGTCCAGTCGTAGAGAGCTACTATCCTGCATGTTTTAGCCGCATCCCTTTTCCAACACACATGAATCAAAAGAATGGCTTATTACAGGGCCTCTGTGGAACTGAATGACTGAATGCTGGTGGGAGAATTCAGTGATTTGATTGAGCTGTGTTGGAGCAGGGATCTAAAGGTTAAAGGTTAGTAGCTCTCCAGGACTTTACTTGAGCACCAAACAGTCTTTTCTGGAACAAAATCTTCTGAGCACAGTGATAAACCGAGATGCACTGATCAGTTGTCGCTAGAGTCCGAACTCCAAACTTCAAAAGCTTTGACCTCCCAGAACTGGTTTTAGCTAATTACGATTTCTTTGTATCAACAACAACAACAACAAATGAAGCAAGCAGGTTAGCTTGAGGACCAGCCTTCACAAGGTTTGGAGTTCCCAAATTTCATTATCAAAAGACCTTATCAGTCCCTCAAAACACCTGTTTAAATGAGGATCATGTAATACAGTTTAGGCGTTACAGCGCATCCAACACAAGCTGAAATATTTTGAAAACATTTGAAAATGTATGCTTTTTCTGTTTGTGAATATGCTTGCCATAAGACAATTCAGCTACTCTGAACAGTTTCCTTACCAATATGCTAATAAATATGAATCAGTGGCTTATATTTTTTACTTTGAGGCTTCTTTGTCAAAAACAAGCTTTTTAATACACACTATATTTCAGGTGGTTAAAATAAATAGTGAAATTAATAATTTTATCATTGACAGCAGGGTTATCATTACATGAACACAGAGCAAGAAAGATGGGATTTGAGAAAAAACAAACAGGGAAAGAAGGGGGTTGACTATGTCCACAGGTAGGTTATTCTCTGTAAACATATGTATCCATTTGTCCCATGGGTTTGTTCCCTTGGCGTCCCGTCAGCGGTGGCTGGGTCATACCTCCATTAGGGGCTTTGTCATAGTGATTAATAGCTCTTTCTATCATCTTTAATTCACTCCCTCATGATGGTGGTGCTGCTCGCTGCTCGGGGTAATCATGTGATGTATGAGTCTGCCCAACACCTTGTGGCAGAGGTGAAAATCAGTCCACCCATGCAGATAGCAGGCCTTGGAACAAATGTTTTCCCCCTTAATAGAAATGTATGTATTTGATATCTAATGCAAGCACTTGGATACATGGCATATAAGCATGTGAGTGAGTGTCTGTGTTTATGCAAAGTGTCATGATGTATCTTCCTACAGTATGTTAATGGCTAATTTAGTCAGGGAGATGGAGTTGTTTCCCTATTTCACATTAAATATTTTATGTTGTATCGTTTGAACATCTCCATATTTTTTCTACAGTGCCTCTTAAAGGTGTTTATTCCAACCAAGCATTTTTCACTTTAAAACATTCATTTTCAAATTTTACATATAAAAATCTGAAAACCGCTTCACTGGCCAAAAAAGCCCAACAACCCCTGTACTTCTTCCGCAACCTCCGGAGAGCAAGAGCCTCAACCCCCATCATGCACACCTTCTACATGGGCACCATTGAGAGCATCCTGACCAGCTGCATCACTGTGTGGTACGGTTCCTGCACCGTGTCCTGCAGCAAGACTCTGCAACGCATTGTGAGACCAGCTGAGAGGATCATTGGTGTCTCTCTCCCCGCCCTCTCGGCCATTTCCATCACCCGCCTCACCCGCAATGCCATCAGGATTGCGAGTGATTTCACACGCCCATCCAACAGTGTCTTCAGCCTGCTGCCATCAGGGAGGAGACTGAGGAGTCTCCGGGCCAAAACGAGCAGGCTCAAGGACAGCTTCTTTCTCCAGGCAGTCTGGAGACTCAATTCCCTCCCTGCTCTTCCCCTATACCCTTCTGCCACACTCTCTGAACTCAGGGACTGCATATATCCCTTTTCCCTGCTTATTGCACTATTTGTACTACAATGCACTACCTCACTTTAACTACACTGGCCTGTTTACAAATATCTTCATCTGTAATTGACTTGAAAAGTGGTTGAATGTTTAGGGTTGTTGTCTTACTGAAAGGTGAACCTCCACCCTAGTCTCAAGTGTTTGCAGCCTTTGACAGGTATACTTTGAGGATTGTCCTGTATTTAGCTAACCTGCTTCTGTACCCACTGAAGAAGAGCAACCTCACAGCATGATACTGCCACCACCATGAGGATAAGATTATCATGGTGCATTGTGAGGTTTCTCCCACAAAGAGTTTTACACACAAGCCAGAAAGTAGATTTTTTTGTTGCATCTCACCAAAACACCTTCTGCCACATGTTTGTAGTCTCTCCTGAATAGTTGCTTTTGACAAACTTTAATAAAACCGAATTTGGTTTTCATTAATGACTCACATTTACCTACATTTACATGACCTACATTTACACAACCCAAAGTTGTCTTGTCAACAAAATCTTCCACTGGAGCTATGAATACTTGTAGCTCCTCCATAGTTATGATGAACCCATCAGCTGCTTCTCAAATGAATTTTCTTCTTGCCTATCCTGTCAGTTTAGTTAGATACCCATATCTTGGTAGGTTTGCAGTTTGCCAAGCGCTTTCAATTCTGAGATGATGGAGTGAATAGTGCTCTGTTTGATGCTAAAACCTTGATATATTGTTTTAAAAATGAATCTGTTTAGAGCTGCCTTTGATTAATGTTTATATGTATCATATGTTTTGTGTGTGCTTCTTGCTATATTGCTCTTTTTATTTTATATGCTTTGTCTGTGTTTTACTGGTATTTTTATTTTACCCCTTAATCATATAAAGCACCTTGAATTACCTTGTTGTTGAAATTGTGCTATAAAAATACAATTGCTTTGCCTAAAATCTAAGCTTTATAATTCTGCACAACATTATCCCTGGCCAGTTCACTGTGTCCCTTGGTATTTATGATGCTGTTTCTTCACTTAACCGCTTTATATATATATATATATATATATATATATATATATATATATATATATATATATATATATATATATATATATATATATATATATATATATGAATACTTTTCTTAGCTTCCTTTTACTATAATGCGGTCCCGTCGAAGTTCCTAAAATATCTCAAATGTGATGTTGCTCTTAGCTGGAGTTCCCCTTCTTTACCCTAAATTCCTTCTCTAATGAGGGGCGTCAGCTTGCACTAATCAAGTAATGTTTATCATTGTACAAATAAATAGGACTATTTGCTTTACAGAGTTCAGGACACAGAAATACATGCACACACAAATGCACATAGTTATCAGATCATCTGCGCAAACTGTCCCAGTTGCCCTGTGCAGCTGTGCTGCACCACGGTCTTTGACTTATCAATCATCTGCACGTGAAACCAGACATTTTTAAACCTATGAACACAGCCTATTTGTTTTTGTCCAACGTTTACCTTACAGAAACATATATGTTTATGAGCTGAAATGATCTCATTGAAGCCAAGCCAGTGGACCGAGAGAATATCTGGCCTGAATCAAATATAAACTTCGAGCCCAGCACACAAGGGGAAATGTCAAGAGGAGAAACAGCAATGGAGGGATACAGTTACCTTTAAAAGCCCTTGTCCCTCCACCATATGGCAGACTTCTCATCTAGGCTTGTAACCATGTTACACAGTCTACATGCTGAAATTCACTGCACGGACTCCCAGAGCTGCAGCACACTGAATTTCATGCCTGGCCCAGCTCAGTCAGCTATTTAAAACCCTTTTCCCTCTCAAGAAAGCCGGACCCACACAATGCATGTGCCAAACACAATAGTTGCACAGACCCTGTAATCAGGTGTTCCGCCAAGGAATTACTTTAAGACATATTCAACGTGTAGATGTTGTATGTTTCTATAAATACCTCCTATGTAACATAAAAAGACTGACATACAAGCAACAATAAGCTGACTCAGCACTTTGTGCTGTTGCAGAGATTTTTTTTCCTTCCTGCAAACACATTTTGACAGCCCTTATGATTCCTAACTGGCATAGGAAAACAGCTTATGTACTACTTACACTATTCTGCATTTGACACATTTGCATTCCTTCTGCCTTAAATTGTGCACTTTCCTTGAAGTTCGATTGGTTGATGGATATGTGAACACAGTGCTGTGGGCTTTATTTTATCTTTCTTTTATCATAAAAGTGCAGTGATTTTGTGAAATCCTTGAGGTAATTTCTTTGTGTGTTGCCTCACCACTTGTTGCCAACCACGGTGATCTTTTGAGTCAGTCAGAAGTATTGTTAATTAATGTCCAGTGAGGACAAAGTTTGTGTGAGTGTGTATCTGTTTGGATTAAGGAATCCGCAGCTGACAGTACAGAGGTACAGTGTCACACAGGAAGCCCTTCAGGAATGTTCCTTTGAGCAGGGATGGGTTGTTGAGCCTCATTAACGGAGCCCCCTCTCCCCGTGACCTGTCAGCCTACGTTAGGCACAGCTCAACGCAAAGCGGCAGATTCCTGTGGATCATTTCCGGCTTTTAGTGTCCGTCTGTCTCGCTGTGTGACACCTGGCCGGCAGTCTGTCTTGTTAACTCCCTTGTTCATCACCCTTCATTGCTGATTTGTCTGAAAGCGTATTTGGCTTTGAGCTGATCTGGTGCCTTCACTGTGGCTACATCTGGAATTAATTTTCTGCCTGTTCTTTTACCTTCACACTCCAACTGATTGTCTGTTTTAGGGTTCTCTGGGTTTCTTTCAATTTATGTACAATACCAAATTTGACCAGAATTCTCCAACAGTAATACCTTGCTCCAGTGTGGACTCTCAAAACTTGGATTATTTCGATCTCTCTGCCACCATTAAGATCCACCTGCCTGTTTTGGCACTCTGAAGAACCCCAGTGTGGACACAGGGGCCATACTTCTACATCCTGTTTAATTCTATTCACAGTAACCCTCGTGTGATTCTGTCTGTTTTTACTACATGCTGGAGAAAGAGTTCAGGAAAAGGAAATATAAAACAGTCAACGCTGTACATTGTTGACCAGATCATGCTTGCCAACAATGGCATCAATGGAAACAAATACCAAACAGGCCCTGTTTTTGCTGTAGAGCGCACCAGCTTGTTATTGATCTGGCAGTCTCATTCTAAAGCTTTGATCTAAAGCTTAGCAACCACCAGTCATGCAAGCAACTAACCTAGCCTTTATGGAAGATTGGTAACAAGAAAGCCACTGTAGAGAGAAAGTTAAACGAACTCCCATTGGCAGTTTGCCACAAGCCATGTAGGGGATACAAACAAACATGTGGAAGAAGGTGCTCAGGTCAAATTTGACCAAATTGTAACCTTCTGGCTAAAATGCAAAATACTGTGTGATGGAAAACTAACCCTGCACATCGCTTTGAGCACACCATCTCAGACATTGTGGTGGAATCATTATGTGATGGGATTTTGTTGATTTCAAAAATGAATGTAACATAACACAGAGGAATACTGGTAGGAAACATGTTGAAGAATTCCAAAGAGTTGGGGTGGAACTTCACCTTCAAGCCAGATTCTGGTCCTAAACAGCCAGTCAGAGCTGCAATGAAATGGTTTACATAAGGGATCCTAAACTTCAGTTTTCAGTGGCCAGTGGCCAGAAACCTTTATATTTGTACCTCCATATAACATACCTAAATCAAAAAGCTGTATTATTTCATTAGCATGCGATCAAAGGTTGTTAATGAGCCAATTATTTAATTGTTGTGTGATGTGTTTAAGCAGAGAAGTATCTAAACGTAGCAAGATACCAACCATTATGGATTGGGGTTAGAGATCCTTGGCATAGATCAAAGCATATTCATGTTTGAATGAGACATTTTCAAATGAAAATCTGTGATTAGCCAGGGTGATTGGGCCTCAATTTTCTGATTTTGTACAAATAATTGAAAAGCATGAATCATTAATCTTCCTGTTTTTTTATATCCCTTGCTACTTCCATCTTTTGGGCTTGTGTGTCTTTTTTTCTTTATCAAACCGATTCAAATATGCTTTGAATATATCTAAAAATTAAACAAAGATGAAAAATACCCTTTATGGAGCTTTGATCAGAGCTCATGGAGAGAAAACATGTTTTTAGTTTCTCAAAGTCCATCAACAATCAAACATAACTAAGCATTACCTCTAATATAGTTATGTCATTCACAGGTGATGGCAATGATGACTTTGGCTTCTATACAAGCAACATGTTAGACAACGGGTGTGGCTCCGATGGCAATCCCACACCTTCTTCTGTCTTGGCAGATGATCCATTGTCTGATGACGAGTCTTCACCTCAGACACTTCAGCAAGCAAGCATCTTTTTCCCTCAAGACAATTTAACTATTCCTCTGGACTTTGAACTGAGAGGGTCAGCAGTTCCAGGTGCAAGTCTGGGCATCTGGAGCCGCAGGAAGGTGAATGTAGGTGAACGCTTTGGACCATATGAGGGGGAGCACACCCCTTATCTCCAAGACTCCACCCAGGGTTGGGAGGTAAGAACATGCATCTCTTTTGCTTTTAGTCAACAGATCAAATTTTAAGTAAGAAATAAATACATAAAAACAAAACAAGAATCTGTTCGACAATTGAGGGGACCCAACTAAGGCCCTGTCCGCACTGTAAAGAATATTTAACAAAAAAAGAGTTGTTTTTCATCCACATGTAAACCCAGTTTTTCAGGTTTCCTGGGTGGATATTTTACAAACTTGGTTTGCATTCTGTGCTGGTTCAGATTATTATTTAAAAAACAAGGACATGGATGCCCACTGTGCAGAAGGGGGGTAGACAGTTTTTAGGAAATTTTTAGCTACAACTGATTTAGTCCTGGACTGCTTTAGCCCAGTACAGGATTTTCTTTTAGATTTTACTGTGGGTAATGTCAACTTTATTGCCACTTGTTGGCACACTAAACTCAGCAAAAAAAGAAACGTCCTCTGACTTTCAATTGTTTTTACTTTCAGTAAACTTAATGTGTGTAAATATTTGTATGAACACTAAAAGAGTCAACACCATAAGACATAAACTAAAAATGTTTCACAGACATGTGACTAAGAGAAATAGAATAATGTGTCCTTGAATGAAGGGAGGCTCAAAATCAAAAGTACCAGTCAGTATCTGGTGTGGCCACCAGCTGCTTGAAGTACTGCAGTGCATTTCCTCCTCATGGACTGGACCAGATTTGTCAGTTCTTGTTGTGAGATGTTACCCCACTCTTCCATCAAGGCATTTGCAAGTTCCTGGACATTTCTGGGGGGAATGGCCCTAGCCCTCACCCTGCGATCCAACAGGTCCCAGATGTGCTCAATGGGATTGAGATCTGGGCTCTTCGCTGGCCATGGCAGAACACTGATATTGCTGTCATGCAGAAACTCACGCACAGACCGAGCAGTATGGCTGGTGGCATTGTCCTGCTGGAGGATCATGTCTGGATGAGCATGCATAAAGGGTACCACATGAGGGAGGAGGATGTCTTCCCTGTACCGCAAGGCATTGAGATTGCCTGCAATGACAACAAGCTCAGTCCGATGGTGATGTGATATACCGCCCCAGACCATGACAGACCCCCCCACCTCCAAATCAATCCCGCTCCAGGGTACAGGCCTTGGTGTAACGCTCATTCCTTCGACGATAAACACGAATCCGTCCATCACCCCTGGTGAGACAAAACTGTGACTCATCAGTGAAGAGCACTTTTTGCCACTCCTGTCTGGTCCAGCGAAGGTGGGTTTGTGCACATAGGCGGCGTTGTTGCTGGTGATGTCTGCTAAGGACCTGCCTTACAACAGGCCTACAAGCCCTCAGTCCAGCCTCTCTCAGCCTATTGCGGACAGTCTGAGCACTGATGGAGGGATTGTGTGTTCCTGGTGTGACTCAGGCAGTTGTTGTGGCCATCCTGTACCTGTCACACAGTTGTGATATTTGGATGTACCAATCCTGTGCAGGTGTTATTACACGTGGTCTTCCACTGCGAGGATGATCAGCTGTCCTTCCTGTCTCCCTGTAGCGCTGTCTTAGGCGTCTCACAGTGTGGACATGGCAATTTATTGCCCTAGCCACATCAGCAGTCCTCATGCCTCCCTGCAGCATGCCTAATGCACGTTCACGCAGATGAGCAGGGACCCTGGGCATCTTTCTTTGGGTGTTTTTCACAGTCGGTAGACAAGTCTCTTTAGTGTCCTGCGTTTTTAGAACTGTGACCTTAAATGCCTACTTTCTGTAAGCTGTTAAGGTCTTAACGACCATTCCACAGGTGCATGTTAATTCATTGATTATGGTTAATTGAACATGCATGGAAAAAATTGTTTAAACCCTTTACAATGAAGACCTGTAAAGTTATTTGGATTTTTACACCATTATTGTTGAAATACACAGTCCTGAAAAAGGGACGTTTCTTTTTTTGCTGAGTTTATGTGTATTTGAGCATTTTTTAATTTGAATTCAACAGACAATGTACGGTAGATGCACAAGATGCAAAAGCAAGGAATAATATTTGTATACCGGTGCTCCTTTTACTGAGAATTGGGCATCCCAACTTTGATTCCTGCTTCAGATGGTTTGCTTGGAATGTTTTCCATTCTTGTTTATTGCTGTTTGATAAAGGCCACAAAAATATTTTGAAAATATCCAGAGCACTGTAACTTTGTCCTAAAGCATGAATAATGAAAAGTTGTTGTTCATTTTGTTCTAAATTGATGGTTTTTATTTCAGATTCTGTACCATTCTGAGATTGCAAATGCAAGCAGTCACTACAAAAAATACTTTGACAGATTTCATGAATCCAGGTTAAATAAATTTGTACTTGTAATAGAGTGTTTTAAGCTTTACTGCTAGTATAAACATGAACATTGCAGCCACGTTTTTTTACTGCACTAGCAGCTTGCTTCTGACAAAGGGGGTTTTCCTTGGCCAGCATACAGTTCTAGCAGTCACATAGGTTCTCTTTTTATTTCCTCCCATGTCGTCATGTTCACATTTAGCCCCGTGACCACAAAGCTGTTGCAGTCATTTGTTGCCCAGTGAGGTAATGTTAGCTTTGAAAGAAACTGAGTCAAGGGTGTGCTCTTAGCTCAATTAAAATGAAAAGCCATAAAGCCCTTCTTCGTCCCGGTTAGGGACCCAGTGCGACCATTGCCAAATCACAAAATTGGTCAGCAGGCACAGAAAAAGAAAAGAAATCGATGGCAGGGTCATCGGACAAGGTCAAAAGGTCAGACGCCAGCCCTGTCAGTGTCAAGCTTGCTTGGTTTTATGAAGCAGTGTAAGGGGGGCTGGCAGAGTATCAGCCTAATTTAGACTCTCGGAATAGATCCCTCCTAATTTAAACGAGATGGGTGCACATTCAGATGCTTTGTCCTTTTGGAGACACTCATGAAGGATAGCTGACCATGCAGATGTCAAAGTAAGAAGTCAAATGTTTCTATGAGAAGACAATTCACTATAACTACCCCGCCTTGTTCTTGCTTTAAGCACCCGAGTGGTTTGTGCAGTGGTTTTAGCTTAGTGAAAATAAAAATAAATGTACTTATTTTCATTCTTTGTGGCACACTATCAAAATATCCATTTAATAGAAGTGTGCACTAGCTTTCTGTTTTATTCAATTATCCCAGAATTGCTATAGAAAATGTGTCCTTTTTACCAAGTAGATTTATAGCTGCTCTAAGTAATTTTTTTCCCTGGGAAGAAAATGTAGGAAAATGGGGTTTCATGAATTTTAATCCAGTTGTAATTTATGTGGATCCTGAATGATAATATGTATTTAAAAGGCTTTGACGGCTGCGTGTGTGCATGCATGTGTGTCCGTGTGTGGGTGCGTGGGTGAGGGTGTGTAGTGGGGGGTTGAGGGAAAAGATGGGATCCTGGCGAGGCAGCACTGTATCACAGTGTTTAATTACCATCCTGACAGCAAGCAATAACTCTTTCCATTAAGTAAATAAGTTGTAAAGAATTTATGATGAAATGCCACATTATTCAGAATGGATATTCAGTGATGACATCCCTCTGCATTAAATATGGTAAATGCCATTAAGCCCCAGTGAACCCCCTCCCTCTTCCCGTGCCCGCTCCGTAGGCACTCGCTCAGCTCCCGTCCCGTCAATACGCCAATAACCCTACGAAGGGTCTGTAAAAACAAAATTGATTTGGTAAATGTGAGTGAAGACAGATATGTTTGCTTTCATCATCAATTCTGTGCGGCGCAGCTGGGTGATGTCACCGGCCTGGGAGCGATAAAGTGGCGCGCCCACCTGGAGCCTTTGATGTAGTGCCCCGAGTGGCCCGAGCCAGTGATGACAGACAGAGGGAAGTTTGTCACCATGGAGGCCACCGGTCCTCTGCACCATCACCATAAATTTAGGAGCTTTATTCATAAAGGGGACAAGTGAGTTATGGCATCCGCGATGCTTTATGAATTCAGGAATGGTGACTTATGGGAAAGATAGCTTCTGTAAATAAGGGGTGGAGAGGCAGTTGTGAGGGGTCTGTCAAACTCTGCTGCACTGTCGTATGCAGAAATGAAGTACTGAGCATGCCAAAGACTGGGGAATGAAAGTTAGCATATGTGTTTCTCTGTGTGACTATGGGCTACGACAAAAAAAATAAAATTATATATATATATATATATATATATAATGTATTAGTGTCAAATGATACTACACATCTAAAAAGAATGGACCCAAATCCACTTTTAGAATTTTTTTTTTCCATTAAGTGAATAAAATAGTTCAGTGGATCATTTAAAAAGGAGTACAAAGAATGCCCCAGGTCATCAAATCAGCAGAAAAATAATATTTTATATATCTAAAAATAAAAATGCACCTGTAATGATGTGATTTTAATCTGAACAATAGTATACTGCACATCATTCCTTGGAGACATGTGATATTTCTGGTCTAGACCATTTGGGTTAGGACTCCCACAGCTCAGCTGCACAATAAATCTAACATTCTAGGTTTAAAAGTATCAGTTCAAGGCCACAGAACTTAGATTTGAACAATAATTCAGGTAAGTATAGATGAAGAAAGATGACAGACCATTAGAAACTGCATTTGTCAGACATTTAAAACATGTCATTTGTTTTAACTGTGCCCTCAATATTATCACTGCTGGTAAAGTTGTGCAAAAAGCCTTAATTCAGTGTTTATTTTATTTGTACTTTTTGCACAATAGAAAAATATCTCATGTCAGGCTGTAAGGGTTAAGAACTCATAGTTTTAACAAAAATCAGTGATGCCACATTTATTTGCACCCCTAAAAAGCCATGTAAAACAATTGTTGGAATTTCTGCATGACTTTTATAAGTTAATCAGTCTCTAGGAACCTTTTCTTTTACCCATTTACATTTCTGCTTCAATGGGACATGGGACAGAGGCCCGTCACTCAGATGGAGCAATAATTACAATGTTTAAAACAATGAACTACGAAAAGCAAGACTGGTGGAGGACCCAACTTCTGTCATGCTGTGAGCAGGTAGGACCCAGATGCAAATAACCTTGAGTTTTAAAATTTAATTCACTGAATGAAAAGAGATAGCAAACACAGTTTAACATGGCTCGGGTGGGAAATAGACTGAGAATTTAGCGGAGAACAAATAAAACCAGAGCTTAAATATACTGAGGAGGAGTGGAAGTGGCAGAGAGAAACCAGAGGAGTAATTTATGGAAAACAGATGCAGGTAAGAGGGAGAGAGAGAGGTGAGATTGGAGATGGAAAGCAGCTGAATGGCAGGGAAGAAACAGGAGAAAAACAAAGCTATAAACAGAAGAGAAGACTAAAAAATAAAAAAAATAATCTTAAATTAATAAAGTAACTAACTCTGAGGTAACTCAGAGATCTAAGTAACTAAGAATAAAGGAGTCTAAGAGAAAACAAAAGCATTAATGAATATAACATGGAGGAAAGGAGAGAAACAAAACAGGAGACATAAGTAAAATACTAGAGAATCAAATCAGAGAATCCTAATTAAAGAAATAAAGCAAAACAGAAAAAATGATGAGATAAGAGGAAAACAAATAAAAGATCAAAGTAACCTGAAAATAATGAAACAAAAATATATCAAAGGGTAAAATGGGAAGTGAAAATATCTAAGGAAGATAAAATCTAAAATGACCAAACTATAATTCTATAATCAAGAAATAAACTAAAATAAGGAAAACGGAATTAATGCATGGGGTCAAATCAGGATCAGCTTAAAGTGAATGAAAAAACAGATTGTAAACTTGAAACATTGTAAATTTGAAAAAAAAAATTGTAAATTTGAATACAGTTTTGAACTTGAAAGTACACATTGTAAGTTTGAAAAAACAAATTGTAAATTTGAAAAAATAAATTGTAAACTTCAAATAAAAAATGTAAATTTGAAAAAAATATATATTGTAAATTTGAATAAATATTGAAAACTTGAATAAAAAAATCTATAAACCTTAAACTGTAAGCAAATGAAAAAAAAGTTATTTGTAACAACTGCTGTTTTGCATTTTCAATCTTTTTTTGGCCAGTTTTTACGTTTCTCTTCCCCTTTGCTTTCAGTCCTCAGTTTAGTTTCAATTCAGACTTCTCGTTTTCGGAGTTGAGCCTAATTTTACGTGGGGGCGGGTCTTAGAGCCCATTGGCTACTGGGGACATCAGGTAACAGAGTTTATGTTTACGTAATTTCCGCCCCAGAACAGCGTATGTTGTTGGCGCCACCTGTCATCCCTCCTGTACCAGACATTGGGATGGCGGCGGTCGGACGGTCATCTGCGGTAGGTTTAGTTTTGTGTTCATAGAACACAAATGGAGTACTCCATAGAACACAAAACTAAACCTGCCATAGAGAGAGTCACGACAGACTTTGAACTAGCCGACACGCGGTCACGTGGTTCATGGAGTCCTCAATAGTTCCAGACATCCCAGCGCTGTCAGTCAGTCTGAGCAGCTTCTGGCGGGACAGAACACAAAATCGAATATTTTCTCATTTCTCCTGGCGATTTTTGATTATTGACTAATGTGTACTGATTACTTTTTACTGAAAAGGCTATGTATTTTTATTTTATCAAAGCATTTCTAGAGGAACAGACATTCGTCACTGTTCTACATTTTAAGAGGGAAACCAGAGTGCTAACAGATTGTACAATGCATGTAGATACAGTGATCTTATTTATTGATAAATTAATGCACTACACTGCTCAATATAAGCATGTTTAATAACTTTACGTGCTACAAGAAACCCTAAATTGGAGTAATAATACCCAATGTATAGCCTGTTTTCTGAATGCTAGCATGGTAATGCCATACCTTGTCCTCCTATACACTTAAAACATGCCAGTGGTTCAGACCTCTGCTCCAGCTTACCTTCAGATCTTAATCTTTCAAAGCATGTGATATTACTGTTCCCAGGATTTACTCCTAAAACACCCTATAGGTCTAGCAAATGACATCCAGTCTGTGCTCTGCCTGCTGTCAGATGGAAAATTAGCTGAATGACAGGCTGATCTAAGTTACATGTTTTTAACCAGTTTTAAATAACTTGGAGGAAAATATGCAGCTCTCTATGCGTTGACTGATGACCTGGGATGAATGTTGTTGGTAGAAGACATTCTATAATTATTTTTTTTATGAACTCATGCATCTATAACCCAGATGATTGTGCTTTTAGCCTGACTACAGTAAAATAGTAATTCATTGATAATGTTAAAACCAGTATATGTAAAAAAAAAAAAAAGTGTGTTAATTGTGGATAAACAATAAGCAAACATACAATATTATGCAAAATGTAAAACAAGCTTTAATTAAGTATTTTTACTATCATTCTCACAGTCTGTACAAATACTGCATCGATCAAATTTGGGCAAGGTGGAAATGTGCTGAAGTCTTAATGAAGGTTCATCCTTAGTATCATTAACAGCAGCTCCCTTTGATAACAACCACTGGTGACCTTCCTGAAAACAACAATAGAGAAATAGTTCATTAGTAAAATGTTTTGCTTTGAAGGACTTAGTGGGTAAAATTAAAAATCAAGATGTTTAGGGTGGAACAAGGGAAAAGTGCAATTTGAAATTTTACCTAATTATATATTTGGTTTTGTACAACATTTCATATGTATAAAATGTATACTTAAATAATACCTTCATAGGTTTATTGCTTTACCATGACTGGCTGTGCTGCATTTGGATGCAGCAATCGGTCCAAGAAAGGGATCAGAACGTACGGCTTCCCTAAAGACAGAAAGAAGAGGGAAATGGTTGGCTCAAGTCAGCAGGAGAAACCTCACCAGAGGTCATAATAACAGAAAGCTGTGTACAATAAGTTTAATCTGCACTGTCAAATATTTTCAATCAGGGCTCTACCAGCTGATTGGAAACACAGGTACTGATGATCTCACCAACAGTGAAACCTGTATTCTGTACCATCTTACAGGATATATTGTTAACAAATGAAACATTCCAACATCTGTGATGGATGTTCTAGTTCAATAAAGCAAAAATGATGACAGTCCAGAAGGAAAGCACCGTACCCTATTGACCCTGAAGGAATTCAAACCAGGACAGCACATGAAGCCTTTGGTCTGGTCCAGAAAGTGGAGACGAACAAGGTCTGGTGCATCTCTAATGGGGCTCCCAAATGCCATGGACACTCTAGAGAGAGAAGCAAGTCTGTTATAAAGCATGCTCCCTGTATGTCATGATGTGCAAAAAAAACAGCAGATTCATCAGGCTGAGACTACGAATTGCAGCAAAACAGATCTTCCATAAGAGAATAAAAGTGCTGTCCAATACTGGGCATCTTGGAAGTAAAAGCCAAACAAAAAACAGCATTTGATAGCACAACAAGCAACCGCCACCAAACACCTTGATCGTTGCCATGGAGGAACTTGGTCTCTCTTTTGCAAACAGCCCCCACCCACAGCAGCTTCAACACCAATATCTATTTATGGTATGTTTGCAGGGATGTTTTTGTCCCTTTTTTTTAATATCACTGATTCTACATACGTTATTTTAATTATAGTCTTGGCATGTTCAGGGAATAAAAGAAAATGATTGCAATGCTTGCATTAGCTATGGCATGAAATAAATTAATTTCTGATCATTTTGATTTTATTTTGAAAGCCTCCATCACACAGCCATCTCTAGCACTCCACTTACCAACTTATTTATTGCCATCACTGACAGAACTGGGAAGTTCCACCAACCTGATCAGCTCTCCGCTCAGCAACTCAACTAAAAACAGGAAGATGGACATGAATGCAATGCAGTGTTACCTGTAATAGTTCAATAAGAGATTTTTAGTTACTCTTCTACAGTTTTTTTATTTAGGCTGATGTTATTGTTACTAATTCTTAAATTCTTGTGTGTTAAAAAGAGATTATAATCTCTACTTAATCACGATTACACACTTATAAAACAAGCGCAAATGAACCGTTCTACAGTAAATATCAACTTTTTAAAAGTCATGGTATTCAAGTACTTTTCTTTAAATGTCTTGATTCAGCTCTTATTATTTTGGAGGACACAAAACAAGAAAACAACATATCGTTACTTTGGTGATCCTGTGTGCCATATGCTTCAGCAGTTTATTGCAGTCAGTCTTGTGGTTTAACTGAAAAATAAAGAAATAATTTATCATCTTTATGATCATATTTTTCTTTACTGATAGTATCTCTATTTATGCTTCCATCTCTGATGCATCAAAGTCAGTTAAAGACTGTTGATACAGCGACCAGCAACTCATTAAATATATTTTAGACAAAAAAAAAAACAATCACAATTAAAATTATATAAAAGTATATGGCCTATTTCAAACTGTGCTGAATATTTTTAAAAAGCTGAATTTGACATACTGAAATAAACGTCAATAGGTCGTCAAGCTTGTCAAGTCCCCTCCTGCTCACAATTAGCTAGCTGCAGTTAAACTACAACTAGCTCATTAACACAGTTAATTAACCAAAACTGGCTACCCTTGACTTATTTTTGGTACGGAGCAGTCAGCTAAAGCTTTTCAATGCCAAAAAATGTTGTGATTCCATTAACTTACCGAAAAATAGTTCCAAAACGCTGAGAATGAACTGCGGTCAATGATACAGCTGCTGTTGTTTGGAACTATCTGATAATGATCTGCACCTGCATGACCCACGTGACTTCCGCATTCCACTCAATGGTCAGAACTCTCTCTCTCTATGACGCTAGTCCCCAGTAGCCAATGGGCTCGAAGACCCGCCCCCACGTAAAATTAGGCTCAACTCCGAAAACGAAAAGTCCGAATTGAAACTGTAAACTGAGGACTGAAAGCAAAGGGGAAGAGAAACGCAAAAACTGGCCAAAAAAGATTTAAAATACAAAACAGCAGTTGTTACAAATAACTTTTTTTTTATTTGGTTACAGTTTTAGGTTTATATATTTATTTATTTTTTCAAATTTACAATTTATTTTTTCCAAGTTTACAATTTATTTTTCAAATTTACAACTTGTTTTTCAAATTTACAAAGTGTACTTTCAAGTTCAAAACTGTTTTAAAATTAACAATTTTTTTTTTCAAATTTACAATTTGTTTTTCAAATTTACAATCTATTTTTTCATTCACTTTAAGCTGAACCTGATTTGACCCCATATAAATGTAAAATGAAATAACTGGAACTCAAAACACAAACACCCAACGAACCTCACACCTTCATCTCACCATCTCAACATAAAACTAGGAAAATAGAAGCATTGCTGGCAAGTTTAACATTAAAGAGGCTTTGGCTACACCCCCCTATCAAAGTGGTGTAGGCACTAAGAAGAAGCCATTAACATCCATCCATCCATCCATCCATCCATCCATTTTCTGTTCCCGTTCATCCTAATGCAGGGTTGCGGGGGGTGTTGGTGCCTATCTCCAGCAGGTCAAGGGGCGAGAGGCGGGGTACACCCTGGACAGGTCACCGGTGCATCACAGGGCAACACAGAGACATACAGGACAAACAACCATACAAGCACACACTCATACCTAAGGGCAATTTAGAGAGACCAATTCACCTAACGGTTGTGTTTTTGGACTGTGGGAGGAAGCTGGAGTACCTGGAGAGAACCCACGCATGCACAGGGAGAACATGCAAACTCCATGCAGAAAGACCCCAGGCTGGAATTTGAACCCAGGACCTTCTTGCTGCAAGGCAACAGTGCTACTAACTGCGCCACTGTGCAGCCCGAAGCCTTTAACAATTGCTTACAAATTGCTGAAGAAGCATGTGGTCAAAAACAATTGACTGACTGCAAAATACCCTTAATAACTCTGGGCTTCAGTTTGCATAGAAAGACACTAACTAAACACTTGAAAGCCCCATGCCTGAACTCCAAAGCATTTACCACTACTGACCCAAAAGTAAAAGGAGGTCAGATCCAGGTTGCTCAAAACTATTTAAACAACCAAAGAAGTCTGTTCTATGAACTGATGCATACAATAAAAAGAACACCCTGCATACAGTGAAGGATGGCAATTGCTCAGTTATGCCCTGGAAAACCAAAGTTTCTGGAGGACAAGATAGATTTCATCAGGTCGTCTGTGGGAAAGCTGCACTTTGGTATCCATGAACTCTCAAACAGTACAATCATCCCAAGCATATCTCCAACAAAGTTTGGTTCAGAAGAGGTCACTGAAGATATGCTACTAGACTAAGCATAATAGTCACCTAACTTGATCTGAAAATCTCTGATGAAATTTTAAAAAGGCAGTTGCAACATGCATGCTGAAAACTATTACTGAACAGAAGGCCATTGCTCTCAAGGCAAGACCTAATATTCATCAGCATTGTCGTTCAATTAAGTTCAAAAGATGCTTTTCATGAAGCAGAAGTTGTTAAAAATTGTATATTCTGTTTAATTTGTAGATCGCAAAGATCTTCTAGTTTGTACATTTTGCCAGTTGCACAATGGCTTTTAATGATGCCCATAGTTGTAAAGACTACCTTGCTAAATAGATTATATATGATCTGGAACCTAAAATAACAGTTCAAAACCAACAACAATCAAAACGTCTAAATAAAGAAATTGAAATTTCAACTTTAAAGCTCTGTACCAAATATAGCTTGATGATGACCTTGAGCCCATCACATTTGGAAGATAATGACCCATTTTTATAAAATGGCCATGGCTTTTATTTTTACAATAGCTCAAAGGGATTTAAAAAATGGGTGATCTTTGTTTTGTATTTATTTATTTATTTTTCAATTTCAAGAATAAGAATAAGAATAAAAAGAAGCATAAATACAAATTATTGCTCTTAATCTTTAATGCTTCAGGGTTAGCATTAGGTGGCCTGTGCCAGCTTGCATTTTTGCCTGTTTCTTCTTAGCCTTCTTTAAATTATTCGTAATGCCTGGATTTCCTCTAGTCCACATTCTGCTGTCCCTCTCTCTTTCGGAGTTGTTGAGACACATTGAAATTCAAACTCCATTCGTGTCTATCCTCTTCTCAAGGAGCATCAACAATGGGACGGGGAGTCTGAGTGCAGGAGAGAGCTATCCGACACTGAATGAGTATTTGGGTTCACCCCAAAACTGCAGCCCCATGGGATGGGTTTAGAAAGCTGGGTGCCTCCTGCTGTAAGGGGGCAATGGGTGGAGCAGGTTAGGCATATGAGAAGGGGTGGGTTGGTGAGACAGGGCAGCTCAGAGTCTTTGTGCACCTCTTGAGTGGAAAGAAGAAGTTGAGGCGATAGTGTTGGTGGCAATGGTGGTGGGGAGGTTGTGAAGGAGATTAGTACTGATTGTGAATGGGTGTAGAGGATTAGTTAGCTGGGCAGGGCCTATTCTGGCTCTGGCTGTCTTCTCAACCTCCTGGTCTTGAGAGGAGAGGAGGATAGAAGGAGGTGTGATGGCAGATGCTTGACCAGGAGGAGACCTATCTTTTCAATTACCACTGACAGAAAACTTCAGATTTTCATTAATCAACATAAAAATGCATAAACTTCTAATTTTAATACCAACCACTTTGAAAAAGATTGCTTTGTAGATGACAATAAAGTGAACCTTTTTGTGATGAAACAATCCCCCACACCATGTTTTATCAGTTTTAGTTGTTCTCATGTATTATGCTGTTTTTGCTGTTGACACCATCATCATGAACACTTGGAACAGTCTTCTGTGCATGTATGAGTGTGAGAGTGTAGAAGGTGGGCGTTTCGAGTGGGCGTAGCTTTGTGCACGGATAAGCCGCTGTCCTGAATGAATGCAGATGTCTCTGGCTGGCTGTCCGCCTGTCCCCTGTACTCTGACGGCCCGTCACCTCTCTCTGTCACTGGAAGAAAGAGCCACTCTCAGTCTCGGCCAAAAAGCCCCCTCTCTAATCCTTCAGACCCCGCTACCTCCCAGTTCACTGTCAGCATAGATGGTCCTGCCCACAGCAGCTCTTAGAAAGACAGGCAGTGGGGATGAACCTCTCTGTCACTCACGCAGTCTCTGAATGGACACACATCCTCACTTTTTCACACATGCAGACTGACATAGACTTTTCAGAAATTCAAAGTGGAAAAGTCTTGCATCTACAAAGACCTTGTGAATGCCTGTTGTCAAATGGACTGTGGCACAGGACCACAGCGGCTGCACAGACAACACTGTGGGAACTCGTGAGAAGAGAACTAACTGAGAGTCTTTGGGTAATGATGAAGGAGCAGTTTATAATACTCACTTTGTTGTCATTGGCCCAAATGAATCAGAACACAGACAATTAAGTCAAATCTTGTTGAGAGCTTTGCTACACAGGAAACATGTATTTGGTAATAACATCATGAATTAATTACATTTACCTCTATATCTCTGAGCTCTTTGCTCACAACCGTTGCTTGATTTGGTTCAGAACTTATTCCATTCATTTATTAGATATATTTATATTTCTAAAACCATTTCCAATAATTTGGAGGAACATTTGTTCGCAATTAATCTTGAAAACCAATGCAGGAAGAAGTGTAACATTAAACTCAGGAGTTGGTGTTTATGAGGACTTTTTCAAAGCAAAGTTCCAAACTTTACATTGTATAACAAACAGAAACCTGTGTAGGATATGTCTGTAATAGTGTTGGGGAATCTTTGCTCTGTCGATGACACAATAGCTATTTCGAAAAACAGCCAAAATCGCACTATAATAAAGATTCATGAGTGGTAAACAGTGATTTAAAACGATTCAGTTCACCACAGTTTACGTTGTCTGTGGAAAAGGGCAGTTTACCACCTATTAATCTCTTTCAGTGTTTGTTTTACTACACTCACTGTAGTTTTCCCCCAAACAATAGGAGTCCCTAATAGATAGAAGTCTAATTTCTATCATTCAAATTAGATTTTACTGATCAGCTTCTCTACACACTTGTCTGAACTGATATGAACCCATTTCCGTCTATAAACTTACATTCAGAGATATACTTGTTAATACTTTATTACCTAATTTTGAGCAATTCTGCCCACTCGTGTATACATTTATCGAACAATGTATACAGTAAAGATCAAACATCAACTAATTGCCTGCTTACTAATTTGTTTAAAACTAATTTGTTTTCACCTGTCAAACTGCTGAACAGCATGGACTGTTAATTTTGTGCACCAGAGTGCACAACCTCATCTTTATCAAAACTGCTCCAGGAATGGCTTCAGTCATGTGTATCAGCTTTTGTCTATGAGGTAGATGAGCTTCTAGTCCACTGTGATGGAAACTTGATCTTCGTGGATGGGAGTTATTCCCATGGAAAACCCCAAAGACAAAAGAAGCTGGGGGTCCATCTCTACGCCCCTCTGTTGACTGATAATCCCTTTCTTTGGGCTAATCTGTTGTTTGTTGGTGCTGTTTGAGGGTTGAGGCTGTCTGTTTGTGTGTGTAGAGGGGTACTGACATCCTAATCTCCTGTGAGATTAAGCATATATTAGACAAGGTGCCCAAGTGAAGATTCTCCTGCAGCTAAAACTCTCATGTAGTTCATAAACAGCTCTAGTTAAAGCAAATTATGAAGCTGATTGCCGGTATAAATAACTTTACATGAATTCTAATTTCCTTCTCCGATTTGTCCTCTACCGTCTTGCCCTCACTTCCCTTTTTTCTCCCCTCATTCAGTGTCTGGGTTCTCAGCGGGGAGGGGAAGCTAGTTTAACTAACTGAACAAAGTCAGAATGAATTGCAGAAGGACAAAGGCAGGCATGAGTGGGGGCCATGCCAGTCGGAAGGTAAAGCCAGCAGCACAATGCCAGGTGAAAAGGGCTATCCTTAGGGGTCTGACCAAGCAAGGCAAAGTTTATTGGCCCCATTAGATCTAAAATAATGCAAGGAGTTGTTTGATTGAAAAAAAAGGGTCAAAAGAAAGCTTTTCAAAACCTCACGAAATTGCGTAAACTTTAGGCAGAGAAATGGAGGAGGATTTGATCAGAGCTGCATTGTTCAATAACCTAATGACACATGTCTAGACAGCTACAGATATAACAGAATTTATATGCAGGTGCACTGACTCATCGTCAGGATATAAAAGCTATTGCCTCGTAACACGCATTTAGATATTTATTCCTGAGCTGTTACAGCCCACTGAATACTTAGAAAGAGGAAGCCACATAGTCACTGTCAAATCACTTATTTTAGAGTTTTTTTATTTTATTTTAGTGGCAGATATACAGAGGAAAGTGAAAGGAAAAATTAAAGAAAAGTCCATGTGTTGCAATTTAATAAGAAATACATTACCCAAGAATGAAATGTTTGTGTTCCCTATCAAAGCTTCATAGCTGTTCTCAAGGCTAAAACCTACTAAAAAAAGCTTAGTGTAAGAAGAAATAAGGGACTAGAGTGAGTGAGTGAGTGAGTGAGTGAGTGAGTGAGTGAGTGAGTGAGTGAGTGAGTGGCTAGGTATGCAAGTAAGCAAGCAAGCCAATGAAAAAGTAGTTTAAAAGGTAAGTAAGTTGTTGAGGGTAAACATGAGTAAGAGTGTAATCAGAAAACTAACAATTAAGCATGAAAGCAAAAAAGGCAGTATAAGTATGCATAATACAGAATAAATGTCCGTACCATAATGTTGTATTGATTGTAGTGCAGTAGTGTAGCAGTGCATTCATATACTTTGCAATAAAATAAACATTTTATGAAGAGTCACTTAATGAAATACATATTTGAAATAATTGTAAGGTATTTGCGTTTTACTTGCTTTCATTGAATTTACCTCCTCTGGCTTTAAAGGTACAGTGTGTAATATTTTGACTTGTTTACTTTAAAATTCTGTGTTTTCAGTTTACAGACTTGTCCTTTTTCATTAATATTTCTCAACAGCATCTATTCTAAGTATACCTATTAACTTGAAACGTTTTTACATACATAAACTGTTGTCGACCCTCCCTAGTCATGCGCCATCTTGAAATACGGAAGCTGTTTAGGGACATACAAGATATAATGCTCCGCTGCTCGAGTCCTCTCTCGAAAACACAGATCTTTGAGAAAGTTGTAGCGGTTCTCCTTCTCCCTCTAAACGTTGTGTGGGGGGTAGCGCCGGTTCTCTCCGTGGCAGCCTGGCTGGTTTGGGGAAATTCTGCTCCTTCCTCTTGGATAACTTGCCTTGCTTCAACTGCATGTGACACACCTCTGCCTCTCTGTACTCTAGTCGCGGTGTACGTGTCATCTGTCTGTCTCAACTGATGCTAAATTGTCGGATAATATCTTAGTCACAGAGGGGAAAAAATACTATAGACTCCACTACTTTGTAAATATCTAAAATGGCGAATAATCAGATAGTAAGCCTCAAAAATATAAAATAACATAGACAAAACCATATTGTTTGCTTGTTACATTAGCTTGGAGTCATTACAAATTTGCTAGTTGCTGTTAGCCATGTAATACAGCAAACATAATTAACATGAACAAAGTAAACATAAAAAATACAAATTGTATTGCTCAACACTTATTTAGATAAAATTTAGAAAATAATACAGATTAAAAGAATGGACCTGATTGCTGGATTGAAAGTTAGATGTCATTGATGACATATTACCTTTTTCATGCATGTGGGCTACCAAAGATGCAATATTTACTCTGAACTGTGTGGCCCTAAAGAGTTAACATATTTTACACACTGTACCTTTAACAAAATCAAAGCATATATTGGATATGCAAGCTTTTGCACTGATGTTGTGACTTGAACGTCTCCCAACTCTTCTGTTCTTCTGTTAACATTTATTCAGCAATTGTATCATAGTATGAATGTAAGATAGAGGGGGAAAAAATTGTATCAGTAAAGGTAAAGTCTGATCACACTGATTTTACAAAAGGCATTTTGTGCAGAATCTTGTAGTTGTTTCCAAATGTCTGGACTATAGTGGCATCACTTCTAAACCTTCGGCCAAAGGTGTATTTTTAATGAGGGAGTGAGAAAATTAAAAACGTAGATAACTTGTATTAGGTAGGAAAACAAAGTATCGTGGGGTTAAAAAAAAGGTTCCCAATATCATTAAGTGCATCACTGGATACAACCAAATGAGGGATTTTCTTTTTAATATAGTATTGTTTACTCTCTTTAAAGTAACCTTTTGGGCTGCACTATATGTAGCATTGTGTTTTGCAAACCATTTGGCTGTGTAGATGACTTTTTAAATTAAATAATAATCTTATTCATGTTTCTTTGTTTAGATTGTGTTGTTTGGTTTAGGCAAGGCAAGGCAAGGCAAGGCAAGGCAAGGCAATTTGTATAGCACACTTAATAAGTACAAATTGTCTGCTGATGCTGTCGGCCTACCGCCTTTCTAGACATTTGTTCTACATTACCTCACAGATGGGCTCATATTCTCCTCAAGCACCCTCATTTATACACGGTAGAATTCATGCTGAATTTTATGGTGCTCTAAGTCTCATAGTTGGTACTAGGTTCTTTGTGCTTTTCTCATAGAGCAAAATATTATTCTTTTATTGACCAGGTGAAAAACTTATTGAGATATCAGATCTCATTTCCAAACGTGACCTGGTCTAAGACGGCTGCTCAAAAACAATACAGAGAATTACACACACATGTTACAATGAAAGCACAATGAGCGACAAAAAAACAACTTACAAAATCTTAAAAACATAACAAGTTGGAATATTTCAGTGCTTAACACACTTACAGAGTCATTTTCTCAATCTTTTAATCGTGTTTAAAATTGACCTAAAGAAATCAAATTTGTAATCTTGAATTCCTTTTGAAGGTTATTCCAAGAAGATGAAGCAAACAAATAAAAGCTCGTTTACCCAAATTCCTTTCTGATTCTAGGGAATTACATTTGGAGGGCAGCACTAGAACACAGACCATGACAGTTTTGACCATTTAGCAATTACACACACAGATAAGAAGTCAGACCAAGAAAAGACTTGTAGACAAAAGACTTCCAGTGAGTAAATCTGCGAGTATACAGAAAGGGCAGAGAAGCTGCAGCATACCAAGAACAGTGTTATGCACAGTGACCAAAACCAGTGATAAAATGTTGTAGATTGTGATACACCGGGTCAGTGGCGTCGTCAACCAATTTAGCTTCAACCCCGAAGTTTTCAGTCTAGCCATGGATATTTTAAGTCTGTTGTTTCACTCACCAACCATAGGCTTGCTACTCCACGATCATACACAACAGGCCAGGTGTGCTCTACTGTGATCAGCGCTGCCACTGACTTGATGTCAGGTTACAGCCAGTCTGGCAAGCCATCAGTATCAAAAATAAGGCGTGTATTAACTCCCTATTAAGGTATCAACGTCCAAGGCGTATATTAATGCCTTGTAATACCATGGCTTGCCATAGTCAGTATGTCGCTACCATGGGTACACGGCCCTTCCCCTCTCCGAACACGGCCACTCTGTATAAACGCATGTGGTGAAAACTGCATAGCGCCAAAGCAGAAGATATATTACGATTAGCAACATTTTTAAGACTATCAAAAATCAATGGATCATAGATAAATTATGAAAAAAAGTTGATGCTCCTTAGCTTTTTCTAGAGAGAGGGCTAGAATTTATCTTTGTAAAACAGAGTGATTCACAAAGGTAAACACTGGCTTATGCATACTTTTCTTTAGCTGTCCTGTTGTTAGCAAACTAGCTATCCTTAGTAAGCACATTGACTAAGGAAATTCAGAAAAACTAATACTAATACAAAAGCAACAAAATAACTTTAATTACAGAGCACAGCCCAAAAACAATATATATATATATATATATATATATATATATATATATATATATATATATATATATATATATATATATATATCATTGAATATGAATATTCATCTGAATATATATATCATTTCTTTAACTCACCTTCCTCCTGCAGACAGTATTCATTATTTTAAGAACTGCTGCTTTAGACAGGAACGCTGAATGCTTCCATTGTTGTTGAACCTGTTGATTTGGTTTTATTTTCCGCTTGTTCGACTTGTTTTCTGTTGGTTTGTTGCACACTTTGATTTGATTTAATAATTTTATCGAAGGAAGCAAAGATGAGCTACAGAGAGAGAAGGAGACAGCAGCAGCAGAGGTGTTCCAATCAAACATGGACATTGGTCACAGTTATTTAGTATTTGAGTTTTTTTTTTGTGCTAGAGATTGCTAAACAAGTAAACACTTTTGTAACACTCTTGATGTATCATGACTTGATGTAGCCCAGTTGTTTGCATAAGGATATTTAGTTTGTGTTTTGTATTATTACTTTACAATGATCATTCTTTGCACGCCTAATTCTGATGCCATGATTTTGTAGAGGGTAGGAAAGATGATCTAAAGAGAGGAGCTGTAGCTGTAGCTCCAGCAGAAACCCCAGCATCATCATCATTAGGCATGTGAACTGGTAAAAATTAAATATTCTAATATTATGTTATAGATAATTAATATTAAAAGGTCCTTTAATTCCAGCTATCACAATACCTATTAAAACATAGATAGAAGCTAATTCAAAACAGGTCAATAACATTGCATCATTGAATTACCTTATTGCCTTATTTGCTCATTTTACATTTTGGCATTATTGACATAGCCAAACACACTATCTAAGATAGTACCAATGATGAGAGAAGACCAAGTGATAAGAGGGAGAAGAGGAGGGACAACAGTTACAGATAAATACAGAGAGAGACAGAAATTGGTGAATAGTGTATGATAGTATGTGCACGGTGTTTGTGAGCATTCTAATTCGACATAAAAATAATTGGGGAGTTCACTGGTGGAAGGAGAGCAAAATAGAAAAAGCAAGGACAAATGGTGAAACAAAGGGACCTTCAAGTAAAGAAGAGAAAAGGGAGACCAACAGAAGCAAGTGAAGAAAGATTGATCGAACTAAATTATTATGTTTATTGGTTTTGCTGTTTTCAGATGTAATTTACAAAACACAAAACACTGAACATTACATTGAACATCAGATATAAAATTATAAGTCACGTATAGTAGATGGCACATTACACTGTTTGTATGGAGGACCATCCTTGGAGGACAATACATAAATAAATAAATGTGGAAATAAATAAATTAATGGGTAATTACAATTGAAAATAAATAAATAAATAAATAATCAATTTTCTGTACCCGTCCATCCTAATGCAGGGTTGCGAGGGGGCTGGTGCCGATCTCCAGCGGTCAAGGCGGGGTACACCCTGGACAGGTCGCCAGTCCATCGCAGAGCAACACAGAGACATACAGGACAAACAACCATACACGCACACACTCATGCCTAAGGGCAGTTTAGAGAGACCAATTCACCTAACAGTCATGTTTTTGGACTGTGGGCGGAAGCCGGAGTACCCGGAGAGAACTCATGCATGCTCAGGGAGTACATGCAAACTCCATGCAGAAAGACCCCAGCCTGGGATTTGAACAATGGACCTTCTTGCTGCATGGCAACAGTGCTACCAACTGTGCCACTGTATAAATAAATAATTTCCACATTTATTTAATTATTTATTTCCACATTTTTTTTATCTCCACACTTATTAAATTATTTTTTTCCACATTTATTTATTTATTTATTCCCTAAAGTGTATTAGGGGGGCATTGCTGGTACTCGCCTAAAGCCTGATTGGTCAGCTGTGACACTCCATAAGTACGCACAAAACTGGCTCTCTGCTGAAGAGCACTAGCGGCAGCTGACTCTCCTGTGTGTCTGTCACAGAGTTGAGAGTCCCGGCCACTAGAATCTCACAGCGGAGCCCACCAAACTAAATTAAGGTTTTAACAGGTCA
This sequence comes from Valencia hispanica, assembly GCA_963556495.2. NCBI lineage: Eukaryota > Metazoa > Chordata > Actinopteri > Cyprinodontiformes > Valenciidae > Valencia > Valencia hispanica. The sequence goes on along the minus strand of OY747700.1, from coordinate 37,964,175 downwards.
AACCTCCTATAAAATTTAGAATAACAATGTTCATGTTCATGCGATGTGACATGTCTGTTTGAACATATAGCTAATTTAAGTGGGACTAAATGTGAGGTTGTCTTAATTTCTTGCCTACCAGAAATAGTATTTTAGACTACATTTTAAAATAAGTTTTAAAAGGTCTTGTGTTCTGTTTTAATAGTCTGGTTTTATTCATATGAATTGAAATGAAATATCTATATGTTAGAATTACACACAGGCCTTCATAGCATGTTCCAAGTTTTAACTGTAGGTGAGTAAGCTTATAACAGATAAGTGAGCACGTAAGTTGGTATTCAAGTAAATAAACAAATGGGTTCCGTAATTTTCGGACTATTGAGCGCACCTGAATATAGGCAGCACCGGCTAAATTTTGAAATAAAATACACGTTGTATACATATATGGGGTGCACCTCAATGTAAGCTGCACGTTTTCATGTTGTAACATGAGATATTTACACGTGTCAGATAGCTCACAAGCGGCTGCCTTCGCACAACACCCCTGAATCTCCGCTCTCTACTGGAAGAGTGAAGCAATGCGTCTCATTAACAGACATTTTATTGGAAAAGTACCGAAAGTTAGAATTAGATAACAACATGAAGATGGAGGGGATGGAGTGGCCCTAGTAGAGGTCTGAGTGCTTTTCTAGGTTTTAACTGAAGACTTGTTTTTATTTCCAACTCTGCGTGAAAATCGGCAGTAGGGCGCCAACACAACACGACAGTAACATGTCTGGTTAGAAAATAAAACATAATTTGGCCTACCAGAAAAGTCATTGCTCTTCTTTAGTCTTCTTCAGTGTTTTTATGTCCTCTGAAAGCTTTTGTCATCTTTTTACACTGTCTCACCATTGATTCATTGATGTCAAACTTACATGCAGTAGCTCTATTTCCTTCTTTGACTTCCAGCTCGACTGCCTTTAACTTAAAAGCTGCATTTCTTCGTGTGCGTTTTACATGATGAGTGTGTGTGCATGAAAACTACTCTTAGTGTCTTCTTCGGTGCATAATCTTTTCCCACATGTCTGTCTTACTTTTGCGCTTCCTGCTATAGTGTGCCCCGGAGGCCGTCAGTCAGTGAAAAAAATCTATAAATTAACCGCATTGTTGTATTGGACGCAGGGTCCAAAGAGCATGAAAAAAGTAGCAGCTAATAGTCCAGAAATTAAGGTAAGTAACTGAGTAGGGAAATAAATAAATGCATTTCTTCAATTCAAAGTCAATCCGTCTTTTATTAAATGGATACTTTTTCCCAGTTTACAAAACCACATAGTTTTTGTTCACATAAGCACACAGCGGCACACTCAAACTTTGCCCCCTGCACTCTGCTCACCCTGGAGTGAGAATGAGGGAACCCCTAAACAGCATACAGGAAACAGAGGTGATGAATTCCGTGTGCCGGGCTAATAGATACCTTATCTAGAGGGATTGATAGGGGAAGGGCCTTCTCTTTAAACACACTGTTGATTGTTTCCAAATGTCTTCCCAATGGGGCAGGTCAGAAAGCGGCAGAGAACGCCACTCGGGGCAGAGCAGATAGATTTTTATTGGTCCAGTTTGAGGAAACGAAGAGGGGAAAGGCCACTTTGTCCTGGCTTTGCTGCCTCTTTTGCTGCTAGTGCTTAACTACCAGTCAGATCACATTACCCGGGCATTAAATCTGAGCACTGGTTAACACAAATAATAAAGAGCTAATATTACTCTATGAAATTACTTTTCTCTGTGTCTGCGGTCAGAGCTGTGCAAACAGACACTGTCCTGTTCGCCTCTGGCAGACTTTCCCTCATACTCTCATTCCTCTACATGTTAGGTCTTAACCTCCATATGAATCCCTGTATCTATTAGTGTGGATCTCTTTGTGTTTCCCTTGTTTCATTCTTCTGAAGTGATATCTGTATTGTGTCTCTGTGGCAGAGTTCAAAGGGTAATAGGATGCTGCGTCTGGCTTGAAAGCTTGTTACTGGGTTAATCGTCAGGAACAGTTGTCGGGCAATATTCGTTATAGTAACACAGTACCTCTTTCCCAGTTATGTTTCTGCTCCAATTAGAAACGATAAGGTCCAAAACCAGAACTGGGAACTTCCAGGTTTAAGGAGAGTAAAAGCAGAGGCCAGGATGGCAGTAATGAGGTCTCTACCTCAACTTTATTCTACTATGTCATATTGCTTTAATTTGGGCCAGATGATAGGCTGCTGTGCACTCATCTGGTATTGGAAAATCAATAATATGAGTTTGGCCTGCCTGTTCTCTTAAGATAAGGGCGTAAGAAAGTGTAAAAGGTTTAGAGAGACTAGAGAAGAATAATGACAGACATAAAAACGCTCATGTTAAATGTTTGATCCTACAAATATTTCTTACAAATGGTATGACATATTTTGATGCTATCTTTTTCTAAAGCTGTTCTAAATAAGAATGATCCTTTCCTCTAAGAATAATATAACATGTTTTGTGGTAGTCTAATAAAGGTAACAGATTTTAAAATCAAAACAATAATTTTTTATAATATTTTAAAAATTAAAAAACACATTCTAAGATGGTCTTATATACAAAATATGTAACTATGCAGTTTAGATATAACTAACTGAAAATGTGCCAGTTTTGGTAAAGTGGCAAGGACATTTAAACTTAACCATGAAAATGTAAAAAAAAAAAAAAAACTCCACATTTCCTTTCTGCTTCAATACACTTTCTAAATCTCAGGGCAGCTGCATTTTCAACTTTGTCTAACCTAGGTTTATTTGGATGATACACATTGTTTTTGACCAGAAAACAATATAAACTGACCACTGAGGGCAGGATTTAGGTTGAATGAGGGTAAAGTACCCTTAAGAAGTTAGTTTAATGTTTGTTGTTTCAGTCTTTGAGCGTAAAATTTCATTTGGCACAAGTTACACAATTTCAGAAGTCCATAGAAACTTATTAAATTACTTTTGGGATTAATAGGAAATTAGTTTTCCAAACACAAAATGAGCTCCAAAATATGATGTATAAAGTCTCGCTAGAGCTTCAAACTACAGTATTACTTGTATAAACTGCTCTGCTTTTGTCTGTCTCTGCTGTTGCAGATATCAATGTTAGTTTGTCTGTAAATGTGACATGTCCAACCTTTGCACAGGCAGCCTTCTAGTTTTTTTTTTCTTTTTCAAAAGCAGAGAGAGAAAACACAACATACTGACTGCACGGTCACCATTCAGGGCCCGAAAGGTGAAAATTGCCGATTCCATTTAAGAACCAATTTCTAGATAAAATCAATTGCCCTAGAGAAATAGATGTGTCAATCAACTATCTCTTACCAATCTACAACATTTATGGCATAGACTTCAATATGATAAGTACAATGATAATATGGTATTTCAGATAACCATAATATTCCAAGATATCCATCATAGCATAATCCAAACCTTTTTATTTGAACCACAAAAAAACGCTAATACATGTAGACTTTCAATTATAATCTAATTATTTTTGCTACACAATTTATGATCAGATTATTTCTGACCTCATAGTTTAATATGATTTGCATCTGAGCCACATGACTTTATAGCTGTGCAATTAAAAGACAGTTTTCTGTTGTGCCCTGTGTAACACTAACTGCCCCTCGGTGAACAGTGTATTTGTTAATATGTTGTGCACTTATTGAAGGTCACGTATTACATTAGTCTGGCTCTCATATTTAATGGGGTTAATTATGTTGGTAATAACCTCGGATCACATCCCAGTCAATAAGTGTTTTCTAATTGCTTTCAGGATGCATAATAATAATGTAGTCCATCAGTTTCTGTCACCACTTAATAACTGTGGGGAGTGTTAAATTATATTAAGGATAAACATGAATTATTTTTGCAAAATGACAGATCGTATTTTTTTCTTCACAGAGAACATACTGTATACATGTTTTATTGTGCCTCCTTGTGCACCAGTTTATTTTCACCACCAAAAGCTGTAGTAAGACTTCAGTGGTGAAATTTACTGGAATAGAGTTAAGAAACACCATGTCAGTGTTAGCTTCAGTGTTGGTTAAAAGTTTTTTATGGAGTCTTTATGGATATGAATATTATCAATTTTGTTTGATTACACATGGACTAGCCAAACACCTTCTAAACTTTTTTTATGATCAGACAAGATAAGGTTTGAGCTAATGTTGGCAAGGCTTTCATACCAAAAAAACACTGTTCTACTAGTCGAGCATGGTGGTGGTACCATTATGCTGAGTTTGCTTCACTGCCAGTTGTACTGGTGCATTGCACTGAGTGAGTGCAATAGATTTAAAAGATGAAATCATGTTTAGAAAAGGAGAATTATCTCCAAATTGTTCAACTTCACCTCAAATAAACAGAAAGTTAAAAATGGACACATCTGGGTGTTTAGTTGAACACCCAGTTGAACCATAATTTTAAACATCAGAAGTGGTTTGGAATGGTTAAAACTGGCTAACAAAATTTGTTGAAATCAGCCCTATAGAACACTTATGGACTATGACTAAAAGCCCTTTTCTTACCGGAAAATGAGTGATCAAGCTTCCAGGACCTAGTTGATGCTTATAGAAAGTGTGTAGCAAACCAGCTTAGCAAATATGAATAGTGGGGATGTATGGACATGTTTGAGCCTGTATGTATAATGTTGACCATGTGTGCAGTGGAGTAAGTCCACTGTATGTCCAAAGCCTTGGCAAAAATTCCAGATTTTTCAAAATCCCTGCGAATAATTGTTAGAAATGTATTGTATTTTCAGACCACCCTGAAAAAGGAACTGTCAAAGTAATTCAAACAATTAATGAACAAATGAATAACATTCAATAAATGATGAGCCCATGCTTACTAGAGCTGTACATTCATGGCATTATATTCTCAGTTTGGAATGTCCAGATTTGTAATGGTGTTTTCTTTCTTAGAAGTGTGTTAGAAATAGAAGTACTTTTAATCCCAATCATCCCAGGATTGGCTTGGAAAACAGACTTTGGCGGCAGAGGGGGCAAACCAAGAAGATAAGACAAGCAAAACTATACAACCAAACAGGGAAAGAAAACAATACTGATACATAAGGTAGAGAAGGAAAAAGCCAAAACATTGAGTCAGGAGTAAAGTGAAGGACACTCAAAATTATTGAAAAAGAGATGGAAAGAGGTGAAGATGTACAAAAAGAACTTGATGTTCTGTTTTTGAGGGAGACAGATCTTTTGATGGAGTGTTCCTAAGTGTCCCGCAGCAATCCCTAATAGGATTTTCCAGAATGCAGCAGGTAGTCCATGAGGGAACTTTGTTCATGTGAGCTCACAGATGAGGGCTGACGCAGACACGGCACTCTGGGAGTTGGTCGCTCCCTCCTCATCTGCCTGCGATGTCAGCACCAATCCGTCACAAAGGATTTCTCCCTATGAAACTAGCCATTTCTGACATCTCCAACTTACTAATTGTTGTCTCTAGCTCTGTGAAGTCCTAACGAGTTAGTGTCTTCAAAAGTATGAGGAAAAAACCTCCAGAATCAGTTTTTATGCTGAGTTATAATCTGTCAACAAGAGTGGTAAGTGGAGGATGGCAAGGAAGAATCTTAGAGCAGTTTCTCTCCCCCAATTGTTCTATTTCACCAGACCAGTTTATTGCAGCTTCCCTTCGCTCCAAACCACTTTATGACATGCATTGTAACGTCTGTAGAGCTCTGGGCAGCCTCCGATTGGGCCATGCCATGCTTCTCTCTGTTCACAGTGACAGTGGGACCTGATCCAACTGCCACCCAGGACACGGAGCCATAAATCATCCGGCTGGCACCATGCTCCATTTCCTCAACAGCTACTAGTTCCTGCAGGGGACAAAAAGGCTTTTGTGGGCTTTAGAGAACAAAACGTTGCCTCTTTTTGTTAGCTCTGAAGTTCATAAGCGATGGTATGAAAGACTGCAAAATAAAGGAGTTACCATGCATACTTGAACCCTATTGCAGACGTTTAATTAGCTTTTGACTAAATTACTTCTAACTAAATGTAAACCCCTGTTGAACAGAGGACAAAATCAAAACAGCCACTGTTTGTTTATATGGCATGTGTCACTATGGAAACCTACGGCTGAAATCATTTCAGGGAAATAAAGTCATGAACTCTGAGTTCCTCTAGGAGCCTGACCTGGTGGTTCCAAAAGTGTTAATATAAAGACTCCAGACTGCCAGAGCTGATGTGGTCTTATCCAAAGGTGGCCTCCTTCCCTCCCTCCCTGCTTTCCCCACATTCCTTCTTTTCCACCAGTCTCCATCCTCCCAGTGTGTTTGGATGGCTCCACCTCACTGTCAGGCTGTGAGGGACGGCTGTTTTCCTTGCAGGCCAAGATCAAGACAGGAGATGGTCCCTAGGGGGCCCGAGGATGTGAAGCCTCTGACACGTCCCGTAAATCTAGGGTGTCCCATCTCCACTGCTCGATCTGTGCGCAGCAATGAGAACACCAATGAGGCGTGAGGATGAACATTCCTCGGACTGTTCGCACACACATAAGTCTCTGGATTTTGCTGGAACAATAACACTTTGCTCCCTCTTGCTTCTTCACTTCGAGCTAACTGCCCACATCAGCAGAATATTGTGTCTTTCCAACCTTAAGTAAGTCTTCAAACACAATCCTTTTAACCATAACGTTTTCACAGGAAGGCTATTACTGTGCAGCCTTGTGTTTTTATTAGATGATGAATGGTATACGTGTTGTTTTTGAGAAACACAGTCTACTTATACTTGATTCCTATGTAGTCCTAAAATGTTGATCGTGAATGTTATGTTTTGGTTCATTGACATCTTAAGATTTTACATTTCACAAATTATGGGAATTTCTCACCTACAGTGCCCCGCAAAAGTATTAACACGCAATAAACAACTGTATTTTCTTAGGATTGTATGTGATTGAGTAAAAAAAAAAATTTTTAAGTGGATTTGCATCCTGACCCCATATTATGATGCCGCTCAATAAAATACAGTGCAACCAACTGCCAGTGATGTAAATTTAGAATGAACTGTTCTACCAAGGTCTTCATTGTTAGAGAACATAAGTGAACAAACATCGTAATGAAGCTTAAGGAACACGCCACACAGGTCAGGGATAACGTTGTGTATGGCATAACTGCAAACCTGCCTAGACATGGGTGTCCAACTAAAGTGACAGACCAGGCAAGGAGAACATTAATCAAGATCTGCCAAGAGGCCTCAGGTAAATTAGCAGGAGTTAGAAAGAAACAACTCAAGTGCGAGAATCTGACGACAGGACAAACAGGACAATTATTAGTTATGATCTTCAGAAGTCTGATGTTACTGGAGGAGTAGCAAGAAAAAAGTCAATGTTGGAAGTAAGCCAGAGTAAGTACTGTTTGCAGTTTTCCACCATGGAAAGGGACAAGTCATGTTGGGGGCAGAGCAAACATGTGAAAGAAGGTGGTCTGGTCAGATAAGAGCACCACTGAACTTTTTGGTATGCTTGTCAAACACAGTGGTTGGTTTAAAACTAATGAACAAACCATCTCTACCCTGAAACATGGTGGCAGCAGAAACATGCTATGGGGAGGCCTTTATTTAGCATGGATATGCAAGCTTGTTAGAACTGATAAGAAGATGGATGGAGTTATATACAGGGCACTCCTCAAAGAAAACATATTAGAGGCTCCAAAAGACTAGAGACTGGGCAGAGGATACACTTTCATTAAGAACAATGGAGTGGTCTGGTTAAACTCCGGACCTCAATCTTAATGAGAAGATGTGGCAAGACTTACAAATCCACTCTCATAGATCTCCATCAATATGACTGAGCATAAGCCATTTTGCAAGTAGGAATAGGAAAAGTATAGGTCCCCGGATGTACAAAGCTGATAGAGCCATACCCAAAAAGACTTGGAACAGAAATTGCAGCAAAACAGGGTTATGCAAAGTTCTGGTGTGTTTCTGTTTGTCTGACCTTATTGGAATTACACAATTATCATAGAGATACACTATTTAAAAAAAGAGACAGAGGGAAAGAGTTAGATTATAGAGATACAGTGAAAACTCTGACCTACTGTCTGTCACTTCTCTTCCCCTCATCCATGTTACCCACATTGGCCAGATTTTTCACCCAAATGGAAATGCGGCCTGTCACTTTCACGCAACCTCCAACTGCTCCATCTGTCTAATCCGTCACAGCGCGCCAGCAGCCGCACAAATAGGCCTGCCACTCTCACTGTCATCTGAGTAACGGATGTTCTATCGTTACCGCTGGGTGGGACTAGGCACCACTCAGGTCCACTCCTCCTCAATTTCTTTCTCTTCCATCCTTTCCTCCTTCTTTTTCCTGCCACAGCTTCATCCCCAGTGATGATTTTGGACCTCTAGGAGTTTAAGTCCCCATTGAGACCACAGGCATGTGCATTTACTCCTCTGCACAATGAATGCTTCCCCCGATCTCCCATCAAGACTCAAAAGCAGTGGTATAATAGGAGCAGGGGTGGGATGAAATAAATTGTGTCCTGGACTGGTAACCTAACAGCCATCATAAATAATGTAGACCTATTTGAAGGGGAAGATGGGGCATTAGAAGCTATTTACACTGCAGGAGCAATGCTATCGATCAGCATGGGACGTCCTATAGATAAGAATGGGGTGATGTCATGGTTATTTATTGTGATTCCTGATGGTAAGGCTACAAAGGGGATTTTGGGGTGACAGGATCATCAGTTTTTGGGGCGTGGGGGATGTGATGTATTTGGCCATCAAAAGAACAATTTGCGTGGGTGAGAGAGGTGTATGCGTCTGATACTCACATAACCTCACACCTCTACACCTATCATCTTATAGATAGGGTCACCCGAATATTTTACTTTTAAAGATAAATGCTACAGATATGATTTGGTGCTACACAGAGCAGTAAAAAGAAAAAGGCTCACTCTTTATTCTGTATGTATGTCTCCTTCCTCCTCATGTGGCAGCATGCACCATATATAAAGAGAGAGTGCAATAAAACACTGGTTTTCCACTGGTGTGCCATGAAGTGAGCCAAAGGCCATATTCAATAAGAGTCTGAGACAGAATTACCATTTAGGGATCACTGGTCAGGTCAGATGAGTACAAGAGGCACACTTGTATCAGGATGAAAATTTAGGAACTGCGAGACATGGAGACCGGCTATGGTGTGCCTTGGGAAGCCATATATATTGCAGCAAGTAAGTGGAAGACAAGCTGAAAGAGAACCGCGAGGAGCTAATGGTCACATTTAAGAGATGTCTGGAGGCTAAAAGCGCTATATTTGAAAAGTTAAAGGGATACTTTGGATTTTATGAAGTAAGATTCTGTAAAATTATTATCAGTAAAAGTTCACTTACCTGTGTTAGACGAATGTCTAATCACAGTGAGTTTATAGAAAAGTGATCCTATTAGTGTTAGATGGGTACCAGCTAGTCAGTCGAAACTCCCTTTTGAAAAAAATGCAATTCAAAACAACTACAACTGAAACGCTTCACATATGTGGGACACAACACAATAGAAGTGAATATTAACATTACTCTTTCAAAATAGACGGTTACTGTAGGTTTGTTTCTGCAGCTCATCATTCCACTGAGTGTGGAGTAAACTTTTTTGATTTTGAGGCAGTGAAGATTGACAGGGAAGCTAGACACAACTAGCAGCCTCTGTCCACATAACAGACGTAGCAACACTAATGTAGTGAGCCTGAGAAAAAATCTAACAGTTACCTGTAAAAAGTGTAGATGTTTAATATCTATATTGCTGTATTTTGCAGCAGCTGATCAATCTTCTTGCTTTCAGCTTAACAAAGCTAAAAACATTGTTGTAATGTCAGCAGACTACATACACTTCTGGCTGCTAAAATCGACTGATACTACACACTTAACACTTTCCAATCATAGATAAAAGTCTAGTTTTTTAGGTCTGTGATTTAAACCGTGTTAGAATGTAAAGGCCAATGGTACTGGTCCGAAAAGTAGATTGATCCACCTCATGCATTATATATTTTGTGTACAGTTTAAAAAAAAAAGGTATTTATACACACCTAAAGTTTTATTTTTCCTTACGATCAGACATTTAATCATACAAAATGTTAACTTTTTTCTTTTTAACTGAGTTGTTTGATTAATTTATGTTCCCAAGAGACAAAAAGAACATTTTGTTAACCAGATTAACAGCAATGTTCTTTTGCAGTGTGTTGTTGTAGCTCCACTTTGATTTGATTTGCATTTACATAAACTTTGGGACCTGGATAGACTTCAAACACAAATGCTCACGTGCATGAACAGACACACTTCTGTGATTGATGAGCTTATGAAATTATTGTCTTGTTGAAAGAATAATGTCCAGTGTTCCCTGGGATGTAGAAACAGGAGAGAAGGAGGTGGGGAGACAAAAGCTGGCACGACTCCACAGTGTTTTCTTCTGTAGCTGTCATGGGAGCGTGAACATTGTTGGGAATATTAGTCCAGAACTTCTGGCATCCATCCAGACATCGGCCTGTGCCTTTGCTGGGGGGATTTACCAGCAGGGTTTGAGCCCCACTACACACACGCGCGTACACGCATACGCAAACACACACATGCACAAACCACAATGTCCATTAACCACCAACACTCGTCTCCTCAGTTCCTCAAGACAAGAAAGACTCCACAACAACAAGATGTGTGGAGCCCAAAGTCCTGTCCAGCCCTGATAACAAGTCTCTGCTTTATAAAAATAAGTAAACACATGTGGCCGTTTGATGTCTGCCTTATCTTTGTTAACTTGAAATTCTCTTAGAGGTTCCTTTTTTTCCAGCGAGATCAAATTCAGTAATTAATCAACTCACATTTTTTGTGAATTCTTATTAGTAAGACAAACTTCTGCTGAAACTAAAAAGAACACAACTGTGTTGGTGCACCAGTGAAGTGGTAGACTCGCTTCTTTCATGTCGCTAATGAGAAAGTGGAAGCAAAGCCTTGTAAACACAGCTGTACTATGGACGTCCTTGCTTTCCACCAAAAATGTTGAAGTCCTGTATATGTCCTATTTTATTCATAGAAATTGAATAAACATAAGTTTTGTGTTTTACATATATACACACACACACTAGTATAGTAAATATATTTGTCTACAATAATCACACATTCACACTTGAAACATTCTCTGATTCTTCATTTTCAAAGTCTGCTTCTCGGTTTCGCAACCTGTACCATGTTTCCTTCCAGGGTTTCCTTGTTTTTGCTCAATCCACCTCTCCATAAACTCTAGTAAGCTTTTGCATACATGTTGAAGAAAAGCATCTGCTATATTGCTGACGGATGCGGTGGTTGGAGTCTGCATAAATGGGGCACAATTTCAAGTCAATGACTTGATGCAATCTGCTGGGATTCCTTAAATAGAAAACTTTTAAACTGATTGGAATGTTTGTATAGTTGTATGGAAATTAATTTTTATTGTTAAGTGCCTTCAGATGGCATCTGTTGGGAATCAGTGGTAATGAATTAAAAACTGAATTGAATATCCCAGTACAGAGCACATTTACAGTAGTGCCGTAAGAGTGCAGTGAGAGTTTCCAACCATGAAAAGTGCACCTCCTTTTTAGAGGAGGAGGAGTGTTCATAGTCTGTTCAAAACAAATCAGACACAAGGCTTTAGGGTCAAAGTGTGGTCAGCAAAGTCCATGAACTGCAGGATGCAAGTGGTGGCAGGCAGCAAACGATCAGCAACATAGAGGCAGGTGTGTCATAACAGAATAAAATGGAGTATATGTTATAAAGGTGCTTTCTGCTCTGTGCTTGGATTTTGACTTATTCACACGTGTTGTTCTCATGAAGTGAAGACATCGAAGGGTTCTGTTAAACTCTTTATGAGAAAAAAGGTTGTGTATCCATGAGCATTGGTTTGACCTCTCACCCATGGCCCCTCTGCAAGTCCAAACACCAAGGGAGAGGTGTGACAATGGCAACAATAGCATTAGGTCAGGGATGGGGCAGTTGGGATATATTCTGTAAACCTAACTGTGTTTTAAGTACAGTATGTGTTACTCCATCCATCACACCATCTTTTTATGTTTATTGCAATGAGGAGCAGAAACATTTTTTTTAGAAACAGGCATCTCTGCTTGTTCATCTTAACATAGATGAAGCAAAGACATCCTGGTTTCTTTAACCCAGCTTGCATGGGGTGAGAAGAAAAGAAGGAAGTTGGGGTTTTGTCTCTCATCCCTCTTTTGTGAAAGCCGCCCCCTGTAATAAATCTGCATTTGGTAAATAGCCCATGAATAAAGGAAGATTTTATCCTCAGTGGCAAATGGAAGATTTAGTAGGCTGCGGCAGCATCGCCCCCTCTTCTGAACAAGTACAAAGTGGTCACTCAGTGAGCCTTAAGAGGTATAAAAAGCCTGCGGTAGTTCATTAAATCTCCGGGATGAAGATGGGATCGCTGTGTCTCTGATTTACCGCAGTCAGGTGCAGAGATCGGCAGCGGCGGCACTCAGCCCCACCTCTCATTCTCTGTCTGTCCCAACGAGGAAATAACTGAGCATGGTTTACTATTTATTAGAGCCGTATTGGCAGCTTGGAGAAGGGAGGGCTTGCAAGACCATTTCATTTTTTTTAGCTCCAGGTTCTTTTTGTTATGAAGTCGGAATAGGAGCAAGAAATAAACCCTTTGTCCTTCATATAAGTGGAGGGGACAATATTGTGCTTTCCATTACTTTTATTCAGTTGTTGTATTAAATGCATTTCATAAATTGTATTTCCTTTTGACTCAAAACCATATATTAATTCTCTAACTAACCCTTAAAACCACTTTCCCCTGAATGCATTCTCGTTTAAAATAACAGGTGCATCTCAATAAACTGAAACACTGTTGAAAAGTTTATGTATTCCAGTAATTCTGTTATAAATGATATATTTCAAGCTTCTATTTCTGTTGATATGGATGATTATGGCTTACAGCTGATAAGATCCCAAAGATAAATTTTTCAGAGAACTATTATTTTTTTATACTTTTTTTATTGTTCAGATGGTATGCTTTGCCCTGCATTATTATTGGGAAGACCACAAACCTGACACCCTCCAGTATCAGAGTAAGATACAAAAGTACATTACTAAAAAGCCTAGCTTTCCACAGAATGCTGTATCAACAAATACAAATCAATAGAAAGTTTGGTGGACGAAAAAGTGCGGCAATGTAAATGTGGACCAGATCTTGCCCCTTGCAGAATCTCTGTCTACACTCCATCCTTCACTTATGCTTAGGGTATATGGATACAAGTGACTAAAGTGAACTTCCTGAGTATAGAGTGGTCTTAGAGATAAGGTCTAAAGCCAACTCAACCAGGTGAAGCCCAAAGTAGAGCTCCACAACATGAAAAGGAGTAATTTGTGATGATTTAGGCGTTTGATCAGGATGTCATTGTTACCTTGCTTTGGCGGTTTTTCAGACATGCAATTCTGGGTAAGTGAAAGATAATGAATGAAATCTTATTACATGGAACATTAAATATTTGTTCCCAGATTCCTTTAGAGTTTGTGTTTGCCCTGTTGAAACATTAGCACATACCAAGGCTGTGCCCTGAGACAGAGGGTGTGGTGTGCATCATCGTAATTTACTGTATAAAAGAGTGATAGCGCTGTCATGCAAATAACCAATGTTTGGAATTTTGTTCAACATGTCTCATATGGGCAGAGCAATTAGCTCTCCTGTATAAAGCTGCATAAAGGTGTGCAAATCCTGAAGAATGTATTGCAAAAGAGATTTCGCTCATTATGGCCTAGAAACAGCAATTTTAGGCCTGATGTTGCTCTTTCAGGTCAAAGATCATTGAAAACTGTCACTTCATCATTGTAATGAAATTTTCCTCTAATAGTTTTTTCTACAAGCTTTTCCTGACAGGATGTTTATTTCTTAATCAATTGCTTTCAAAACTTACCAAGGAAAGTCATTCCCGTCTGTTCCAGAAGGTCAAGTTCTGCAAAAAATCTGCAAAGCAAATCTGGTAATCTCCTCACTGAAGGACAGCATAAGGGCAGATAAATGCCATTTACCATGAGAGTAGTAGTGCTATATGACTCCCTAAATAGGATGATTTAGGCTTGTATTAATCAAATTCAGAAATGTCAAGTTTCCCTCTGCATTACAGAGACCCCTCCTTTTCCCCATTTCTCTTCACTTTCATTGCAACCATTCTTCTTCTCCTTACCCTTCATCCACCTCTCTTTTTCTCACTGATGTCAGTATAAAGACGTAGGGCCTGATCAGTGAAAGCTGATGTCCTAATAGAGAAGTAATGAGAATAGATCTGCTCTATGTCGAGCTGTCTGCGTGTTCCTGCGTGTCGCCGTGTCCAACCACTTATGAAAGACACAAGGAGGGGGAGAGTGTGATGTCCTCCGGCCCTTAGTACAAAGATAATATTCTATGTTTTATCCACCTCTGCCTGACAAAAGACTGCCATTAATCAGAAACTTCACCTCGTGTGTGTGTCTGTGGGTGTGAATGGGTGGGGAAAAAATGCAAGATGGAGATAAATACAGAGCATGAGTCTTTCTTGGTATTTGCGCAAGGATGAAATGCTAACATGGACACACATGGAACCGTGCTGACCTTGCATTGATCATACTAGAGATAAAAGACACACAAATATGGGTAGAGGAGTGTGAGGCAAACCTTCCTCACTGTGATTAAAACTAAACAGATATCAGAAACGTCGTCTCCCAGACTTCATTTAAAAATAAAAAAAACATCATCAGTGCTTATTCTGAACTGTTTTTTTATTTTATTTTACATGGAAATGAGAAGCTACATCTGAAAACGTAAACAGAAGTCAACACAACACCAGAATCACCAAATTACATGGGAGATTTATGAACCAGACATTTCTATTATTTCAACATGATGTAAAAGAATGTAGTAACTTTTTAAAGAATTACGTTTCCATGATTTATTAAATAGATCCTGAGCGCTAGACACATGAGAAAAAAGGCTGGTGATTTAAAACCATTTGTTTGGACAATTATTGATTCAGGGAATAATAATCTGTCCAATTTCTTCTGTAAATGCAAATAATTAATCTGTTGCTTTCTCTTGAACAAAATAATGCCTGTTTGCAAATCTATGCTCACTGAGCTAGGGACCTCAACTTTTACCCTCCACACTTGAAAGGCTCCATAGTAAGGCTGTAAAACAGAAGAACAAACAAACTCAAAGATTTAAAGGGGAACAAGGGGCAAGAGGAATGATAAATGTTCAAGTTAGGAGGGATAAGGGCTGTTAAGAGTATCAGTTTTTAGTCCTCTCCCTGGAGAAGGTGGCAAAAGGATAGAGAGCCAATGTTTCAAAGTAATGTTGATGTGAATTTATTAATGATAACCCTAACACAATTTACAGCTGTAAACACCTATCCGAAGAAAGTTAGGTAGTTCTTCAAAAGGTCTTGTGTCTTTTCCTTTTTAACTTCCTTATTAATACACAGGTGCTGGGTAAAGACATACAGTGCTTTGCAGAGGTTAAACTCTTAAACTTTTCCCCACTATGTTACAGGGTAACCACATACCTCACTCTACACTAGTTATCATGTTTACATGACGTAAGTAATGTATCTCAGTATAAATCCACCTGTTTTGTAAAGGCATCAGAAGTTTGTTGGAAAACATTGTTGAGCAAACAGCATCACAAAGACCAAGGAACAGAACTTATTGGAAGACAGGTGGAGCTAAATACAGGGCAGTCCCAGAAGAAAATTGCCAGGTATTATGTGGTCACACCATAAGATGGAGTACCTACAGAGGCATGCTGATAAACATACCAGAATAAAGTTTACATGAGCTATATCAATTTTGAAAATTTCATCAAAATCCACTCCTATCTTTTTGGGTTTTGTTGCTAACTAACAGACAAACAAACCCTGGCGAAAACCTAACCTCCTTGGCAGAGGTAAAAAAAAAGGTCTGCTTAGTTCACTAAGGCAGGATGCACAAACCCAAAGCAGAGAGCTGTTGGCCTGAAGATCTGCAATGCTACAAAGGTTCCACTCTTTGAGATGGCTCGCAGCCCTGGTCCTTCCCTCTGGCCTCAGCTTGGCCTCAGTCTGGGCCCGCTTGTCCCCGGCCCGGCCAAACCTCCACCACATACCCACAGGAGTATCTCTGCATCTCTGATCTGTGCCAATCCACTGTGTTTGTGCCAAGTGCATACTCCAACTGCTCAACCTAATCGAGGCATGACCTGAGAGGCACACTGCCCTGACTGTGAGCGGAGGCTAACCCCAAACACAGCCTACCCACCCCCGTGACCATCTTTTCCTTCTTACATTTCAAAGCTAGTGCCGGATTTTATTTTATTTATCTTTATCTGCTGCAGTTTTACACACTTAGTCAGTAGACAGAGACTCTTTCATATCCCTATTCACTGTTAGGCAAAGTTGTCTTCCTTCCTATGTTAAATATCCCTTCCTCTAACATCATACCATCAGAATGACTAATATATTTTTGTCTCTCTGCTTGTTTAAAACACTCACAACCTTCTACCGTAGCACATGTACGCTCACAGCGGGTAAACTCAACAGGGATGTGCCCACCAGGGAGCAGCCTGATACTGGAGCAATACTCCAGCAGCTGAGCTGTTTTGCTACAGGAGACCACTAACCCACTGTGGTCATTCACATATGAGGCCATGGTCCCAGATTACAGTCAAACGACAAGTCAGGAAGCTGTTTCCAAAAGAAATGTGCAAAATAGCAGTTGATTGTGCATTGGCAATGTGTGGTAATATACAAAGCATCTGTTTTTGAACAGGTTCTGATTCGATGTTTGACTGTTTGGGGGTGTTTTCCAGTTTCCTGCTGCTGCAAAATGACAGAAAGTCTGACATTTCTCTGCTGGTTTTTACTTCATCTCCTCCTTAGACCGGACTCGCTTTCTGGACCTCACTGAGTCTTGCATCCCGCTGTTTGTGTGTCCATCAGTCAGGCTGTGTCCTGAGAAAAAATGTGAAGACTCCACATATGAGAGTGTTTAACAAGGCTGTAGCCGTTGTGTTTTAATAGTTCTGGTGATGATAATTGTGGGCTGCGTGATGGCTTGCTCGTTAAAGCTGCTGCAGTAAGACTCGATTTCAGGGCTGTAATTGCAGCTTGTTTGGATAATGCCAATCAGGAGCTTTGGCATCTGAATTCATTAGAGCCTTTAGTCTTTTGGGCCCTCTGTAATGCTGCTGTAGTTGCATTTTCAAAAGCAAACAGTGGACTTTTAGCATAAGGCATTTCCATTTAAATTTTTCATATATGGTGCCGAGCAAAAAGTATTTGCACTTTTGTCACATTACAAAGACAAATGTCAATGAATTTTATCAGGGTTTTATGTGATGGACAAACAAAAAATGGAGCATGTGTGTGAAAGGGAGGAACAACTATGCATTGTTTTAAAAATTTTAAACATAAATCTGCATACATATGCAATTTCACTGTAGTTTCACATGCAATAACATTTTTTGAACCTAAATGTAATGAGAACATTTGTGAAGATAAATTTTCAAGTCTTGCCACATATTCTCAATTAATCTGCAGTCTGAACTTTGACTGGACCATTTCAATTCATAAACATGCCCTGATGTAAACCATTCCATTGTAGCTTTGGCTGTATGTTTAGATTTGTTGTATTGCTGGAAGATCCATGCCGGTCTCAAATCTTTTCCAACCCCAAACGTTTTTGTTCCAGGACTGCCCTCTGTATTTAGTTCCATCCATCTTTTTATGAACTTTTATGAACTCCTATTAGCTTTCTACCCTGCCAAAGAGCAATTATTCTGACACCATGATGCTACCATCTCCGTGTTCCACAAGCGAGGATGCATACAGGGCAAAATAGAAAATGTGGTTTCATCTGACTAGAGCACCTTCTTCCTGCCCCCTTCAACATTGGCTTTCGTTTGCAACTCTACCATACAGGTTATACTTTTTGAGTGTACAACAATTTCTGGTAGTAATGTCACAAAACAGGAAACATTTCAAGATATATAAATCCCTTTGCAAAGTACTGTAGCCCAGATTTGATACAACTTGAACATTTTAGTGATATTTAGAAAGATTTTAAGTAGCTCTTTTTATTTCCCAGCCATACAGAGGATTGTTAGGTATGTTATATATTATAAGCTTATTTAGCAGAATACCTCACTTTTGATCAACTCCATCAAAAATCAAAAATAGGTCATCATGCTTCTAATTTATTTATTTGACTTAAAATTACTTAGCTTAGTTCACCAGTTACAGTCATAATACACAGTATCTGAATATGTTAAAACAAAACTTTAAAGCTTGCATTTACTTGCAAATAAATGTGTGTTTGGACTGGCACAGTTCTGCCTAATGGGATATGTTTTAATGCTTAATTCTGAAGTTAAAACTCTGATGTGGCATCTGTGTACATGCGTGTGTGAGAGAGAGAGAGTTAGGGTACATTGCTGCACATGGTTAGTGTATAATTTAAGATTTCTGGTGAGCTAAATGGCACTCCAGCTCAATAGCCATTAATATGGTCGCTTGTAAAGAGTGTCTGAGGCCAGTTGGAGGCTCCCAGGCTTGTTAGATGTTAGGAACATTTGAGGCAGGTGGTGGAGGGGCTGAGGCCAAGCTCCATATGGATCTGATCACAGAACAGTAGTGGCAGCTTATAGGCTTTTGTTACTTTATTCAAGCATTTAGGGTATCTGTAGTTCCTAAAGTCAGTGGCAGTGTTTTTTTTCTTTTTCTTTGTTTCTGTAATATTCTTATCTTTAATTGAAGAAAATATATGTAACTACTTTTCTAGTAGTATTTTTTTTCCTAATTCTTGTATCAAACTCAAACTGTCTGACTTTCCTGTCAATAAGTCATCCAGAATCTTTTTGTATTTGCACTGTATTTCCATAGAGAAAAATCTATAAATAAAATAAAAATGAAAGGTTATGTTTTTTCCAGTCTCCCTGGCTTTTAATCATAATGTCATGTTTTCAAATGAGCTAAATGAATCCCTTCGCTCCTCTTTGTCTTTAACCTCAAATATTTACTGTTGGCGTTGTCTGTGGGCGGCAGGCGAAGGCAGCAGGCTGGCGGAGGGTTGGAGGAGTGCAGAACTTCAGAGTGCGCCTTGGCCAGAGAGACAGAACGTGGGCCCGACTCAGCCCAGCCTCGAGGGCCCAACTGTGTAGCTGAGCTGCCTAATTGAGATCTCAACGTGACACTGAGTGCTTGTAAATTACAATGTGCTAGCCAGACGAGCTGGAGGAGCCTTGAACTCAGCAGCAGCAGCCCCACAAACATACTATATGTAAGGATTGTGTGCATGTTTATGAGTGCAGTTGGCTGTTCTTGGGTTTGTTGTGCATTGCTATTAATGCTGTTCTATTTACTGAAAGGACACTAAAAGAATACTAAAATATCATTATCAGGTTCTTTTGAAACATTTTTTTCCTGTTAGATCAAACCTGAAGCCTTTTCTTCTCCCAGCCCTTGTAATTTTTGACCCACGTTAATACTAAAATGATTTTAGCAGCAAATCTATGCAAATACAGTACCTGTAGTATTATGTTTAAGTTGTGGTGACTATGGAGTCTCAACAGCTGTAAAAAAAACAACAACAACAAAACTTTTAAATTAACCAGATTGTTTCATCTGTAGCTTTCAAACAGGCAGACTTTTTGTGAGTATGATTTGGTGTATGGTTATGAGATGGCTTGTTAACAAAATTGACATAAAAGGAAAGCTTGGATAGGAATTTGAATAAAATATATGTAAAGGGATGAATTGAGCTACTGAAATCCAGAAATCCATTTTCATTTGTTTTATTTCAATCATGTTCATATTTTTATAGATTATAGAACAGACAGTAGAAAACTAGAAAAGCAACCTTTTTTAAGTTAATTGAAACTTTGTTATAAGGTTATGCTGAATAACTGCTGTGTGTTTCAAACCTGTTTTTATATTGTAATAAAAAAAGACTAAACAGGGTGAGAAACATGCTCAGTTATATACAACGTATGTAGTTAGAGTTCCTTTATTGACTGGTTAGGAAAAAACACACCTACACACTTTTACACTCTGACCACATTACAGGAGTCCCTTGAAAACACACTCAGGAACACATGCTGTATACAGAGTTGTCAGTCAAGCGGTGTGAATGC
This sequence comes from Valencia hispanica, assembly GCA_963556495.2. Taxonomy (NCBI): domain Eukaryota; kingdom Metazoa; phylum Chordata; class Actinopteri; order Cyprinodontiformes; family Valenciidae; genus Valencia; species Valencia hispanica. The sequence continues at coordinate 37,944,056 of OY747700.1, read as the reverse complement.
TTATATTTAGAAGTTGTAATGAGTGTGATGTCATTCCTCAACACTCCAGAGAACAATCTGGCAATCTGGATACTGTCAATCACGCCGTGCCTGCAGGCGTTACCAGGCCGAGGTGGGAGCTTGCATGCATACTCGTCCATACAGAGTGTAGGGGGTAAGTCTAAAAACCGTATGTGTGCGCTTGTGTGACTGTGTTAGTTTTGGGTTTTCAATGAGTGCCTCCTTAACAAGTACCCAACATATGAGCTGCACATGGTGACTTCTTTTTGAGGAATGGGCTTCATCATTCTCACCTCATCACCATACAAGCGGCTGCACACCCAGACGTGCCCACTCTGAAGAGCACACCCTCACACGTCTACACCCCGCCGCACTTATTCTACGCACCTCTGTGTGCACATACAGTCCTTCCTAATCTTCTATAGCTAGTGGAAACATTTTAAACTTCCCTTTTAGTTTTTGTTTTCCCAAGCTGTGTGAACAATCCATTGAAAAATCTTCGATTTTTCCCTCCATAAAATCCCATGTTTGCCTCTGTTGTTGAGAACACTTCAGAAGTTTGGTGTATCATTTAGTGGAAAACCTCAAGCAATACTCATTAACATAATAAAGGAGCCATTACCGGTGACCTTACAAGTTTCTTTTTGCAGAGCTCGAGGTAGGACAGACGGAGACCAAAACTCTTGATGAGGCAGGCAAACCGGGCAAGACAGGTGGGAGACTACAAAGTGACCAATCAAGCGACCGCAACTGTGTCTGCGTCCTTGCTCTTTTTGTCAAGTGCATTTTAATGTATTAATGAAATGCAAAAGAGGACAAAGAGGTTTGGAGATGGGGGGTGGGGTTGGGGGGCGTTCATATAAACAGCTAATTAAAATAATGGGGAAGGAGAGAGCATGTAGTGCAGTGTCACTACTGATTAATTCATTCATAAAGAACAGGACAAGCACAGCGGGAGTTGGCCTTAGAGCTTTCCCAGAGAGTAAAGCTGGCTGCAAACAGAGGCAAGCAAAAAACTATTCACACCCCTTGAACTGTTTTCACACGTCATGTTACAACCACAAAGTTCTACATTTGATAGAGATTTTATGTGATAAACAGACACTAAGTACTGCAGAATTGTGAAGTGGAAAGAAAATTATTTTAAATTTGTAAAAAAAAAAAAAAAAGGGGGGGTTTTAAATCAGTTAATATCCAACCCCTTTACTTGGATATCCATTAATAAAATCGAGACAAAAAGATGTCTTCAGATGACACTGATGTATCTCAACATACATCCAGCTGTAGCGTGAATACCTCAGAGGTTTGCTAGAGAACTCTGCTGAACAAACAGCTTCATGACGACGAAAGGAACACAGAAGATTGGTCAGAGGTAAAGTTGTGGAGAATTTTAAAGCAGGGTTAGGTTTCAAAACAACATCTCAAACTTCGAACATCTCACAGAGTATTGTTCAATTCATCATCTCAAAATCACATGAGTATGGCAAAATTGCAAAACTATCAAGACCTGTACCTCTACCTAAAACGACAGGCCAGACCAGGAGAGCATTAATCAGAGAAACAGTTAATGACCTCATGTTAACTATGGAGGAGCTACAGATATCCACAGCTCCAGTAGGAAGATTTATTGACAGGACAACTTTGGGTTGTGCAAATTTAGGTTTCATGGAAGAGGGGTAAGAGAAGAGTGACTTTTGAAAACCATATTAAATTCTATTTAAAGTGTGTCAAAGGCAACTATTCAGGAGACACAACAAACTGTGGAAAAAAGATGTTCTGGTCAGATGCAACAAAATATCAACTTTCTGGCTTACGTGTAAAACTCTGTGGGGGAAACCTCACAATCTACCAAGATAATCTTTTCCACATGGTGGTGGCAGCATCATGCTGTGAGATTGCTCCTCTTCAGCAGGTATAGAATCTGATTAGCTAAATACAGAACATTCCAAATTGCAAATGCCTCAAACAATTTAGACTGAACAGGAGATTCACCTTCCAGTAAAACAGTGACTCCAAACATACAACCATTTTTCAGATGTGTATATGTTTAAATGTATATGTATGGTTTTAATGTGACAAGATGTGAAAAAGCTCATTTGTCATAGCAATTTTACAATTAAATTAATTAATTTAAAATGATACGACATAAAATATGTAATCTGAAACAGTAAGGAAAACTGACTAAATTAGCTATTAACAGAGGAAGATACATCATGACCTGCGATGAACTGGCGAGCCGTTAAGGTTGTACCCCATTTCTCGCACGATGATTAGAGAGGCATCAGCGAGTATCCCCTGGTGCCAAAGACCTATGCATGCTTTAAATGTATTCAGAGTCTTTAAGTTTCTTATTTGGCCGATCAGATTCTGATTCTTCTCTGAATGTTTTACTCCCCACCCTATAATCTGTTGTGCTCATATCACATCACTGAGATGTAATTTATCTACTTTTCCTCATGCTACACAAGACAAAAAAAAAAAAAACACTTAATCTGCTGTGTTTGTGTTTCATGATTGTGCAGGGATTAAACACTGTGTTTTACCCTCAGGAAGTAAACGGAATTGCATCATGTGCACTCTGTCACTACAGTTTCATGAGCTTTGTAAGGAAGAAGCAAATGTTCTGTTGTCAGACATTGGAATCAGCCACTCATAATAACTCATACAATTTGGTGCCTTTTTTAGTTTGTGTGACATTTTTCATATTTCCTTTTCCTCTTCATTTCCAAAGACTTGATTTTCTTTTTCTCCTATGGTCTGTGTGGAGTCGGCAGCATGGCGGCTCGAGTGCAGACATTCTCTGCTCCCTGCAGAATCAGAGCCCATCAATCATGTTAACATGTTAATTAGTGGGATTTATTTTATTCAGCAGAAATAACAGTAAGGATCCCATTACAGAGAATGGCCTGAGGGCTAAATGTGAATATGTGTGTGTTTGTGTGTACATGTGAGAGAAAGAGAGAGACAGAAAGAAAGGGAGAGAGAGGTGTGTAAAATGTTTGAGTTAGAGAACTAGTTCCTCTGGGAAATACCTCCTTCTGCTCTTGCGCAACATCCAATATCTGTCGGTGGTATAACAAATAAATTCACTTATTTATAAAAAGACTATTGCCTAAGTTGTGATTGGTGTTTGTTATGTATTGCCCTCATCAGCTGAGAAGTGGATGCCTGTTCAGATGCAGCAAAAGATGTAAACTTCACTGCTCACTTTTACAATGTTAATATGATTAGTCAACAATACATGGCATTCCAGATATCTTACCTGATAATCCATGAGGGGTTCGTGTTGCAGAAATTCATATATATATATATATATATATATATATATATATATATATATATATATATATATATATATATATAAATTAATCTAATTAATCACAGGGTAGCTGTGAATTAATCATGATTAATCACAATTAATTGTCATTCCTAAATAACTGAAAAAGTAAAATGTTTGGGTGTAAGTAAAAGACAAAATCTGAAGTTGTTGCTCCTTATTTGTGTTCCATTATCATATTTACACGTGGCCCTTTTAACCTATTGATCTTTTAGTTTCTAAGGCAAACCAACTGGTTAACATTTTCTGAATGTAAGGATGATCGTTTCTTATTAATATTCGACAAGCCTAAGCATCCTCTTCATGGGAGAATCCTACAACAACAGTGTTTTCAGTCAGAGGCTTCTTCTGTTTTGCTTCAGCACAGACTGCTACAGGAGATTATTCCTGCCCAGAGCCATCAGGATCTACAACAACTCCTTGAAGAGTTAAATAGTATGAGCTAAAACAACACTTAATCTCTCTCTATAAAGGTATTTATGAACTGAATTCTTTTGAACAATGGAGGTATTATTTGTTGATCAACACCGCCATGTGTGCGCAAATGGTGTGACACTGACCCCATACATGACTCTGGTTTCCACTCTTATTATTTGCGGTTATCTTACAGCTGCAGTGTTGCTTAGCAATCTTAGCTTGTTTGTTAGCCGAGGAGGCTGCTCTGAAGTGAACTCTGCAGGTTGTTGTATTTTTAATAATCTGCTTGTTCCAAATTTCTTCTTCTGATCGCATGCAACCAAAGATGTCTCTGTTTGCCTTGAAAGGGGCGAGTTGATGGAATAGAACTTGGTTGTTTTGTTGTTTTTAATCAAAGCGATTTGTGCAGCCAATGCCACAAGACATAATCACGCCCTTTTCTGCAGAAGATACACGCAGCGGAGCATGGAATGACGTAGACCGATAACCCTTATGGTCAGCGACTGAGAAGAGACATTCCTTTGGATGCAGTTCAGGTCTGCCATGCAGTTTACGTGAGGAGCCCGCACTGTGCAGTGCAGGCTGAACTGTTGGATGAACAAGGTGGCTCATTCTGTGCATGCGTTTCTGTGCATGCGTTAAAAAAAATCGCCTTAATTCTACAAATTAATCGACATATATACTAGTATAGTAAATAGTCTGTCTGTCTGTCTGTTAGCAACATAACTCAAAAAGTTATGGACGGATTCTAATGATATTTTCAGGAAATATCTGCAATTGAACCAGAAACAACTGATTCAATTTTGGGGTTGATCCGACATGAAGTGTGTATCCACCCACCGACCAGCAGTGCTAACCTCCACTCCTCTCCCATATCAGAGAGCTCCCAAGCTTTTCCCCTCGCACAAGGGGGGTGAGTGGCCCTGGTGGAGGTCTGCGCCCTCTGTCCTTTTCTAGTAAATCATGTACTCATTTGAATCGCTTCTTCTGATAACCCTCAACCAAAGTCGTCTTTTGTTTGCCTTGAAACAGGTGCTAGTCAATGGAATTTTGTAAAACTTCTACGTTTTGTTGTTTTTATCAAAGTGTTTTGTGCAACCAACAGCACAACAAGACAAGATCACGTCTCTTTCTCCAGACGACATGCGCAGTAGAGCAGGAACCGACGTAGATCGATAATCCCTCTATATGGCCTGCAACTGAGAAGAGACGTTCACATGGAACCATGGTGGATGCAGTTGGTGGCTGCAACATGCTGTGGAGTTACTGATGATAGACTAAAAAAAATTTCAAGATGGATTTAATCGTCAACATTTCCAAATACCAAGTGTTGACTTAAACGTTCAGCTCTCTGGTAGAAAAATGATGATGAAGATGAAGAGGGATTTCAGTTCTTAGCACCACTTTGAGTCCAAGCACACATTCAGAATAACAAAAGAATACATTCACCAGAAGAAAACAAAAAATTTAGAATGGCCTTGCCAGAGTCCAATGCTAAACATGAGAGCAAATCTGTGGGATCACCAAGAGGGCAGAGAATAAGAGATGTCCTCACACTCTGATTGATTTTGATAATAAGTCAAGATCTGAGTTGCCGATCCATTCCTACCGAATAAGATTGGATACTGAATTTGAATCATAAGGTGAACAAAGTATTAGTTTAAGGGTCTGCACACTTACTGTATGCAGTAAGGTTGTTTCAGCTTTTTTACTTTTTTTTCTTCCTAAAAGTTTGATTTATATTTCGGTTGAAAATCTCTGATTAAAGATAACAATTTTTGGAAACTGTCATTTTTTTCCACTTTATAAAAATCTGTTATTGTGGGTGTGTGGAATTTTAATATCCACTATACATATATAAACAAACACATGATGAATAACCATTGAGTGAACAGCTTATTTTGTTTTGCCCTATGAGCCTTGATCATCCTGTTTTTACAATTAGACAAATTAACTGAGAAATGTAAACCAATATAATGTATATACACTACCGTTCAAAAGTTTGGGGTCACATTGAAATGTCCTTATTTTTGAAGGAAAAGCACTGTACTTTTCAATGAAGATAACTTTAAACTAGTCTTAACTTTAAAGAAATACACTCTATACATTGCTAATGTGGTAAATGACTATTCTAGCTGCAAATGTCTGGTTTTTGGTGCAATATCTACACAGGTGTATAGAGGCCCATTTCCAGCAACTATCACTCCAGTGTTCTAATGGTACAATGTGTTTGCTCATTGGCTCAGAAGGCTAATTTATGATTAGAAAACCCTTGTGCAATCATGTTCACACATCTGAAAACAGTTTAGCTTGGTACAGAAGCTACAAAACTGACCTTCCTTTGAGCAGATTGAGTTTCTGGAGCATCACATTTGTGGGGTCAATTAAACGCTCAAAATGGCCAGAAAAAGAGAACTTTCATCTGAAACTCGACAGTCTATTCTTGTTCTTAGAAATGAAGGCTATTCCATGCAAGAAATTGCTAAGAAATTGAAGATTTCCTACAACGGTGTGTACTACTCCCTTCAGAGGACAGCACAAACAGGCTCTAACCAGAGTAGAAAAAGAAGTGGGAGGCCGCGTTGCACAACTGAGCAAGAAGATAAGTACATTAGAGTCTCTAGTTTGAGAAACAGACGCCTCACAGGTCCCCAACTGGCATCTTCATTAAATAGTACCCGCAAAACACCAGTGTCAACATCTACAGTGAAGAGGCGGCTGCGGGATTCTGGGCTTCAGGGCAGAGTGGCAAAGAAAAAGCCATATCTGAGACTGGCCAATAAAAGAAAAAGATTAAGATGAGCAAAAGAACACAGACATTGGACAGAGGAAGACTGGAAAAAAGTGTTGTGGATGGATGATTCCAAGTTTGAGGTGTTTGGATCACAAAGAAGAACGTTTGTGAGACGCAGAACAACTGAAAAGATGCTGGAAGAATGCCTGACGCCATCTGTTAAGCATGGTGGAGGTAATGTGATGGTCTGGGGTTGCTTTGGTGCTGGTAAGGTGGGAGATTTGTACAGGGTAAAAGGGATTCTGAATAAGGAAGGCTATCACTCAATTTTGCAACGCCATGCCATACCCAGTGGACAGCGCTTGATTGGAGCCAATTTCATCCTACAACAGGACAATGACCCAAAACACACCTCCAAATTGTGCAAGAACTATTTAGAGAAGAAGCAGGCAGCTGGTATTCTATCGGTAATGGAGTGGCCAGCGCAGTCACCAGATTTGAACCCCATTGAGCTGTTGTGGGAGCAGCTTGACCGTATGGTACGCAAGAAGTGCCCATCCAACCAATCCAAATTGTGGGAGCTGCTTCTAGAAGCGTGGGGTGCAATTTCTCCAGATTACCTCAACAAATTAACAGCTAGAATGCCAAAGGTCTGCAATGCTGTAATTGCTGCAAATGGAGGATTCTTTGACGAAAGCAAAGTTTGATGTAAAAAAAATCTTATTTCAAATACAAATCATTATTTCTAACCTTGTCAATGTCTTGACTCTATTTTCTATTCATTTCACAACGTATGGTGGTGAATAAGTGTGACTTTTCATGGAAAACACAAAATTGTTTGGGTGACCCCAAACTTTTGAACGGTAGTGTATATATATATATATATATATATATATATATATATATATATATATATATATATATATATGTGTGTGTGTGTGTGTGTGTGTGTGTGTGTGTGTGTCTTCTTAATCAGATAAATAAATTTCAGACAAAAAAAAAATACAACAAAGCTGAATTTATGCTCCGCAGCTGTTTAAAACATGATTTGGCCATTCTTTGTGCATTTTTCTCATCGTGTCTCCATAATCTGAGCCAGGGCGTGTGCCGCTAACACACTAAAAGGAGCGAAAGCCAGGAAAGAGAAACAGGAGCTTGGAATCTGATCCACCTTGTCTTTATCTGGCCAGTAAAATAACACCATGCTCCATAGTAATTTATCCAGCTGCAGACATGCACGTGGAGGTTTCTGAAGTGTTCCCTGAACTAAGGGTGTGTGTGTGTGTGTGTGTGTGTGCATGCGTCTGCGCGTGTGGGTGCTTTCCCCGTTATACACATTTCCATGAATGCCTGAATTTATTGCTGTGCATTAAAGGTATTTTCATGCAAACACCTCTACTGCTGTCCATGTTTGTTTTAACTTGTTAATTCTTTTGTGTTTGGATATTTTGTACACATCTATGTGCATTTTTGTGTGTGAGCAGGCGTTAGTGCGAGGCTGTTTGATTGTTTCACCACCAGTGTCCGCCGTGTCCACAGATTAGTGCCTCCCACCCTGACACTCAAATCAAACATGTCTCGGGTTTCTCAGCTGTCTTTTGTGTTGAGTGTGTTAAGCGATTTTTAAAGTGGTCCTATCCGGTTTCTCCTCTGGGCTGAGGGGGCAAAGTCTCGGTGGATCTATCTTAAACTTTCCTCCCTAGATTGGTTTTCTTTGTCCCATCTTTTTTTATCGGTGTGTCAAACAGAATGCAACATCAAAGTGAGAAAGTGAATCCTTTGCCGTTTTAGAATGCATTCCAATTAAAAGTTTAATCACCGGGAGCTCCAAAGCCACTAGAGAGATGCATTTGTCATCTGTTGTGTCCATTCTACAGATGAGTAAACCCCACTTGTCTACTGATTTAGTATTTCACTGGCATCCTATTTGCATAGCTGAAGAAAGAGGAAATGGACAGGGAGGTGTATGTGCATGTGTAATTCTGTGTGTATGGCAGCTAACGAAGTGGCCTGGAGAGTGCATGGATGGATACTTGCCAAGCAACACCCCAACGCTTATTCCCAGTTGTACGCCGCCCCTCCACCCCCTTGTGCATTGATGAGTGTACCCACTCTAAAAGCTCACAAATTCTGCTCTCTTTGACAATGGTTAGGTCAGCTTAGATAAAGCACGTCCATTAGAGGCAATTGAGCTGGGGCTCCAGAGTGACAGAGACGGACAGGAGGGCAGAGATGGAGGGGAAGGAGTAGGAGGGCTGTGGCAAACTCAAAAGGTGGCCATAACTCTGCTTGTCTTCATGGGAAAGTTTAGCTGTTTTTTTAAAAGCCTGATAAGTGTCACTGAATCACATGGGTTTTAATTTGCAGTTTCTCAGTAGTGACAGTCATTAGGAAGCCTATTAGCATACTGATGGAGACTTTGGATCTTATGTGGAACTCTTTAGGGCATTATGCATCTAGAGAAAGCAAAAGGAACCAACTTATACTTGTTTTTCAATCCCTTTTTATCCCTGTATTTTCAGCTTGCATTACCATATTATCTTCCTTTCTTCCTTCTGCTTCTTCTTCCGCATTTTCCATCTCCCCCCTACTTTCAGGGTCTAGTTTGTGGCTTTGTGGTGATGCAAGTTGATAGCTGGCGGTCGGTGGCTGATCTGTATGGGCTTAAGAGGAATCCATCTGTGACCGTGTGGTTGCGGTTGACTCAGACGGTTGCAGACCGGCTGCCCGAGTGACGTTATAGAGGGGTACTCAAGATGAAAGCAAGGGACATGGTCATCATAAGCCATCTTGGCAGCTCATGCAATATGTGTACTTGCTGCTTTTTATTGAGCAAAAAATGTGCATGGGAATGAATCAAGACAGCTGGCTGATTGGTGAGGATGGTTTATGGTGACTGGAAGTCCCTCAGGATAAAACGGGAATATGCCTCTGCCCACAACTGATGGTCAAATCAAAACAAGTAGTTATTACAAGTGTTATCAATAGGTGAGTCACGGAGCATGATACTGTTGTTTCAGGTTACCTTAAAACAGTACAAAGATGTAAAAAAATGTTTTAGGATGAACAAATTGTGAAGGAACACAGAAATGCAGATTAGAGCTAAAGCAATACATGATGATACCAGTTTTTAAGGATGTCTATTAAATATTTTATTCAGAAATGCACCAGTAAATTGGCCAAAGATTGAAATCAGCTAAGTTTCCAAATTGATCAGCTCTAACCACTGATCCAGATCACCCCCAACGTCTAATCACTTGATTCTTGTCCCACTGCTGACATTTCCTAAAAATATCATTAAAATCTGTGTACTCACTTTTTGAGTTATGTTGCTACCATGCAGACAGACAAACAAACAAACAAACCCTGGCGAAAACATTACCTCCTTAGCAGAGGTAATAAACAGAAACATGCAAGCATCGACCTATGATTGAAATTGCTTTACTTCTCCTATGCTTTTGGGAGTAGATAAGTAAGTCTAAAAGTTTGTTTTGCAAGGTTAAGTATTCGTGGATGCGGTGAGAAGTCAAAAAAATGTTTGTCATAGGTGTGTCTTCAGAAATGACTGGGTAATGTGATATGGTGATATTGTGATATGGCTTAGAGAGATGAGGGCAGAGATAGCTCCCCTCCATAAAGCCATCCCCTTCATTGGGTTCAAAAGTCAGGTTTTCACTTACTTGCTACCTGTCATGTTGGCTTAATTCTTTTATTTCCTTCCTCTTGTCCTTGCACCTTTTTTCCTCCCTTCCCTCCCCCTCTCTTATCGTTCCTTCCATTCTGACATCATCCCCTCCCTGTGTTGTAATGTTCTAAAGTTGGCTCAATCCAATACTGACTACTGATACAGACTGATTAACTATAAATCTTACTTCGGTAAGCAGTTTGCTCATAGGGGTTAGACAGACAGTCAGGAAAAGAAGCTGGATAATTGAGGGGGTTTGTTGTTAGGCTGTGTGTGGATCTGGCTGAGGTAAATCGTCTGACCTCCCAAGCCTCATTAATCAGTGATGGCTGATAAAACTCTCTTTCTATTCATGCAAGAACTTAGTTTCAATATTAAGTCACAGTGATGAGACAGGGCATTAGTCTCAGCTTTGCTGGGATCTGCTCACCAGCTTGTTTGAATGGGAAACAGCGGATAAAATGCTATTTTAACTAATCCCATAGGAATGTGTTTGCGTGTTTAAGCGTATCAGCATGTTTTCATTCAGCTTTTCTATCACCTCCTTGAACAAATTCAGTTCACAAAATCATTACAGTTTTCAGTTAATGTAGGCTGCTGCCCACATTTATTCAAACTCCATGTAAAGATATGTAAAACAGCTTAAAAATAACTTCATATACTACAACAGCAGTTTTTGAGATATGACTAAGACTTGTCAATAAATGTAGCAATTGAAAAGATTGTTTAACTTTATTTCTATTTCAAATTTAATGAGATTTATTAAATAAAATACATCATTTTCTCATCACTCATCAAATAACATCCTAAGTGGTAAATCCTCTACTAATTCAGTTAGCTCTAACTGTATATATTGTTATTTAGAACTCTAGTGAGTTATTTAAAAACGATTATGTTATGTATGCATGGATGGATGGATGGATGGATGGATGGCAAGAAAAATCACAGAAAAGTTACTTTTTTTTCAGACCTTCCGCAAAATCAGTGAACTAACAAATGAATAAAAACAAGATTTCAAACTTTTAGACTGAATCTGGCTTTTGTTATTTAATTTGGAAAAAAATAGATTAGATTTCTGTCAACGTAAGGGAGGCAGTGATCGGAACTACAAGCAGACAGTTTGACCCAGCACTCCTTGAGCGGCCTTGCTCTGGTGAGCTAAGAGAATGGCCTGCAGGTACTCCCACGAACTGTTCATTGCAAGTCAATTACAGATTACATTACAGGAATCTGAAGTAAAGGAATCTGAAGTAAGCTCCACTATTAACAGATCTAACAAAATAAACTTCTTTGTGTGTCAAATTAATTCCATGTGCTTTGGTCCAATAAGCAAGCTAAAGCAGCATGAGGAATGCTCTTCTGTTCCTAAATTGAATTATTGACGCAGTTGCATTTTACCTTCTGGTTTACACTTGCATTTTTTACATTTTATAAACTCTCTTTCAGTGCCTGAAAGTATTCATAAACAAAATACATACAGATTTTTACTTAGCTACTTTTAACATCATGGAGGCCGTTTTCATCACAAAAATGGATTGAGTTCAGTGGTTAAAATAGATTTCAAATTCAGTGAAAACATCTACTGCCCATCAACAGCTTCCGAAATCTACTGTTACACAGCATTGTTAGTCAAACGCAGTTCTAAAGCCAGGCTCATGCAATGTGTATTAATAACAGATTGAAACCTCGTGTTGAAGTGACAATGCATGAAAAGGGCCCGTCTCAGGGAATGCAGAATTGCATGAGAGCTGCGGGTTGGGAAAAGCACGTCTGGATCGAGAGCATGCTGTTCCACTCAGCGCAGACAAGCCCCTCTTCACCCAGTGTGTTCCAGTGTCTGTTTCTTTTTCAAATTACATTAATATTAACACATGATAATGAAGGCCCAAACGCAGACAGAGAGGTCTTTTCTCTCCTTCACTCACACTCACTTTTTTCCCCCCTGTACGTCTCTGTCTCTCTCTTCCTGTGACAATCTAAACCAGATGCCACGGGTCAAGGAGTTAAGGCAGGGGGCGATGGTGGTAGTGATGTGTTCGTGCACGTGTCAATGTGTCAATAGGCAGATATGTGGGTCTGCGCGTGCATGATCTGAAGGTGATCAGAAGTCAGAATGGGGGGAGAAGGAGGGGGAGGGGAGGAGAATGGAGGAGCCAAGGAATGGACGTGCCAAATCAGAAGTCAATTGTGAGAGACTGGTGCTGAAGGGATAGGGGTGTGTGGGTTAGGTTGGGTGGGGGTGTTATTGTGTGGGGAGATGCTTGGAGGGTGGGTGAGGGGGTGTTGGGTAGCACGGGTCATTAATTTGCTGTCCTTTGTTTTGTCAGTTTGTTTTCATGAGGCCCTGAACGGGACGAAAGTAAAAGCAGTCAGCCTGAAAATTGTCTGCCTGCTCGGCAGCATGTTCTCCCCTTAGGGCTGACCAAGCTACCCCTGGGATGAGAGGGGTGCAGAGAAAGGAGGGAACTGGAGACGGGGAGGGAGCACAGAGGTCGGTCCCCGCTTCCCTCTCACACACTAGCCACTTCGGCCAAGATTGATCACAGATTACAGATAGCAATCCTGCCCACTCCACTGACTCCTCTGTCTCGCACCCTGCTTGTACCGTTCTTGTCTCTGCTTCACTTTGCCTGCAGACAGGCAATCAGATAAGACCTCAACCCACCAATTAATATCAGGAAATGAATACAAGCGGTAAAGCTCTAATCAATGCACACTCATGAACATGCGGTTGATAGCCTAGTTTGACCAAGGGGTTTGACCTTAGTACTGCAGTTGTTCTTTGAAGCGCAATGAACATAGACTCTTTCATAATTTGGGAAAAAGCATTGTGTTTTGAAGCTGTCACTACACGTTTACCTCAACAATGGCCTCTTTAAGTTTAGGCAGACTGTGGTGGCAAACATTGATGCATTCTGAAGGATTTAAAAACACCTATAAAACAACGCATTGAACAATCTTTTCTTTTTATCTTTGCCCTGCTGTACTTTGATGACACTACTGATTTTGTTAAAGTGGTAAAGATTTTAAACTTTGGTCTTGGTTACTTTAGTGACCAAAACCAAGCAATGTAAAACTGCAAAATTACAGGAAAGTCACAAAAAGAACTTTTGTCTTTTAAAGCCCTCTGTTATGGCCGCACATTTGACATTCTATTTTATATTTTCTCTCGTAATGTAAGTGACTCTGACCACTAACTAGGGATGTAAGGACGCTCAAGAGACGAGATGATAAACAATATTAGATGACCTGAGATTTTGGCAATCTGTGGTGTAAACAAAAAAAATGCTTTCAAAGATAAAGGTTTAATGAATCTAATCAGTTCAGAATATCCAGGTCCAGGTTTAACTATATCATGTACCAACGTTCTTCTGCTTACCGAATTCCAGGGCAATTTTTACATCAAGAGATCATTAATGTGCTCCATTTTTGTGTTTGTACAAATGCGATAAAGCTTTCAGAAATCTATCTCAACAATCTCTATTTAGAGTAGAATTTCCTAGTTCTGAGTTGATCAGTCTAAGTATGCTTTTGAGCTTAAGATGATTGAATGCTACCGAGACTCCTTATAAAAATAAGAAAAAGTCTTTTAGTTTCGAGATGCCAGCCTTAGCGTCATGATTGTCTAACATTTAGCCAGTTGTGTTATTCTTTCAGTATTGCACATCTTCTCTGTCTCTCTGTCACCACTTCTCTTTTTCTGCCAAATGCTGCCAGATAATTGATTTAAATCTGGTGGAAGCTTCTTAAAACCTGTTGTTGTAGGCTAGCCCAACGACAGCTGTTTTTGCAGACGCTTTCAGTATATATGTACAACTCAATAACCCTTTACTCTAGAAAATACATTTGAAACATAGGTACAGGATGTAGAGAAAATATAGGGAGACCTCGCTACACCCCTACCGCTAATGAAGATTAACTTTGTGGTACAAACACATCAATTAAAAACCTGATGATTAAATGCTATGTCACTAAAACATCTTTGCCCATTTTACATTAGGCCAGGTGGAATTAGGAATTATTTAAGAATAAGAATGATACTAACAATTGTATGTTATACTTTTAGAAAATATGCAATAATTAATTTACAATTGATGAACCAAGTATTCTGATGTTCTTTTTGTGTTTAAAAGATTTCTCGTGTTGCCATCACTAGTAATCCTTGCCTCCAGGAATGTGATTATCAGTACATATTGCTTGTAATTACGATTTCTCATTTAAAACTATTATTCTTTTATAGAGCATATTTTATACAACCTCAGTTGCATCAAAGGGATGTAACGATAGGACAGAGATAAATCAAGCTCGATTCATTAAAACAATATGGATGAGAAATAAAAAATAAAGAACTAACAAAAGAAAACGGAAATGAAGACATCAAGTCATTAAAATGCTAGTGTATTATACTCAACTAGAACTGAAAGTCTGTTTAGAAGGAGGATTTTTAAGAGTTTTGTTAATGTCTTTAGTCCTAGGCAGATCTTATGTAGAATGGGAGACTGTCTGAGAACATTGGCCACTGAACCAAAGTAGTTTGTTTAATGATCTTAAAGTTCTTGTAGAAATGTCAGCATCAATTCATGAAGAAAAAACAATATATGGAACTGTCAACCCTGAACTGGGATGTTTTTAGGTGATTAAAGATTAGATAAAATACAGTTTATGATTAATGATTAAAAACAAAACAAAAATGGATTCTTAGCTATCCCTAAAAACCTGTTAAAACCTAAATTTGTGTATTAAATTTTTTTTTATATTTTTTGAAACAAACGACTGTTTTCTCATTTGTCCCAAAGCTAACTTAAACTTACTAAACTAAACCGTGGAGTATCATTTTTTTTATAGCTGTATATTGATTGATAATATGATCAAAACAAAAAGGACTACAGTGCATTTATTTAAAATAATTGACAGCTCTTGTGTAAATTCTTTGCTACTACAAGTTATTCATACTCAAAGGTGGGTGTGCTTGTGTTTCCCTATGTGCTTGTGTGTGCCTGTGTGTGCAGGTAAGCAGCCCTCTGCACACTGAACCAATAAAACTGAAAATCTGTGGAGTAAAACACTTTTGTTCTCTGATTTCACCCCCTGCGGTTTTTTGACTTTGTGCTGGAATTCCCACTTCAGCAGCCCCAAGGTCCACCTTGATTTCCCATAATGCACCGTTTTGTGGGGGTTGAATTCCCCGACACTCTGTCACTGCAAAAGACGGAGAAGGAGAGGAGAAAAGTCAGTGGTTGCGGAGTGGTGGGGAAAAAGAAGAAGTAGTGGAGGTGAGATGAGAGGAAAGCGGATGAGATGGCAGGGTGCACGAAAGGTCACTGGGTAAGCCGTTGAATTGCGTGAGCGATGAGGTGAGTGTGAGGAGATAGGGCTAACCTCACTCCTAGACGTTACCTTCCCAACCACCAGGCTGATTTGCAGAATATTACAAGGAAAAAAACATATTCACACAGTTTCTGGATTAACAGAACGCTCATGCCTATGCTTGGAAAGTGTGCATTTGCATTGCCTCAGTGTTCTGGAAGGCCTTATTTAATGCAACCTCATGGCTACAGAAGCTCATCGTCTGGGTGTAGGAGAGGGGGAGTTTAGCTGTTCTGAGGGTGGAGAAAATTAAGAGAGAGGTGGGAGGGTGCAGAAGGGGCACATTTCACAGAGGCACCCCCGCTGAGTGCTGTGTACCCACATTGTTATGAGCGCACAGATCTTTAGGCCTGTAAAAATACCAGCTCTCCACTCAGCAGCAGTTTACAAAGGAGAACTCTCGCGCTTTGTTACTCCTTCTTAAAAAACACCAAATGACATCAGCCTCCCCTTCCTTCTCCCTCCCCTGCTCTCTACTTTAATTTCCCCACTCCTCACACTTCTCCTTCCCTCTCTCGTACTCCCCTGCGCGCTCCCTGTGTCTCTTTCAAAGTGTGTGTAATGGTGCTGTAATTTCTATGTCTGTCGATGCTCCGAGAGGCCCAGAAAGCAGCCAGATGACTGCGGGCCGCCTAAAGTTTCACAACATGTAATTAGGGCCTAAGTAGCGAGGTCTGTTCTGCCTGGCCTTCTCACCCCTCCTTCCAACCCTTGGTTTCAGCTATATCTCTCCTCTCAATCTTTCCCTTCCATCCACTTTTTAATTATGCCTTTTTTCCGCTTCTTTCTGTCATCTCTGCTCCGCCCCCCCCCCTCCCCTTTTCCTTAAACAAGGCACCCCAGCTCCAGCTGTTTCACATATCCACACCATCTCATTCAGATAAAGCTTGCCATCTTCCAAAAAACGAACGGGAACGAGGCAAAAGCCCCTTTATAGAAACCTTTTTAATTTAATTGTAGTTTCTCTTATAAATGGTTAATTAAAATGCCGGAGGGTAGTCAGGCTAGAAAGTCAATAAAAAGTCCTCAGAATAGAAGTTTATAGGGGTTGTCTATATATGTAATTAAACCCTTCAGGCCCTTGAGAGGGAGGGAAGGAGAAAAGAAATCTGTAAAATAAATGGTTATGCAAGAACGGCCTGCTGAGAGTGGGGAACTAGAGACAGGGAGACAGATAAAGCGGAAACGACAAACAGAGGCTGTTGGGACAGAGGAGCACACAAATCAAGGGAACCTACAGACACCTTGGGGACGCCTTCACGGTGGCTGACAAGAGCAATACTCTGTGTTCTAATGCCTCAGTGAAAAAACAACAAGGAAGACAGAATAAAGCACCCATTGACATTTTTCCACACTAAGACTGAAAAAAGAAAAGGGATTATTTTATCAAGCAGCCTCAGGCTACGATTGTACTTCCACTCAAAAGTGCTGTCACCCCTAATCTTCTGCACTTTTTCCACCAGTTCTTTTCCTTCCACTTAACTTTCTAATTAATATGTGTGGTTACAGCACCCTGTGAACAGCCAGTTACTTTATCAATGAACTTTTGGGATTTACACTCCTTGTAAAATGTGTGGATGGCTGTCAGCTGAACAACTATCAAGTCAGCAGTCTTTCTCCAAACTGCCTAGACTACACTGTGGCCACAACATAACATTTTTTTACTGAACTGAACAGTACGGGTGTGCGCAATGCTGCATCTTCAAGGTTAATGGGTTGAAACAGTGTGCACTAAATAGGCAGTGGGGTGCACAGGCTGGTTTAAGGTTACACACACACACACATCCTCATGCAAAAATGGAACAAGCACAACTTATCTTCTAATGACTACAGCACACTTCAGAAGTAAACCCATTAGGACCTCGCTGGTCCTTTAGGACGGTGCAGGGAGGTCTTGACGATCACAGCTCTGTTTGTGTTTGCTCACAAGCTAATATTTCATTGCACATGGGGTTTTATTGGTTTTTCATGTGCCACTTTTAATGACATTCATATAACCGCCACATGTATTTTATAGCAGCACATCTCTCTTATTTTAATGTTACTTTGTGTTTGAGTGCATAGCAGCACGTGAACCCTCATTTTTTTGGGATGTCAGTTTGCATTATGTTTGTGTTCTCAATGGACATCCACATGTGTGTTCTGCTTATGCACATCTGTTTGCATGCTCGTGCTTGTGCTCGCGTTCGCGTGCGTCTCTCCTGCTGGCCGAAGAGGTGGCCCTGCTCCTCCTGCCTGATGATAAATGACAGCTCCAGAAGCAGATAAGCCTCCAGGAGTTTTTTGCTTTGGAGAACAGCAGTGGAGAACATTCTGAAACTCCCCACTGACCTGACACACACTGCAGCCTCTGTCCTGTTTGTTTTTTCTGCCTGCTTCTCTCTCTCTCTCTCTCTCTCTCATTCACTGATTTTCCCTCTCTCCATCTCCACTTTTGCCCTCCGTTCACCTTGGCCCATCTCTCCCCGCTCTGGTCAGTGATAGAGAAAAGGCCCCTAGAGACCCTGCTCACTGTGGGCAGCGCACCGTTCTTGGCGCCAGCAAGTCGCAGGAGCCCACACCCCCGCCCCTCTCATCAGAGATTTAAGAAGGGGGTGCTTCTGCTGCCTCTCTTTCGTCAGTGTCATGTACAGGGGGGAAGAAGAGAAATCTAAATAGAGAAGTTGATCTGTTATCACATGGCTGTGAAGTTGGTTTTGATTGTCCAGCTGTATATTGGGGTCATTGTTCACATGTGAAATTAAGATACGTGTGTGTCGATTCAGAATATAAATTGCCACAGAAGAGAGGACATATGCACAGTAGCCTAATTCCTTGGAACCAACAACAGACCAGTTGCTTTTAAATGAGATGTTAAAGCATTAAATAATGAGGAGGTATGTGGAGGTTTATAATGGGGCTGTGAAAAGGGGGGAGATGGTTGAGAGGAGGTGAAGCAGGATGGGGGAGGCGGTGGGCTGCTTTTACAGCCGGGCAGCAGCAGCAGGCTCTGTTTAATATGAAGTAAAGAACAGATCCAACTGCGTCATTAACTCTCAATTACAGCCATGAGGCTAGCAGGCCAAGCTGAGCTGAACTGTGCTGAGTGCGTGTACGTGTGTATGTTTGTGCACACGCAGGCTGGTGGCAAGCAAATGTGCCATGATGGAGTACATACTGTCTCGCTTAAAAGAGAAAATGAAAATTGAAGCACAAAGCATAGAGCGTATTAAATTTGACTTAACAGTATTTGTTCATAGTAAATATGCGCCATGTTTTGGGGTTTATGGAGATCTGTTCATCTTAAATGAATTTCAGAATAATACACTGCCTCGAAAAAGTATTCTCCCTACTTAAACTTTGTCAGGTAACATTCATAAAACTTTATGGGCTAAACCTACAAAAATTAGTTCATGATTGTAAGGTGTAAGGAAAATGATCCATGATATGCAAAGTTTTGTGCAAATAAAAAAATCATAAAAGAATGGACCTAGAATTTTATCAAGTCCCCCCACATATGCTCAGTAGGCAGGTTTTAGCTTCTCAGTTCAATTTAGGTTTAGTCTTCAAGAGCGCCATTCTAACATTTGAACATGCTTTGAGAAGCATCCCTACAGCATGATACTACTGCTAACAACATCAGGATGTTGTGTTTAGGGTGATGAAATGTGTCTCTAACATGTCTGGGAGCAAACTGATAGCAGGACTTTTAATGGCTGCCACTGTTCCATCAAGGCCATAACATCCCCCCACCTCCCTCACCTGTAGTCTTTTCCTTCTAATAGGTTTTCTTCCATGATGGCCCAGTTAACTCAATGCAGCTCCCCATCTACTTTAAGCACACCATCCCTGCAGGAAAAGATAGGTTTGGCAGTATCATAATGTGGGGATAGTTTTCTTTAGCAGGGCTAGTTAAACTTTTTCCTGCTAAAAATATTATATTTTGTTACTAATTTGTGCTGATCTATAACTGACATGACACATTGTTTAAAAGTTCATTGGGTGTGAATACTTTTGCAACCAACATTGGTCTGATTTGTAGTTGTTGATGTTTGTAAATGTTATAAAGCAAAAGTGAACGTTTTTTCGTTTTTTTTTGCAACGGTACTTTAACTCTCATTTTCTTTTTTTAACTACACTTAAGTTTTTTCCAGAGACAACTTATTTACAGTTCATAGATTTTCAGGAATAATTAAAAAATATTTTTTTTACAATTGGCCATTATTCTAAACCATTCATGAAGGGTTTCATATCAGTTTTAACATTGTTACCATGCCCTGAAACTGTCAGTCAGGTTACTGGCAGAGGACAGAATTGCTGAGTAAATAAGGACACAATTGTAAAATCTATAAATCTGAAACAGCCTGAATAAAGTGGAAATGGATTTCCCACACACAATAAAGGCAAATGTGAGAGCGGGAAACACAGCTGTAACCTGTTAGGATAATTTTGCTTAATTAAATGTTTCTATTAAAACAAAAAGAGGAGATTATGTTTCCTTGGAGAGCTGTCACTTCAAAAGCTAAAGCGGAGACGCTCAGTAAATACTCATCTGCCTCTTTTCCATTCACCATATGTCTGAGAGCTTGTCAGCCTTTTGAATATTGTAGACAGGAAAATGTTGAAAACCAGTTGATTCTTAGGACCACCCCCCACACTAGGCTGAGATTTGTCTCTGTGTGTTCAATGTTATACAGAAAGTCACACACTTTATTAAATTTAGTGAATTCTCCAGAAACAAACACATTCCATTTTCAGATAAAATAAAGATAGACTTTAGCTTTCTGTCTCTTTGCATCATCTTTTGTGTTGAAGAGCTTCATATCAACAGATACATTGTCTTGCTGCAGTATTCCTAACCATTGAACTTTTCAAGATTTTGTCTACTCTGGTAGATTTTGAGTTACTATGATGCCCCCAAATAAAATCAAATGCAACCCACTGCCTTCACCAGTCACTATTTAGTAAGTAGAGTCTGTGTTCAATCTACTCCCACTATAGAGAATTGTTCTGTGAAGGCATTCAGAGATTTGTTGGAGAATACCAATGAAAAAAATATATATAATGGATATTAAGGTCCACACATGAAAGATCAGGGATACAATCATGGAGACGTTTTATACAGTGTTAGGTCATAAATTAATTTCCTTAACTTTGAAAATCTTCCTTAGCACTCTTCAATCCACAATCCAAAAATGCACAACTGCAGACCAACTGAGACATGGCTGCCCAGCTAAACTCATGGGCTGGAGAAAGAGAGCATAAATCAGAGAATAAACTTCAAAGCCCATGGTATCTCTGGAGGAGCAGCTGAGAGCTGCAGTTCAGGTAGGAGTGTTTGGATGGGAGAATGATTAAGCTGGCCTTCATTAAAGAGTGGCAAGGAGAAAGAAGCAGCTGAAAGAAGTACATGAGAAGTCCTGATTTTAATTTGTGCAAAGATATGTAAGGAACACCGCAAACAAGTAGAAGAAGGTGCTCTGGTCACATGAGACAAAAGCTGATATTTCAGCCTACATGAAAATATTTATGTGTCGATGAAAACTAACACTGTATATCAACCTGAACACACCTTCAACAAACATGGTGGTGGCAGCATCAGGCTGTGGGTATGCTTTTCTTCAGCAAGGACAAGAAAGCTGATTGGAGTGGGTGGAAAGATGGATGGAGCTAAATACATGATGATCCTGTTTCCCTTCTAGCAGGACAACAACCCTAAATGCATAACTGGAGCTACGGTGGAATGCAATCTGTAGCTAGATTTAAACCTTGCCATCCATAGACCCTTTTTTCTACCCCAGAAAAAACCTTAGTCTCTAAATGTGCAAAACTGGCAGAGACATAACCCAAAGATTTGCAGCTTTTAATCCAGCTGAACTCGAGTGCTGACTCGGTAGTGAGTGATGTGGAGGGTTGCAGGGATTTTTATTTTAAGAATATTTTGTGTCATTACCCTTGCTCTTCCCAATTGGGTGCTATTTTTTGCTGAATTTCCAAGACCCTGTATGCAGAGACGGAAGATAGAGCTACTTAAGACAGAAGGAGCAGAATGTCAGGGAGCACATTCAAAAAACTTTTGAAAAAAAATAGGTTCACAGAGCAACCAGGGATTGGGATTTCAAACCCATTCCTCATGACGGGTATTTTTGTATCATCTTCACATGTAAACCATCTAATTCAGCAGAGTATAGATGTATACATTACAAAGTCCATCTGAGCTAGTCTCGCAGTTGCCACAATGACAGTCTTGTTTTATTGGTTTTCTTTGAGGACATTCACATTCGGATTGGCTCCCCTTCAGTGTTCAGGGTTACACAGAGTTCTTCTTGGCACCTAAAAGAGAAGCTGGACCCGACTCGCATTATGTTCTCCTCTGGTGTGCCAGGAGGGGTTATAACGGCAGGCAGTTTTGGGCTTGGCAGCGGGCAGTTTGGCTTGGCACTGCTCAGACCGGCGTTTCCATCAATACAGAGTTTTAATGAATGGCAACTACATTCACAGTGCTCATCAGTGGCAACTATGATGATGGTCTTTAAGCAGATGAAACACAAATTTGACCAAGAAAACAGTTCACTGATATAATCTGATACTGATTGGATGAGTGCAGAAAAAAGGGACAGAAGTACAGCAGCTGCCTGACCTATTATCCGTTAGTGACAACGGACGCTCTCTTAGTACAATGACTGAAGTATTCAGTTTCTCGTGTTCTCGAATTTTCACACTGTCTTCCACAGTTTCCCTCTTTTTTTTAATCTATTGTTGTGCTTCTCTGTCCCATCCACTCATCCTCCCACTGTGTTTGTGTGAAGAAGCTTGTACCCCTGCTGGGCGCAGGGTGAAAAGCTCCAAATAAGAATGCTTTTTGAACCCCTCTTGTCCTCCTGGTTTGATGCAGTGCATCTCTCTGTTGTTGAACTCTTTGTGCAGCACTGCAGGAGGTCTATTACTTTGGACCCTTCCTACGAAAATGTTTGAGTCTCCCTCCCTCCTTAAAATACCATCCTCATTATGCTACTATCCTCTGTTTTCTTTAGAGAGAACCAAAGGGGAACTGAGTGTCTCCATGTAACTTCTGTTTGTCGTTAGAGGCAACAAGTCTGCATCCTTGTATTCAGCCAAATCGCATCAGACAAGGAAAACTAATGGCAGCCACTGCCTTCTTGATAAAAAGTAAAGTTAAAGTTCCAGTAGCTATTATACTCATTCTTTATTCTTGCTCAAAATAAACAAAAACGAACTTGCTTCCCTCAGGTTTTCATAGAGATCCAGATGTAGCCTGTAGACCACAATGTCAGACTGAAAGCAAGACGCCTCTGGGCACAACTTTGTGATTCAGCACCTATGCTATCTAAATCATACCATTTATTGTGAATTGATCTCAAATCAGTTCTGTACAAGCTAGCTGCTGTAGAGTGTTTTGCATGCCTGAGGCCTTGTGTGTTAAGGTTTCGGATGGATGGCACAGGCCTGAGGATAAAGGTAGCAATTGCTCCGCCATTAAGGACTGCTCTCTGTATGTTTGCTTGGGAATCGGACTGTTTGCTCTGGCGAATTAGGATTTTCACCAGGTCAAAGGGCACAGTTATACTCATGGGTCTGAGGTCAGCCATTGGCAACCTTTTCTGACAAGTCTTCTCAGGTTACCCATGATGCATGATGCAAGGATCCCACCCTTTAACTTGATGGTAATAATCACTGTAGAGGTTGTTCACTAACCGTTTTGGTAAAGGAAAACCCAGAAGAATTGGTACGATTCAAGGAAATGTCTAAATAGTATAGGTAAAATTTTCACCTCTGCTACAGTGGCCTCTACAGTTTTTGACAATACACCAGTCACACTATGATATGTCAACCGTTTATTTTAATGGCACTGGAAGAATTGGCCACAGATTTGTTTGGATATGTAAAAGCATTCTGCCACATGAGAGCGGCGGCTCTCTATGTCAAGTATATCACACATGCGCACCTCTGGTACAGAAACAACACAACTGCTACTCAAATGTCACAATCATGACTTTGCTTAATTTGCTGTTAAACTTTGCAGGCATCTTTACTCACCAGGGGATGTGGGATGGTTTAAAATGAAAGTGAAATTTAAGCTATTATTTGTTGAATGATTAATTAGACTAATTTGACCACTTGGGGGCACTAGAGCAGTGCATAAATGTACAGTTTTTTTAAGAATGTGTGCATATTTTTATCAGAGTTATATTTGGTATGTAGTGATAATCTTGAGGTGTCTTTCCTGCATTTATGTTAATACAATAGCACCTCAGTTGGCTTGATGGATTTGAATTTGTTAAAAGGATTCTGGAGTAGTTTTTAACTTTCCACGCAAAATTGCAACAAACACCAAATAAAAAACGTTACAACTCCTCAGTCTCAGTAAATTTCAGTCATAATCCATGACCTTTTTTATGTCATTCCTCAGAAGTTGTGGGTCTTCCCCCTGCGTGACCACTGACAGGCCTTTACCGTAAAGACCTGGAGGAGCTGAAAGGCCGTGTGTGTGTACGCAGGGACACCCTGGCTACCCTGCTCTGCTCATGTGAATACATTAATTCATTTAGCACTTCGAGGTCGCCAAACCCAAATATTTGCCTCTGCACGTATTTAATATTTATGATGACGAAAGCAAATATTGCCCGTTGGATTGAGTGACATGGAGAGGTCAAGTGCTGGGCTTGGCTGGCAGGGGGCAGCCAGGAATGTTTTCAGTGTGTGGGTGTGAATGTGTGCGTGCTCTCTCCTGAGAGAGCCAGTCCACATCACAGGACCAGCGCACACTGCTCTGTTTGCCTTGAAACACACATGCAAATATAACACGGTTCAGCAAACAATTTGTATGAATTTGTCTATTGTGGATTCATGAGCTTAGATTTCAACTCTTCTTCTGAGAATGACAGCATGTTGATGAAAGCTTGTTAAAGTGCATGTGTGGGTTTCCCTGACGGGGGAGTATGTTGATCTTTTGGTCGTACACCCGTGCCCAGGTGTGTGCACTTTTACATGCCCTGTGTATCTGTGTGAGTGTATGCATGAGCGGTGCACGTGTTCTAGTGAGGTGATCCATTAGAAGAGACAGCTTTATGAGCTGGACTCAGATCTGGATCTCCTCGGATGAGATCCTGTTTCCTTTGGACTGATCTCCCTCACCACCGATTCCGGCTCAAGAGCTGCATGACTAAATGGTGCATACCTAATCTCTTTTGAACTGCAACCCAATAGAAGCAGACTTAAATTGTAATATCAAGTTTACTGACAGGCTCTACTTTCAGATTAGGTTGCCTGCAGCTTTTGTAAATTTACAGCCTTTTTTCCTAAAAGAGAATGAGTCGAACAAGATGGTCTTGTACTAAATGTTCAGGCGGCTCTCACACCATGTCTTTATACACTGAGGTGTAATTTAGGCACATGTGCGTCTATGCATATGTGTGCACATGTTGGATTATGACACTGGCATATATCCAGTCTGATGAGATCTGCATCCCACCCAGCATCTAGAAACAACACAATGACCTGACTTAGAGCAAACTCATGCACACATGTCCTCTCTTTACCTTCCATATACCCCTATTACACCCCTCATCACTGCCTTTTAAGATTCTTTCACATGAGTTATCTTTCTGTTTGCCATTCCTCCTTTTATCCATAAGTTGTTGTGCAAGACTGAGGAATGCACACATGCCAAGGATCTCAATGAAATGGTATTGTCCTCTATGTTTTTAAAAGGAACTGCTCCTCTGAATATGACCAGGAAGGGTTCAGAAAATGCATTCATCGCAAAGTGATAACAATCTTTCAGTGAAAAGACACAAATAGATGAGGAAAGAAAGGAACAAAATTCATAGACAATATTTGATAGTGATTCACCTGCAGTTTGCACCAGATATGGACTTAGCAGTCTAGTCAAGGGGAAAGCAGGTGTAAGCCTTTTTCCCTGAATAATCAGTATGTTTGTCTGAGGCTTTATATCTGTGTAAAAAAAGAGTGAGTAAGTCAACATTTTAACACTCTTCCCTGACATGTGTGCAATTTTACCACAAGGCGTAGTTGATTGTGGGTATAAACAGACACAATATTGGTCTTGCCACATACAATGACTGGACAAAGTTAGTCACTAAAAGAACATGCTCATGTAAAGTTTGTGGTACACCAAAGGGAGCAATTGCCAATGGTGAAGGGAACAGAAAATGATGGATGGATGGATGGATGGATGAATGAATGAATGAATGAATGAATGAATGAATGAATGAATGAATGAATGAATGAATGAATGAATGAATTAAAAATTTGTATAAAAATAAATTATCCTCAGCACTGGATGGTTACAAAGGAAAAAGAGAGCTACAGCAAGGAGTGGAATTCAACGGTCTGTAAGTCTCCAAAAGACCTTATCTTGTCATGTTTGTGTAAGAAGGACCCAAACGCTGGGAACTGTGTACAATGAGTGAAATTTAATGAAGGTGAATAAGAACTTACAAGGTCAAAACACATACATGGAAAAAAACAAAGAAACGGCAACTGAAGACGGACGAATCAGCAGAGAACAAAATGAAGCAGAGAGCTTAAATACACTGAGGAGCAGTGGAAGTGGCAGACAGATGACTAATTAATGTGAAGCAGTGGCAGGTGAGAGGGAGAGAGCAGGTGGAGGCAATCAGCAGTCGGACAGGGAAGCAGAATGGAAACAGAGAAGAAAAACAAAGGAATAAACAGGAGAGAAGACTAGACTGAAAAAAAACTTAATGAGAAGCGTAAGGACTAATTCTGAATTAACCAGGGATATAAGATATCTAAGATAAAAGGAACCTAAGAGAAACTCAAAATAAAGCCCAAATAAATAGGGCAGAGGGGAGAGAACATATGGAAGGAAGATAGAACCAAAAATAACACTACAATCATAAAGTAAAACATAACAGAAGCTAACACCAAGAAATAAACTGAAATAAGGTAAACTGAATAAGCACATGAAATGACTGACACTCAAAACACAAACACCTAAGGATCTCCATGCCAGCTTGTTGTTTAGGAGACTTGTCTAGGGGGGGGGGGGGGGTTGTGATGTTGTGGGACAGTTCCTTTTCAAATGTCCTTGGGAACCCAAGTGAAGGGCACACTTTGAAATGCCAATAGATTTTAAATAAAAACTGAATGACCTATAACAGACCACTGAAAATGTCTCATCATTGGGTCTTTAAACAGGATAATGATCCATAACATATAGCTAGATAGTTCTCCAGACACAAAATTGATTATCTTCCTTGACTATCACAATTCCAAACTGCAGATTGCTCCTAACCATTAAGAGCATCAACGGAAATCTAACTCAGTAGACAAACCCATCTTACATCTACAGTTTAAGCAGGAAAAAGTTAGAAAAGCTCCATCCATAGTCAATACTAACAGCCTGCTGAAAAACTCTGTCCATTTTTCTTTGGTTTGAATACAAAAACATCCAGATATATCAGTTTAACAAGGTCTGATTGATTAGCAGGTCTTTCCCTTAGTTAACTGTCTTGAGTTGGTTAAAAATAAATAAAACATAAAAAGTAAATAAATGACTGAGTTTCAGCAAAAGTCCTAGCAAAATATTAATCAGGTTTATTTAGAAAGTTATAACAATGTGTGTATTTTTAAATTGTATTCAGTTTATTTATATAACGCTTTTTTACAACACGTGTCATCTCCAGACACTTTACAAGAAAAGTCATGTAAATTCAATCATACATACTGTACATTCCAAGTGATCCTTCAGTTCATTTTTCAAATCAGTTCAAAAGTTTTCTAAAGCCAGCAGATTGCATCGAGTCACTGACTTGCAGCATTCACTCCTCCTGGACGAACATGTAGTGACAGCAAACAGTCGCCTGCGTTGTGTCGTTGACTTCACAGCAATTCTTCATACTGAGCAGGCATGTAATGAGAGTGGAGAGGAAAAACTTCCCTTTAACAGGAAGAAACCTCCAGCAGGCCTTGGCTCACAACGAGCGGCCATCTGCCACAAATGAGTGGCGGTCCACTGTTCAGTTCTGCTACTAAAAGCTTACACACACCATTTATCTTTAAAAATTTAAACGTACACACAAGTCAAAGCAATAAATAAATAAAGGTAGCATAGTTCCTAATCAGCAAACAATTATGACTCACCTATAGTTATAGGATAACTAAATGATAAATAAATGATTCAAATAATTGATTAAAACTTCGACTTAATTAAAACATCAGACTGACAGCTTTAGCGGGAGATGACACGTGTTGTAAAATAGCGGTATATAAATAAACTGAATACAATTTAAAAATACACACATTGTTATAACTTTCTAAGTAAACCTGATTAATATTTTGCTAGGACTTTTGCTGGAACTCAGTCATTTATTTACTTATTATGTTGTATTTATTTTTAACCAACTCAAGACAGTTAACTAAGGGAAAGACCTGCTAATCAATCAGACCTTGTTAAACTGATATATCTGGATGTTTTTGCTTTCAAACCAAAGAAAAATGGACAAAACAGGAGATGCATGCCGTATTCCAAAAGACACCAGACCTCAAACCCTTCAAAGGACAACGGTTGATTAAAAGTGAGGTTTTAGATGTGTCTAGTGGGTAATTTCAAAACAGACAAGAGGAGTTACTTTGTGTGAATTAGCTGAATAACCTTATTGTTGTGAGGGGAGCAGGGTCAGTGCCATGTTCATGTGGTGGGGTGAACCTTCATGACTCCATTGGGGCAGCTGGCAGTGCTCCCTCTCTTCCTTTGTCGTCTCTTACCATTTGATGCTATTGAAATGGAGCGAAACACACAGGGAGCAAAGGCGAGTGTTAATGTGCGGGTGCAGAGTGGCGTGATGCAATGTGGCACAGCAGCTGAGCGGGCTCTCTTGACATGTGTCTGTATGAATGAGTGTATTTGTTTGTTTGTGTGGATAAAAAAAACACAGAACATGAGAAGATGACCGCTAACACACTCATTTTCTCCTTTAATCAAATTTTTTGAAAATGTGAAATAATAATATGGTTGGCAGAGGTGATGACCATGGCATAAGAGAAGGGAACAATAAGTGATGTTTTGAAGGCTTTGGTAGTTTCACACCTGTGGGTGTAAGGACAGGTCGTAACCTTATCTCCTGTGCATTGTATGTCTCCCTCTTCTTTGACACTGGATATGAACAAATTGAGCATTGTGTTTAGGCAGAGGCCAGAAGGATTTCGAAGGAAGGAAGCCAGCGAGTCCAGGCTCTGCACAGCGGTAGCCTGAGACGGGAGATCAGGAGTGATTCCATGTGTGAGATTCCCTCCTTCTCACGGACAGTGCTAATGAAGTGTGTGCACCCTTTGTTGGATGGTCTGAGCAGAATGGGACCAGGCATTCCCACAGATCTACCCTACAGTTTCATAACGAAGGCCTACAGCAAACCTTCCTTAAATTAGAATTGCAATAGATAGTTTTCTTTTTAGGTCTGTTTATTAATATTTGAGAAAAAGGGAAGAAATATCTGGTCTTAACCTACGCATAGGCCATCACACTCATTTAGTTCTATGCTATTAAAGTACCTTGGAAACATGTTTATAACCCTTATTATTGCCCTTTTATTCAAGGTAAAATCACAAACTTCATTGTATTTTATCTGAATTTTATGTGATAGGCCAGAACATAGTAGAGCAGAATTGTGAAGTGGAAGGAGAAGAGTGCATTTTTTTCAAATTTGTGCCCATTCGTGTTTAGTCTTCATTACACTGATACTCAGTAGTCGAGTTGAGGGGGAGCGGAGGGGGACGCCGCTCCCCTTAGAAAGAAATCCGACATATAACGTTCCACCAGTAAAGGTCCCATCCTCCATCTCCATCCCTTCCATTTTACAGTAAATATTGTATGGAAATATAAATCATAAATAGGCTTAAATAAAATAAAACAGGCTCTAATAAAATCCGGGGGGACAGGGGCACGAAACGCAATGATGCAACATTGTTTTTGCCTGAGAGTAGGCCAGGTGAACCCAGTTTTCGTTTCATCTCGTTCCGACCTCTGGCATCTGCTAAATCTGTTTACTTCATAAAATCTATACGTTCGCACTGAGATCAAAAGTAAAAGTAATAACGCAGTTTTTTTTTTGATCGACGTTATAATTCGGGACTAGTTTGTTTTCACCGTAGTGAGAAAGGAGTTATACGGCTACTACGTACCCGTTTTAGACCAAGAGAAGGATTTAACATGAAATCCATGTCTGTTCATGTTTCATGGAAGTTAAATGCATGTAACACATTCTACACAGGCCTACATGCTTTTACTCGGTTTTGTAAAAGTTTTAAAGAATTTTTCATCATGACCTTAGCTTTCTCCATATCCGCATACGTCATCACGTCGGTTAAACTCTGCCACCACATTGGTCTAAAACAGGTACGTAGCAGCCGTATCACTCCTTTCTCACTACGGCGAAAACAAACTAGTTACGAATTAAAACATCGATCATTAAAAAACTGCGCCATTACAGAAGGAGAACTTTTACTTTTGAACTAAGTGCAAACTTATTTATTTTATGAAGTAAACAGTTTGTAGATGCCAGAGGTCGGAATGAGATTCATTTTCTAAAGACATTTTCGGGGTTCTCCTTATGACCTAGAGAGCGGCAAAAGCTGCATTACAGAAGTGCAGACATGCCCAAACGAGCGGCTGTTCAGCGGGATGCCCGGGATTTTTTTAAAAAGAAAAAAGTTACAGGTGAGCTATTAATCTCAATAATTAACCTAGCCTGCTTTTTGTTATCTAAAGACCACCCGACTGGCCACAGGTGTACGCACAGATCCCAGGATGCTACCCTCCAAACTAGCTAAGATGAACAGGCGACCCCCCCCCCCCCACATCTCTCTTGTTAATTAGCTTGCTAAAACACATGACTTGTCATTCAGTCAAGACACGCATCCGGCTTGCTGAATCTGCATTAGATGTCGAATCTTTTTACACATCCAGCCATAATCGGCCTTGAAAAAATGATCACCTTGTCAGAGCTCATCTGACAGTGCCGACATTTAGCCATAATCCGGACGAATGTGAACAAGAGCAACAAAAACTAGAAAAAAAAACATGATTACGAAAGTGTTTGGCAACTGCTATGAGCATGTGGATTAACTGAGGGTTGTAATGAATAAAAATCGAAATGACTCATTTTGTTTGGTCTTTCATGTTAAATGAATCCATTTCTTTGTTTTGTACAGGCCTAGTTTGCACGAAAAAACTTCTGCACTGCAATTATTTGCTTAGGCTTCTTTGCAAGGTGCTGATATCAGCTTTGCTTCGCAGACATACAAAGCCTCCATTTCACCCGATCTTGTTTAATTCTAATGCAGGCTATTCAGTTGTAGTCCCCTAACATTCCAGCCAATTCGGTGATACAAAATACTCCATAAATACCACCTTTTTTTAAATTAAAATCCAGATTTTTTTAAATAGGCAGAAAAAATGACCATCCCCCCTGAATTTTTTTTACGACTCGACTACTGCTGATACTTCTAAATGCAACATTTAACTCCTGGCAGGTCAAGAGTAATATTGTAAAGTTTAAAACAGGCTTAGCTTATAAAGCAATGTTCCAAGCTTTGAAATATAATCTAACAAGACATGGCCTTCCACCTAAACTGACAGAGTGGCCAAGGAAAACATTATTAAGAGAATCAGGCAAGAGGCTTTTGGTAACTCTGGAGGAGCTGCATAAATATGCAGCTCATGATGAGATAATCTGTTGACAGGACAACTATTTATCAGTGATTCTACGAATCTGGCCTTTAGAGAAGAGTAGCAAGAAGAGAGTTAGCATTGAAAGCAAGGAATAGGAAATCCCATTTGCAATTAGCTAAAAGCCATGGAGGGGTTGCAGCAAACAGATGGATAAAGGTCCTCTAGTTAGAGGACATTTACACAGAATGCACCACAATCAACCCACCATCCCTACAGTGAAGCATGGTGGCAGAATCATGTTGTAGGGAAGCTTTTCTTTAACAAAAGCTGAGTTGATGGAAGGAAGGATAGAGCTAAACAGAGCAATTCTGGAAGAAAAGATCAAAACAAATCAATATGTTTGAGTGACTTATTCAAATCCAGACCTACTGCAATAAATCGAATTAAGAATCTGTGACAAGACTTGAACTCTCTCCATGAAATCTGACTCAGCCTGAGCTATTTCTCAATGTAATATACCAAATCAAATCAAACTTTATTTATAAAGCGCTTTTCATACAAGGACTACATCACAAAGTGCTTTACAGGTTAAAATGACCCCACATAAAACTACATTCCCATCCTTCCCCCACAGATTTAGAAGCATGGTCACAGTTATACCCCCCTCCCCCCAACCCAACTCCCATGCATACACACAGTTAAAAGAAAAAGTAAAAAAGGACATTGGGCCGAGTGCAGATTAACCATGCAAGGAAACACCATCAGAGGAGCCATCTGCACTGGCAGCAGTGCATCAAGAGCAGCAACCGAGACACTGACACGGGGCGCCCAGTGGAGGCAAGGCTAAGACCCCCACCTCCACCCAATCTCCACCTGGAGAGCACCCAGGCAGCTACAGCCGATCACCCCTCCTGAGGCAGAGGGCTCCCACAGAGGAAACACTGGAACGGGGATTAAGATAAATTTAAATTTAAAAATAAGCAGTAAATAAATGTGATAAGATTAAATAGTAAAACACTGATAAAATATAATCATGTAAAACATGCAGAGCAATTAAACAGACAATGATAAATAATAATTGGTCAAAAGCTAGGCTAAAAAGGTGAGTCTTGAGCCTGCTCTTAAAAACATGAACGTTCTCTGCGGCCCTGAGCTCCTCTGGCAGCCTGTTCCAGAGGTAAGGGCCATTGTACTGGAAAGACGCCTCACCGTGAGTGTGTGTCCTGACGTTTGGGGTGACAAGGAAACAGCTGCCAGAGGAGCACAGAAACCGTGAAGGTTTATATGCTAAAAGCAGTTCAGAGAGATAAGAAGGCCCAAGACCATTAAAACACTTAAAAGCCATTAAAACATTAGAACCTTAAAATCGATCCTAAAACACACGGGGAGCCAATGCAATGAATTTAAGACCAGTGTAATGTGTTCCCGCCTCCTGGTCTTCGTCAGGACATGTGCTGCTGAATTTTGTAGGATATAGTCTTTTTGGGAAGACCAGAAAGCAGGGCATTACAGTAATCAATCCTACTGGAGATAAAAACATGCATCAGTGTCTCTGTGTTGGCCCGAGAGAAAATGGGGCGAACTCTGCCAATGTTCTTTAGTTGATAAAAACCTATTTTAGTAATATTGTTAATATGAGGGTTAAAGTCAGCTCTGTGTCAAAAATCACGCCCAGGTTCTTCACTTGTAAAGCAGGATTAAAAGACAGTAATTGTAGTTTGGATAAAGGTTTCTCTCTCTCTGAGCCTCAGGACCGATGACTAAAACTTCAGTTTTGTCCTGGTTGAGCTGGAGAAAGTTTTCTGCCATCCAGGATTTGATGTCTAAAATGCAGTTAAAAATTGCATCCATTGGCCGTTTGTCATCGGGAGACACACATGGAGATGTATAACTGTGTATCATAACTGTGAAAGTTAACTATGTCTTCCGATGACACCCCCAAGAGGGAGCATATAAAGGTTAAAAAGCACTGGGCCTAAAATTGAACATTGGGGCATACCTCATGTGATCTTGTGGACCTTAGAGGAGCAGGTATCTAAACTTACCATAAAAGTCCTGTCTTCGACATAGGATGTAAACCATTTGTGAGCAGCAACAGAGAGGCCAATCTGTTTTAAACGGGTCTACTGTATTGAAGGCAGCGCTTAGATCCAGTAGGATCAACACAGTCACCCTCCGTGGATCATAGTTTAATCTAAAATAATTTAAATCTTCAACAGGGCCGTCTCTGTGCTGTGGTTCACCCTAAAACCAGACTAAAATTTCTCCAGGACATTGTGTTCATTAATAAAATCATTAAATTGAATTAAAACAAGCTTTTCTAAAATTTTGCTTAAAATTGGTAAGTTAGATACAGGTCTGAAATTGTTTAGATCATTAAAATCTAAATTGCTGTTCTTCAACAGGGGCCTAGCTGCCACCCGTTTAAAGGCGGCAGGAAAGACCCCCGTCTGAAGGGAGCAATCCATCAGGGTTAAAATCTCATCCCTAAAAGATTCAAAAACTTGCTTAAAAAAGGAAGTGGGAATCGGGTCCAAAACACATGTGGTGGGCCTCACTGAGGAGAAAACTTTATCAAGAGTCCCAGCTTCTACCAGGACAAAACTGTCCAGCATTTCCACACTCAGATTTGTCTAAAACCATGTTACTTTGAGAAGATGAAATATTATACCTGATGTTGTCTACCTTCCCTCTGAAGTGGTCTGCAAACTCCTCACAAAGAGCGTTTAAAGGGATTTTCTGAAATGCAGTAGTAGCACTGTTAAAAAGTTTGTCAATGGTGGGAAATAGGATTTTTGGAATTCTTTTTTTGTTCGTAGATGATTTTGGGAAAGTATGTTTCTTGAATTTCTTACTGCGTTATTGTATAATTTGAGATTTGTGTATATGTCATTGGTACCAATGTAAATCACAACTTTACTCACATATTTGTGTAGTTTAGTGAGCAATGGGATCTGTTCAGCAATGTCCGTGACAGTGGCTCCAGGGAAACACTGAGTGAGGGCTCCACTCATCCTCACATTTCTGGCTATGGAGTCCATGATGAGTGTGAGAGAACTGAACAAATTCAACCCCAATATATATATATATATATATATATATATATATATATATATATATATATATATATATATATATATATATATATATATATATAAATAATGCACAGTGATTGTGTTGAACACTCAGTACAAATGCATACCACACTTTGTATTTGTAAAACAAAAAGAAATTAAAGGCGTTACATTCTTCCTTGTCACGGTTATGCACAAATTTGTGTGGGTCATCGCATAAAATCACAGTAAAACACATTGAAGTTTGTGGTTGTCACATCACAAAATGTGGAAAAAAGTTCAGGTGATATAAGAGCCTTTTCAAGTAGTATACACACGCAATAAATTCGAATATGCGCTCCAATGAGGCTCTTAAATGAGATAAAAAGTGCCTTTTGCAATCACCTTTTAAGCAGGTATTAAACATACTTTTTATTAAGCCCACATTTTTGTGGAATTTTCAGTCAGTTTTAACTATGGCTCAGAAATGTAATGCAACATCAGATTTTCATCATAGATATAAACGTGTTTAAGCATAAAACAGTTTCGCAGAATGATGTGTCTATGGCTGTCATGGTTTCTTATTAAATGCAGATGAGGGAGGATATTAGCCAGTGTGAGAATATCAGATAAGACAGATACCCATGTCATTTTGTAGCCTAACTGAAACACTCCTGTTTCCAATTATAGCTGGCTGTCATGATAATGTGATGTGAGCAGCAGGACAATAGTATGACTGCCCATCTATTAGGTTGTGGTGGTTGGGAGCGAGATGGGGGAAGAAAAGAGAGAGAAAAAGGGAAGGAGATGATGGGCTGTTGAGTAAAGAGGAAGCAGAAAAAAAAAATTGTGTACACCAGAGAAAAAAAATCAACAAAGAAAGACTGACAGGGAAGGAATAACATTTAAGTATTTTTGTCTCATCCTTTTTTGTGCTGCCATGTGGAATGAAGTTTGTACACCAAGATAAAATAATCCCCCAAATAATGTTTTCAGTTGTAATATATTAAATGGACTGGTATTTCTTTGATTTGAGGTCTTCCTCTCATGGCATCTTGTAACTGGAGAAGCAACCAAGACACTCCTAGCTTCTACTCATTCAATCTCTTTGATTCATACTCCACAGTTTATCTTTCCTGTTATTCATAGCATAGCCCAAACATGCAACCAGTGAGTTCCCTGTTTTCTATGGACTTTTGGAGAGGGCATAGAGGCTCCAAACCAAACCTCACTCATGCCAGGCCTACAAGGAAAGGTGGGGCCCCTTTTGAGGAAGTCATCCCACAGTCCAAATAACAGGGCCATCCCCGCCAGGGGCCTGCTGTCAGGCCAATGATAGATGGTCTCAGTCTCCGATTCCTTCCTCAACTGGCCGGTGGTAAACAAAGGGGCAAATATAGAGCTTCAGATAGGGTCATCCCTGCCACGGAGGGATTGATTGTCAGCCAGAGGGAAGGATTGGGAGAGTAAAGAGAGTAAAAATTGAGAGAGGTAGGGTTAACCCCAGCAAGTTGATTGCTGGTCTATTCTTTGATTCACATAACAGAGATGTTGTGCTGTTTTATTTCGTTTGTAAAGTGTCCAGAAATCACCCGGCATTGAGACAGCGCTACATTTTAGTGATTGCGGCTCCCACAGCTGCGGCCACAGGAATGCTGGCTGCCCTCCGTTCCTCCTTCATTTCCCTTCCGTCCCCCCATCTATCTTTCATTCAAGTCTTCTCTCGTTTTCTCACCTCTGTGCCTATCCTGCGTCTTTCTATCCTGAGGCGATGACTCTGGCTCTTCTGGGAAATCTTTGATTAACACTGAGGCCTTTTCTTACCAACAAGGCCTCCTTTTCCCTGGCTTGCCTCTTCTTTCCTCTTTTCTAGTACTCAACATGCCCCTGAGGTTTAGAAGATTTCTGGGTTGGCTTTGCCAGGCTCAAGAAGAGGACTAAGGACATATAATCTGTTC
The DNA here is from genome assembly GCA_963556495.2 of Valencia hispanica. NCBI lineage: Eukaryota > Metazoa > Chordata > Actinopteri > Cyprinodontiformes > Valenciidae > Valencia > Valencia hispanica. Next base: position 37,907,850 of record OY747700.1, on the reverse strand, counting down.
TCCACATCAAAACTTATACTCACTACATACATATTTCAGTACTAGAAATTATTTGCTAATCAAATACTCTCAATAACTGGTATCTGATTGAATGTAGGATTAAGGAGCCATTTTTACTCCGAAAATTGTTTTTGTTCTACCTGTCCACACAGTTAGATTGCCATGCTTCAACAATAACCAATAAGGGACAAGTCAAATGCAGGTTTTAAAAATGGCCATTTCACACTTTTATTTGGATTTTGATAGAAATATACTTAGTTTATTGCTTTCTGCAATCTTACAGTCATTGTGCAGAGATTTTGCAGTGTACTGGACCTTTGATTGTCCTAATACTGCAGATAACTCTTACAAGCAAAAAAAAACAGGGTCTATCCACAAATGAAAAGTGTTGATGGCAGATCCCTTTTCTTTCACTCTCTCCCTTTTGCGCTCCAGTAAAAAAAAAATTGAAGAGTGAACAATAGGAGCTGGAAATCAGTAATGGGTTCACTATTCAGATAGGTTGAAGTTCACTCAAAAACAGATGCTTCCTGTAGTCACCTGCTAAGTACTAAGTTAAAAAGTGACTGCTTATTTCCAAATGGTTGGCATGCAAGACTTTCCACAAATTTTTTTGAAGTAAGCCATCTGGTGGGTCAGGGTAACAACGTGCCATGTGAAAGAAAAACAGTAAAACCCTTTAATGTAAAGTCCTTATTTTTCCACTGAATCCAATAAATTGTTCACCAGGTCAAATGTTGTTTCCAGTACGAATTGTATAGCAACTTTTTTTCTGACAAATGACATTTAGTGACCAATATACTCCTTTTATACAATTGGCTATTTGTAAATGAGAAGGGTGAAAAATCATTCCAGATTGTGGACTGACCATATAAACCCGAGTCTGTATGTGACATTTTGTTTTATAGGATTCTACAGCCAGACTTTTTTAAACTCAACAAAGCCTCTTACATATGTTTATATGGTGATTTGTACATTTACATTCTTTGACTGATTTTAAAAGGCTACCAGCCAACAAGAAGATCATAACTAAATCTTGTTTTCAGGTGATGTTAATAATGAGCTGGGCTCTGCTATGCAGGACTGAGAAGAAGGCCTTTATCAGAGCAGCCTGCAACGGCCTTGCACACAAGTACTGATTGTTGTCCCTGCTCGGCAAATAAGTCAAACTAAGCTGACTGAATGTACTTGACCCTTCACCTACTCCCTCTTTTTGCTCAAACTCCTCCACTCTTCCTCTTTTTCATTCTATTGGTCTGTGTGTGTGGTCTCTGTTAACTACTTGTCTATTGGAGTATTCCATATCTCAGCTAGCAAATAACTGAACATGTTTTCACAAACTGGAACTAACTGTAGATGGTTATCCATGCCTTCCTGACGCCTCTCATCTGGTCATAAATGCAACCCCTCTTGTTTACACCTTGAGTGCTCCCTGGTTTTTCTTTACTGGATTAAAAGGACCATATCCGGCATGGATTTATTTGGAAGACAAAATTCAAAACCTTTTCATCTGACTCCTCTAGTAAAACATCTATCTGAAGGAATGTCATGAAACCACTGAGGAGACAACGTGTTAGGTTTATATCAGTGTCCTCCAACCAAGATTGTTTGAGCCCCACTCTCCTATTCTTGCCTCAAAAATGGAAAACAAATGGAAAACACTGACCAGGTTTCTATTTTTGTTGTCCTCAACCGACAGCCATTATTGAAGCTCTATAGTCACCTGGATATAAAGCTGCCTACTCTCTGACCACAATCACTGTGAAGTCCAGATGAATGTAGAAACTTCTCCCAGTGTGTAGCAGAGGGGGATCCCCTCCAGCATGGTGTAGAGTAAAATTCCTGGCTTGAAACAGTGCCATCCTAATGACCATTGGTTGTAGTGGCTTACCCGTCCTTGGTTTAGCACAAAAAAATTATCTGGGTCTGGCCCAAGTCCCAAAAATGTCTTGAAAAATTCAACCATGAACTCTGTAGTGTGTTTGAACCTCTTGGCAGGTCCACAGATTAAGTGTTAATCCACCTGGAGCATGAGTTAAAGTCTATATCTCTCGCCTAAATGGTCTACCACAGCTGAGAGCTGACCAATACTAGCTTGTCTGATCAATTACGTGGGTCCTCAAGATCTCCAAAAGCCCTCTTTGAAAAAAGATCTCCTAAGATTTCCTACCAGTTTCCTAGGATTGACTATTGCCTTCTCAACTGACAGTGATATTATTGACTTGAATTTCAGTCAGCAGGTCACCCAATTCGACCTTGATACTACGTCACACCTCTTTATTTGCATTCAGCTTCACTGGCTAAGTCAGGTGCCAAGGGCTGGAGGTGTGGACCTCCTCAAGCAGACTTGGCAGACAAGCTGTTTGTCCAGAATCTTAAAATTTATTTGGTTAAAACTTTTGGAGACAAAGACACTGTGAGACTCTTCAAGTATGTATATATGGCAAGCAGGGGACACATTTGTGTTTTAAAATCATATTCAAGTAGGGATACCATAAAAATATTTCTTACATAGTGCACCCCTGTCCCAAGAATAGTATAGCTAGTATTTAATCAATTAGTTACACTGTTATACATTTTTATGAGCACACATGTGGGTGTTTTCTTCACAGAGTTGATGTATTTTCTGGTCCCACCCTCAGTGATCTTTATTTGTGCATCATGACTATAATGTCAGAGGAATCTCTTCTTTCTCTCATAAAAGGCCAGACAGAAATAATTAACATTCAGGAAATGACTCAAGCCTGTGCAATGGTGAGGATGCTGTTCAAAGGAAATGACTAGGGATGACCGGTTGAATAGGAGGGCTAAATAAATCAGGGTGGGTTTCATGCACGTGTTTGTGATCCACCATGGAAGTTGTGAACCATGTATGGAAATGAAAAATGGCAGCTTCTATCTGGAACCCTTTTCATCCAAAGGGAGAAGGAAATGTTTTATTAGTTTGTGCAATGAGTGTTTAAAAGTGAAGAAATCTTTAATGGTCATAACAATAAGAATATTGTCAATAAAATAAACTAGGATTTGAAAAGATACATGCAATCGGAATACTTCACAACAAGAAATTGAATATTTTTGAAAATAGTTCAGTTGAGACATAAACACTTACCTGTTACCATAGCCAGATTGTGTTGGAGTTCCTTGCTTCAAACTACATTCTCTGTTCTCTGTGAAGAATAGTTACATGCATTTAATGGATTCACTGTCCTCACTAGATGTTAAAGGATTACTGATAACATACACATTTAGTGTATTCTGGTCACAACATTGTGTGTCTTCTTTCATGTCAGCTGATTGCGCTCTCACCAACAGCATAGCTCCTTGTTGGCTCCCTGGGTGAACTACAGAATAAATGCTAATCAAATCAGATTTGGCTACAGGTTCATGCATCTTTTCCTCTTTGTAAGGTGTTTTTCTGTTATTCTTAACTTGAGGCATTTGGTCTGCTGCTTTAAAACAAAAGGGCTCTGGTCCAGTTTACTCCCAGGAGAAAATGGAGGGAGAGAGAAAGAGAGAGACAGAATAACACCATGTAGCTTGTTGGGCTCATTTCTCAACGCTATTTTATAGGAGGGGGGGTGGGGTCAGGATAGTTAACTAGTGGCAGGCGTTCAGACCAGGTTCTGCTCTGACTTCAAACAGGGAATATTATGGGTGTGCACACTCACAGGATATTGCACTGTAAGGCAGTTGAACAAGGCTGTGTTGCAGAGAGGAGACTTTGTATTGGGCCCATTAGAGCTCTAAACCGATACTAATGAAGCCGTTTCCTGTACAAACGGAGGGACTCAAGGGAAACAAGCTTTAGCTTTTAATAAGGCCCTTTCCAATCCCAGTTAAGATGGTGAATTTTTTATCTGGGTACTGAGTGGGTTGCCACTGGTTCCAAGTAGAACCTCCCTTTGGAAAAGTTAATTACGCATGATTAATGGAGTGTTTTCCTTCCAATGATATCTGTGACAGCACAAAGCTGTCGTAAGGCTTGTCAAGCCCAATTCGAGCTGAATAAGTACTTATGTGATCGCATGTGATGGGCCTCCTCTCACCAGCACCAGGCCTCATCAATCAAGCCCTGCTGCTCGCAGTAGTGGGAAATTGGTCTATCAGCGCAGCTAGCCCACCACCCCTTCACCGCCACTGCCACCACCGCCACCGTCACCTCCCTCCCTCCCTCCCCATTCAATCAGGCCTGGGGCTACAATGCTTCTTTAGCTCTTACTTCTGACCAGCGCAGGGGTCACGGGGGGGAAAGTGGGAGCCAGAGCCGAGCCCATCCATTACAGCTCTTGTTTCTCTCGGTGGCAGCCGGACGACAAGATTCTATTAGGAGCTCCGTCTATTCAGCACTGAGATTACACCAGGGCCCTCTCTTCAAGCACACCTCACCACCAACCCCTGAGCACTCACCAAAACCCTATACTTAACTTGGAGGCCTTATAGCCCCCTCTACAGCCACTGTCTCACTCCCATTCTACCCTCTTTATTTCAGTATTCCCTTTGTAGTCTTTTCCTACACAGTGACAATAATCACAGAGAGAAAGAAGTAAACAGAAAACAAAACAGAAAGCTGGAGGAGAATGAGAGCAGACACTTCTACATTGACCTGCTTCTTGTTCGGATGTGAACAGTCTGCCTCTCTGGGCAAAATTTCGCCAAGGACTGCCACACAGACTAACTGTGAACACATACAGACTCCGAAGCTGTAACCAGCTCTCCATCTCAGGCCGACATGTAGCTCCAGCACATGGCTAAGTATAAACACACTGAGATGGGTAACATCCCAAACACAAGCTGACACCAGTTCAAACTGCCATTCTTGCAGTGTTTGAGAAGCTCGTTTGTCTCCTCCGGCTTGAAGAGACTCTTAATTTACTTATTATGTGTTGGCACTTGAGAGAGAAAAAGAGAGGGGAGAGCTGCTGGGGTCATGCCCCAGCTTGGATTGATGGGGGTACTTCCTGTGAAGGAAAAGAGGGAGATGGTACTCTTGTCAAACAAACAGAAATTTAATTCTTCTCTTTCTATGAGGATGTCTGCAGTATGTACCATCTCTCAATTATGAATTACCTCCACCCATGTCTTGTAAACAAAAACGGTGAAGGAATCCATCAGGAAAGAAGGGGGAAGGATGCCAAGGTGATATGTTCTCTCCTTCTACCAAGAGTCTCTTGCTTTTATAGTCACTGGCTAACTTGCCTCTACTGGGTGTGGACTGACTTTTGCCTTTATGACTTTATAACAAAGTGTAAGAAAGATTCCTCTGAAATGTTGGTCTATATAGACAGATCAGCATTACAGAGTTGCTTCAGAGTTTTCCGCTGCATGTCCATGATGCAAATCTTCTCCACATCAAAAATGAGCTCCAAAGGGGAGATTTTGTAACTATGGAGGGCATTGGAATACAATTGTCAATGTCATGTTTAAGAAAGCACTTTGAGAAGATTTAAGCTACGTGACATGGTGCTCTGTCGTGCTTGAAGTAGCCATCTAATGATTGGCTCACTGTGGTCGTAAAGGGATGGTCAGCAGACATTTCTTTAATCAGTGTTTCTCCAGTTTTGGTGAGCCTGTATAAACTGTAACCTTAGTTTCCTGTTTGTAGCTGAAAGGAGTGGCTCCTGGTGTGGTCTTCTAGTGTTGTTGCCCTTCTGATTCAAGGTTTGAGATGTGTGTTCAGAGATAGTATTCCAAAAATCTTAATTGTAAAACTGGGTTATTTGAGCATTTCTAACACCATCAATCATTCTGCCCAACCTCCTGCCTAATTTCCTTACTGCCATCATTAAAACATTTTTGTCCAAACATTTACCACACTCTGGATGTTTTTTGCCTTTTTTGATCATGGTAAATGGGTTGTACTTGCATAGTGATTTATTTAATCCAGAGCACCCGAAAGTGCTTTGCACTACATTCAGCCATTCACACACACATGCTGATGATGATAAGCTACAGTACATTTTCACAGTGCTGCCACAGGGACATGCAGTCCGACAGTCCAACACCATAAATGCCATACAATTGGTACCACCGGGCAGGCAAGTCAGGTGAAGTATCTTGACTGAGATGGACAGAGCTCGGGTTTGAACCGACAACCCAACAGGACAAAAACGTACCTCCTGAGCCACCCACACCATCCATCCATTATCTATACCCACTTGTAGTTGCAGGGTTGCAGGGGGGCTGTTGCCTATCTCTAGCAGTCATTGGGAGAGAGGCAGGGTACACCCTGGACAGGTCGCCAGTACATCGCAGGGCATTTTTTCTGACCATTCTCTTTAAACCCAATAGAATGTTATGTGTGAAAATCTCAGTAGATTACCAGTTTTTAAAATAATCAGACCACACCGCCTGACATTAACAATTATTCCACATTCAAAGTTATTTTTAAATCCATTTCTTCTCCATTCTGATGATAGATTTGAAAAAGCAAGTTGTCGTTTAGCATGTTAGCTGCTTAAATGCATTAATGTAAATTGCAGCCTTGTCATTGGCTGTTAGTATTTATGTTAGCAGGCAATTCAACAGTGCATAATACAGTAGTAAGAACATGTATTTCTGCAAGCAGATGAGGATGAGGGTTTTAGAAATATAAGACAAGACATAGGAAAATGAACGGGATAAAGGCAAATGAATGAAATAAACATGAAGGGACGAAAAATGGGTTAAAGTCATAGAAGAGATGTCTGTTTATCCTAGTCAAGGAGAGGGCACACAGGGTGGGGCCACATGTGGTTTACAATCCCACAGCTCTGCTGTATGGTTTGGAGTTGGCAGCCAGCATATGTTTTAATAGGAACGGAATTCTTCTTCAGTGGCACCGTAATCAGCACCAACTTCCTCCGATTCAGGAGCTGCAGGCCCAGCTCTCTGCATCTTTTGTTTCAGCCAGGCTCCGCTGACAGCACAGAGGAAACCGCCAACCGACAGTCCGAAGAGATGTTGAATGTGCATAAACAGTGTATCCAGGGAAAAGGAGCTGAAAAGAGTGAGCCTGACAAACTTCAGTCTCTCTAATGTGTCTGTGTGTTGATGGGTCTTCATGCCATCTGCACACATATATGCACACTATATTATTTGTCTTGGCAGAGTTTTGCCCACATCGTCAGCCTCTCCCAAGGGAAAACACGCAAAACGAGAGTGAAAGAGGTTGTTTAAGAATACTCCGCACACTAGCTGTCAGGCCAGTCATCTCCAGCTGCCTGGCTGAGACTTTTGTCTTTGTTAAATGTTGTGTGACAATGAGATTTTCCAAAGTGCCATCTAGATAAAGAAGTGGATTGAGAGAGAGCACACAGGGGGGAGAAAAGGGGAGACTTCAATATGAGCTGAGATGGTCTGGTCATAGTCCAGCAGCTCTTCATCACCACTACAGCTGCAGATATATCTTCTCTCTGTGTCTGCTGCACACACACACACATACAGACCTTCATCACTTTGTCTCACACTGTGCAAATCCACGTTCCTTAAAACTGCCCCCATCTCAATAACACACACACACGCACTCACGCACACACACAGAGAGAAATACACCTCTATTCCATCAACAGAGCTCTAGATCTTCGATCGATCCTCTCAGCGCACACAGCTGCCGGCAGACACCTGCAGGTGATTGATCCCCGAATCAGTCCCTCACAACTCCAGTGCTATAAAACCCATAACAACCCATCATAAAAGCTGATTTATCTTCACCTGGTGCTGGGCCTCAGGGTTAGAATATTAACCCAAAAGTGTGTGACACTAGACTGATTGGTTTGGAATTGAATAAAACTTGGTGAGCATTGATCAACATATCTGATGGTTAAAAACCAAGTTGGACAACTGAGACTGTATCGTATAAAGCTCTCCTTGAGAAACATACCAGCAGTCATAGGAGAGTTTTGTTGGCCTCAGTGTGTCTGTTTTAATGTTTGTATAGATTTCTGTTTATTAAAACTAAATTTAGTGTTAACATTTAATGGTGTCAAACAGAACCTAACTAAAAAAAAACTATAACTTAGTTTAGAGTAAACGTTGGTTGAAGTTTTTTAGATGTTCCCCTTGGTGATGCACACATAAAAGCTCCAAGAAATGCTATATTGGAAAAATACGCAATAACTAACACATAATGGAGTTATCCATATTTACACAACCATCATTTCCCTTCTGTGTTTGAATTGCTTTTTGAAAATGATTTGTGTCCATGTATGTATTTTAGTAGGAAGAACATGCCCAAGCCTTATTGTAATGAGAGCTCTGGCTGAGAGCGATGTTTGGGGGGGGTGTTTCTGGAAGGATCATCAGCAAATGCCATGTATTCAGTAGAGCAACTTGCACTGTAGTTAAATATAATCCCGGTGTAACTCAGAGGCCTCTTTGATGCCATTGAAGCTTTTAATGGGAGCCACTCTATGTCCCTGTGTTTTGTGAGAGCGGCTTCTTTTTAAAGTTGTTGCAAATGCTGCTCTCTGAGGTAAATCCAACTTAACTCACATATATAGTGATGTTGGAAATCTTGTGAAGCTTTTAAGAAGTCTACCAGTGGATGAATGAAACAAAAAAACTCAAATAATACAAAGCAAATATTTAAGGAAGTGAAAACTGATCTGCTAGTAAATATGTTTAAGTGACACAAGTATTTGATTTTGCAAGACTGAATGTTAATTTGTGTTATCAGTCAATAGGATAGTAATTAAAAAGGGTAAAGAAACATCCACCTCTAAAGACCAGACAATATATGATATTGAATTCAGAAGAATTATGATATTCAGAATAGGGATGGGCATAATTAATCGACGATCGATTAATTGATCATTAAGAATTTCATCGATTACATTTTTTTTACCGATCAATTAACACATGTTCTGTTGCGTGGTGTGAGTTTTGAAGGAATGCAATTAATTTTGCTATGTGGCAGTATTTAAACACTTTACCACACGAGGGCGATGACTGAAAATAAAACCCACAGGCCGACTCAGTTTCTTGCCAGTTTCTGTGTATTTCAAAAGTAGCATTGTCATGAAGAGGTCACAGCAAAGTGTGGCGAGGGACCACTTTGACTAAAAAAACAAAGTCTCGGTTCACTGCCAACATTGCGAAGCTGTGTATAAGTCCTTGAACGCACTTCCAACCCTGGTTAGAAGGGGAGCATCCTGCTCTTGGTCTCAACCTAGCATCAAGTCGGTGTTAGAATGGAGGAGCCGAGATGCAGAACGAGCAGAGAAACTTACTCACCGATTACTTTCTGAGGGAGGCTCCGCCACCCCTGGATTGCACCCCTACAGACTGGTGGAAAATGAATTAAACAAGATTCCAGAGGCTTGCCAAGTTAGCACGGAGGTGTGTGTATCACAGCGACGTCTGTCCCCTCACAGCAGGTGATCTCGGCGCTGCAGGTCAGACGCGACAGCACCCTGATGACCGTCAGTCTGCTCACCAGGCTGCTTTTTGTTCTGACCCCAGCGCATGTTAACATGCTCATCTTTCTCAACAAAAATCTGTAGACTGGTGCTAAAGTTGTATATAAGTTACAGTTTCTTTTGTTTTTGTCTTTTTTACTCTGTTAATGAGCCTAATTCATTGTTAGGTACGCTGATCTCTCTCATCCTCTTTCTCGACTCTTTTTGCCATATGTAACACAAAACTATCAGACCTATAAGTAGGCTATGGGGATGGCTAGCGTGACATCACGACATCACTTCCGGGTCCAACCCGCCGCTGCTCCTAATGTAAACACAATGGCGGTTACCAAGGTTGATTCTTTTAAATGACTTAATCATGTAAATTATTACTTAAATCTCATAAATTATTTTAATCTTCTAAATTATAACTAATTCTCCTAAATTACTTTATTTTTGTAAGTGAGTTTATTTTCGTAAAATATGACTTTTCATAAATAACTACCATAATTTTCAGACTGTTGAGCAACCTTTTTCCTTCTAGCGCCATTGAGTGGTTGTGGTGACGGGGTAAGCCGTATTGCGTCATTTCCTGTTGTCACTGCTGTGGTCCGTGGAGCTGTTTTGGTGTTCAAACGCTCTTGAATTGATCTTATTTTCTCTGTGCTGAGGCTTTTCTAAGTTATTTTAACACACAATCACACTAAAACACACATTTTGTGGTGGTGTACTTTACGTTTTGGGAACTCCTCGTGTTTCACACAGTTTTTCTTTGGGTGGAAGGTCTCGCTAGCTCAGTTAGCTTAGCTTCATTGCGGCTATGGCTACTCTTCTTTCTCCTGTCTCTAACTCTTCTCTTCTCTCTTGCTCTCTCTGTCAGATGTTTAGTTACTTCCCTGCCTCCTTTAGTGATAATGGTAACTGTAATAAATGTAATATTTTTGTAGCTTTGGAGGCGAGGGTATCAGAATTAGAAGCACGGCTCCGCGCTGTTGAAAAACCAGCAGATAGCCGAAGCCCATTAGCCAGCGCGGAGCCAATAAGGATAGAACCCCCTAGCTGTCCTCCGGTAGAGCCCGCGCAGCCGGGACCTCTAGGCGGCTGGGTGACTGTACGTAGGAAGCATAGTTCTAGGACCCAGCCCCCGGGCCACCACCAACCGGTCCGCGTTTCTAACAGATTTTCCCCGCTCAGCGACACACCCGCTGAGAAGCCGGCCCTGGTAATTGGCAGCTCCATAGTCAGAAACGTGGCATTAGAGACACCATTGACCATAGTCAAATGCTTGCCAGGGGCCAGAACGGGCGACATCAAATCCAACCTGAAACTGCTGGCTAAAAATAAGCGTAAATACAGTAAGATTGTTATTCACGCTGGCGGTAATGACACCCGGTTACGCCAATCGGAGGTCACTAAAATTAGTGTTGCTTCGGTGTGTAAGTTTGCCAAAACAATGTCAGACTCGGTAATCTTTTCTGGTCCCCTGCCTGATCGGACCAGTGACGACATGTTTAGCCGCATGCTGTCATTCCATCAATGGTTGTCTAGGTGGTGTCCTGCAAACGATGTGGGCTACATTGATAACTGGAGAACTTTTTGGGGAAAACCTGGTCTGATCCGGAGAGACGGCATCCATCCCACTTTGGATGGAGCAGCTCTTCTTTCTAGGAATATGGCCGAATTTATTAATCCTCCAAAACACTGACAACCCAGGGTCCAGACCAGGAAGCAGAGTCGTAGTTTAACCCACCTCTCTGCTGCTTCTGTACTGTTACCCACCCATTACCCTATAGAAACAGTGTCTTGCCCACGGCCAAAATTAAATGGATTAAAAGTTAAGCCAACAAAAGCAAATTATGGAAATCTCATAAAAATAAATACAACTTTGACTGAAAATAAATCTATTAAATGTGGTTTATTAAACATAAGATCTCTCTCCTCAAAGACTTTGTTAGTAAATGACTTGATTTGTGATAATCACATTGATTTCCTTTGTCTCACAGAAACCTGGTTGCAGCAGGAGGATTATGTCAGTATAAATGAGTCAACTCCTTCCAGTCATTTAAATTTTCACATTCCTAGAAATACTGGGCGAGGAGGAGGAGTTGCAGCCATTTTCCGTTCTGATTTACTAATTAGTCCCAGACCAATTGATAGCTACAGTTCTTTTGAGCATCTAACCCTTAATTTTCCTCATCCAAGTTGCAAAACATTAAGACCATTTTTGTTTGTGGTTTTGTATCGTACACCAGGCCCTTACTCTCAATTCTTGGATCAGATCTCACATTTTTTATCTGATATAGTATTAAATACTGATAGGGTTATTATAGTGGGGGACTTCAATATTCATGTGGATACTGAAAGTGATAGCCTAAATGCAGCCTTTAATGCTATTTTAGACTCAATTGGCTTTACTCAAAAAGTACAGGGATCGACCCACTCAGGTAAACACACTTTGGACCTTGTACTGACACACGGTATTGAGTGTGAGGAAATAACAGTCCACCCACATAACCCGGTCCTGTCCGACCACTTCTTGATAACTTTTGAATTTACTTTAACTGACCATCTTAAATCTGAAAGAAAATTTCATTATAGTAGAACTTTATCAGACAATGCTGTAACAATTTTTAAAGAATCTGTACCATTCTTACTTTCCTCAGTGTCTCAGAGTAACACAGTGGATGGCAGCAATTCTATATCTAACCCATCAGAAATTGATGGTCTGGTTCACAGCGTTACGTCCTCATTGCGTTTGGCATTAGATAGTGTAGCCCCATTAAAAAAGAAAGTGGCTAGCCATAGGAGGCTGACTCCTTGGTTTAACGCAGAGTTGCGTACTTTAAAGCAGAATACTAGGAAGTTGGAGAGAAAATGGCGCTTTACACATCTAGAGGATTCCTATTTAACCTGGAATAACAGTCTACTGCTGTATAAAAAGACCCTTCGACAAGCTAGAACAGCATATTTTTCATCATTAATAGAGGCGAATAAAAACAATCCTAGGTTTCTTTTTAGTACAGTTGCCAAACTTACACAGAGTCATAGCTCTGTTGAGCAAACTATTCCCCCGGCTCTTAGCAGTGATGATTTTATGAGATTCTTCATAAATAAAATAAATTTTATTAAAAATAAAATCATTGGCACCCTCCCAAACATGATTACTTCTTCCTCAGTAAATGAGTCAGTATCGGAAAGAACTGTAGAATCTCAGTATTGCTTAGGCTGTTTTGATTCAGTCGAGCTTTCAGAATTATCAAAAATATTAGCCTCATCTAAATCTTCAACTTGTATTTTGGACCCAATCTCAACCAAATTATTTAAAGAAGTGTTCCATTTGGTTCCTGGCCCCATTTTGGATATGATGAATCTATCCTTAGTAAACGGATACGTACCACAGGAATTTAAAATAGCTGTAATTAAACCTTTACTCAAGAAACCTTCCCTTGATCAAGATGACTTAGTGAATTACAGACCTATATCTAACCTTCCTTTCTTATCCAAAGTCCTTGAGAAAATAGTTGCTAATCAAGTCTGTGAACATCTAAACAGTAACGAGCTGTTTGAAGAGTTTCAGTCAGGTTTTAGAGCTCATCATAGCACTGAAACAGCACTGGTGAAGGTTACTAATGATATTCTCATGGCCTCAGATAATGGACTGGTGTCTGTTCTGGTTTTGTTAGATCTCAGTGCTGCTTTTGACACAGTCGATCATAATATTCTCTTAGAAAGGCTTGAACATGTTGCAGGGATCAAAGGAACAGCACTAGGCTGGTTTAAATCATATTTGTCTGATAGATTCCAGTTTGTTCATCTAAATGATAAATCATCTTCACTCTCAAGGGTTACTTGTGGAGTTCCACAGGGTTCTGTCCTTGGACCAATTCTTTTCACCATATATATGCTTCCAATTGGTAGAATCATTAGACAGCATGGGATAAATTTCCACAGCTATGCCGATGATACACAACTATATTTATCCATAAATCCTGATGAACCCAGTCAGTTAGGTAGATTACAGGCATGTCTGGAAGACATAAAAGCATGGATGACCCTAAACTTTTTGCTTTTAAATTCTGACAAGACAGAAGTTGCTGTCTTTGGACCAGAAGTTCTTAAACAGAAACTGATTAGTCAATCACTTCATCTGGATGGCATTAAATTGTCCCCCAGTAATAACGTAAAGAACCTCGGCATTATTTTTGACCAAGACTTGACATTTAAATCCCATATTAAACAGGTTTCTAGGATTTCTTTCTTTCACCTCCGGAATATTGCTAAAATTAGAAACATCCTGTCCAGGAGTGATGCTGAGAAACTAGTCCATGCATTTGTTACCTCAAGGCTGGACTACTGTAATTCTTTACTATCAGGAAGTCCACAAAATGCCATTAAAAGCCTTCAGTTGATCCAAAATGCGGCAGCAAGAGTTCTGATGAATATTAAAAAGAGAGATCACATTTCTCCTGTTTTAGCTTCCCTTCATTGGCTCCCTGTTAAATCCAGAATAGAATTTAAGATCCTTCTTCTTACATACAAAGCCCTTAATAATCAAGCTCCATCATACATCAGAGATCTAATTGTTCCATATGTTCCTAAAAGAGCACTTCGCTCTCAGACTGCAGGTTTACTTGTAGTTCCTAGGATCTCTAAAAGTAGAATGGGAGGCAGATCTTTTAGTTATCAGGCTCCTCTCCTGTGGAACCAGCTCCCAGCTTTAGTCCGTGAGGCAGACACTCTGTTTACTTTTAAGGCCAGGCTTAAAACTTTCATTTTTGATAAAGCTTATAGTTAGAGTGGCTTAGGTCATCCTGAGCTATCTCTGTAGTTATGCTGCTATAGGCTTAGACTGCTGGAGGACAGACTTACCAATTTTCTTCACTCTGCTACTTCCTTTTCTCCTACGACTCTCCAGTTGTATTACAGTACATTCTGTTATTTCGACTGTTAACTTTGTTTTCTCTCAGTGTTTTTCTCCTCATCGAAGATATACCTGGTCTGGTATCCTGCTTGGCTGCAATGCCCTGTTGGACGGGGGTCATCGACTGGGATGATCCTCTCAGTAACTGAACATCCACTGTGTCCTGTTATCAACTTTTTACTTTCTGTAACATAGAAAGTTCTCTTATATCGGATCTTCTGTTCCTTCTGTGTTCTGCTCTGTCTTCTCAAACCCCCAGACGGTCGTGGCAGATGGCCGCTCCTACTGAGCCTGGTTCTGTTGGAGGTTTCTTCCTGTTAAAGGGGAGTTTTTCCTCTCCACTGTCGCTACATGCTTGCTCAGTATGAGGGATTGCTGAAGGATTGCTGTGGTTGGAAATCTGCCCAACCTCACGCCAATGACTGACGCAATCTGCTGGGATTCCTTAAATAGGAAACTTTTTAACTGATTGGAATGTTTGTATAATTGTATTGAAATGACTTCTTGTTAAGTGCCTTGAGATGACATCTGTTGTGAATTGGCGCTATATAAATAAACTGAATTGAATTGAATTGAATGAGCCCCACCAGCTACATTTGAAAAGAAAGTACATTTTGTTCATATATATGCCGCACTGAATGTAAACCAGATGTTTTCATGTTGTAACGTGAGATATTTACACAGAAAGACGGTAGATGGAAGATGTCTTTTTTTATTACCTCTGCCAGGAGGTAATGTTTTCGTGCCCAATTATCTGTCTGTTAGCAACATAACTTAGGAAGTTATGGATGGATTTTGATAAGATTTTAAGGAAATGTCAGCAATGGGAATAGGAACAAGTGTTTCCATCTTGGGGTTGATCCGACATGAAGCGCTTATTCATCCACCGACCGGCTGTGCTAAACTCCACTCCTGCCCCGTGTCAAAGAGCTCACAAAGCGGCATCCCTCGCGCAGCAGCACCGAATCTCTGCTCTCCGCTGAACAGACATTTTATTGGTAAAGTACAGAATATTAGAAATATAACAACATGGTGATGGGGGGGATGAGTGGCCCTGGCGGAGGTCTGTGCTCTCCGAGTGTTCTACTATACTATATATATATATATATATATATATATATATATATATATGGAAATGTTTTCTGTTTTCTGTTTTTATTTTTTATTATTTTTATTTTTGGATTTTAATGTCTCATTTTGTCTTGATTGTACAGCGCCTTTTTTTAACTTTTGGTCATCTTGAAGGACTTTATAAATAAATTGACAGATTAAACTAGTAAATGACAACTTTATTCTCATAAATATTGACTTTAATCTCTTTTATTTTATGTGGCCCCACTCCATCATAACAGCAACAGGTAACGTTATTTCGGCTAAGGCTTAGTGCAAATACTGGCGCTAGTCCACACTTTTAAAGAGATCCAGCTTATTGTATCAGTTTAAGCCATCTCCTCCTCTTGTTTCCGTCCAGAGGAAAGCGGCAGTAACATATCGTTTTATTGGCATAATTTATTTTATTGCAACACGGGACACAGCACTGCACCATTGCTGCCGCGATTTGGTTTGGACACGGAAGTGACGTTTTCGGCTACGATGATGTAGCCACTAGCCATTCGCATTATATTTTTTTTATTAAGTTATTGTTTAACATGACTTTTTTTTTTGGGAGAAGAAACAAAATATGAGCGTCAGTTGTGTTAATGAGTAGCATCTGTTAGCTGTCGGCTCCGCTGCTTATAGCGCATATTTTCTTTGTGCAACTACCTTGAATTAATTCCATTTAACCTCCACAAGAGGTGTCCCACTTGTAATGAAGATCTCAATGAGGAAACACGCTAATTTTCTATTCTCACTGCATTTTAATATAGTCTATGAACACTGAATTTTAATATAAAAATATCAATGATTTATCGAAAATCGATTGTTAACACTCCCGATGATCGATGAAGACAGTTTAATCGAATGCCCATCCCTAATTCAGAAGGTATTCAGGAGGACAGTGAGAAAAACTAAATATCGCTATATTCTTTCTTTTGACAAAGGATTTACAAATTCCTATAAAACTACTTAATATTTCATAAATAAAATAAAGGCTTCATGATTCTAAAATATTGTAACCAAATGTGTGCTCATTCTCAAACTACCTAGTTCAGATTTTATGATCATTATTTTAAAGCATTTTAGAATTTGAACTGAAGATGATTAAAACAGTCTTTTGCTTTAGCAACATTGTAAAGTTCCACAGCATATGCTAATCTTGGCAATTGAAGGTCAACCAAAAGTTTTTGATTGTAACGTGATAAATTTATATTATGAAATCCATTCTGATAATAATAGTTTACACTTACTTAATGATTAATTGGCACTTGCTTAAAACAGTCACATTTGGCAAGACAAAATTCATTTCGACTAGAATTGTTGTAGCCATGAGATTTCATTACAAAACAATAATTAAGTACAAGCTCTCTGTGTTATATTCAAAGAACAAGAATAACTTAAGGTATGATCATTGCTTATGCATGTTTCTAGATGTATTGATACACAAACAAACCAGAAATGGCAGGCTTTCGAAATTCAATATACTCATAAAGTCATACCTTAATCAAGAGTCAGACTATTTAGGGACAAATTTATTTAAATCAAAACCCTTGTAAAAACTATACAAAAGCATGTTGTTGTCTGTGAGGTAACAAACATGGAAAGATCAAAAATGACTCTTAAATGTTCAAGCTAATAATTTTGCACAACCAAGTCATAGCTGTAACCTAGGATCTGAAGTAAATTTTCTTCTGAGGATTTCAACCAGAATTCCTGCATTTTAAGGCTCCTCTGAGCTGGGAAACAGGTGTTAAAGTCCTTAGCAGTAGTTACTGGAAATATTTAACAGGAGTCACGCCAGGTACTGCTAGTGAAGGTTCATACACAAATCTCACTTACTATAACAACTTCCAGCTATGAACTATTTCATTTTTTTCACAGTATATTTGCTATTTACGTAGATGATCACTTAGAGCAGGTGTTTTCAGTCTTCTTTGCACAAAACATGTTATCATTGTCTCTTTGCAGTTTTGGCCACATCTACAGATCAGTTCTATGAATATTTGTTTGTTTTCATGTTTTTCTATTTTGTCAACTGCAGACAATGTGAGCCATTTTTTTCTTATAAAAAACTATGAAACGCTACTGTGAAGTGTCAGAGCATTTATGAGCAACATTGTTGTTCATCAGCTTTTAACAGAATGCCATCTCTTTACATTTTTAATCCTCTGTCCTCCAACATTATATCAGTAGGTTTTTGCCTTTTTTCAAGGACAGTTTTTCTGTTGTGACTGAACCAATATGGTGCTGTTGTGTCCTGCTCCACTCAGCTAGCATATCGTCTTTGTCTGACACTCACTATCATTAAAATATTAGCCCTCCAATTGGACACGGAGAATAAAGGGGAAGTTGTCACACTATTACTGAAAAGACCTACCTTTAAACTTGAGAAGAGAACTCAATAAATGTAATAAATGTGCGTCACTTGAACATCTGAAGGGTCCGTGCAACACTTTACCTATCTGACATCAAATAAAGGTCTTTTAAAGATGATATCTGTTAGCACCGTAGAGCCAATTTGTTCTCCCTGTGGCAAAAGGCAACATGCTCTAATTACGTCCCTGTTTCTCCACTGCAAGGCTAAAGTGAGTTGTTTGAGTTTCCACCCTGTCTCTGTATGTATAGGACCTGCATGCCCGCTGAATTTATGCTTGGAAAACGTGACCTCTTGACTCTTGTGCAGCTTTATCGCACCCAGAAGCCCACATACAGTGCATGCCTCTGTGCTGAGGCTTTACAAAGGAAGTATCTACGATTACCAAAGCCTACGTACGTCACTGATACCACTCACCGTTCACTTTACCTCTCCAGCTTTTCATCTTTACATTATGTTTTCCATTTTTCCATCCATCAAGTTGTAAAGTGAGAGAAAATGCTATGAGCATATCAAGCTGCTGAGTTTGTGTGACACTTGAGTGAGTTTGTGCAGAAGTCTAAAACATCTGTTTTGATATCACCTTTGTGCGTCAGTGAATTTTTTTGAATGTATATAAAATGGCACCTCTTAAGAAAATGTACTGTATATAAAGTAATTGCAGTTGCTTAGTCTCACAATACATTTTTAGAAAAAATGCCTGTATCATAAGTAACAGCAATGGTTAATACATTTTATGTTGCCGTTAACACAATATAAACGCAGGATTTTAAGGTAAAAAGCCTACTAATTAATAAAGAACTGCATCGAAGAGTGCCGTCTTTGTTTCAACAAATCTCCATAATAACCATAAAATGCTATCCATGCACAGAAGGAAAAGCCTTTTCAGCCCTACCATCTCGAAAGTAAGCATGTTAAATTTGCTAAAACTCGTGGAAAAGCACCTTGTGCAAACTGTAAAGTATGGTAAAGGATTTGCTATGCTGTGGGCTTGTTTCACTTCCTAAAACCCTTTAAGGATTCACCCTGAATGCATGGCATCATTGACTCCTAAAATACAGAGACATTTTAAATAAATAGTGTATATGGTGCAATTTCACAGAAAAATTCAAATGTGTTTCCATTGGTTCTTTCAATAGGGCAACCATCCAAAACATAAGACCAAACACAGAGATGGTTTAAAAGACCCATAGTACACCTAATTCTATCTCTGTCTCTGGGCATAAATCTTATAAATCATTGGGTGCGACCTGAAGTCAAGATTATCAGGACTCTTGGCTATCTGGAGACATCATGCATGGAGGAAGGCCAAAAATAGCTCTCTATCCTCTAACCTTGTGAAATGTTAAAGATGACTAAGTGCTATCACAAGTGTATTAACGTCATCTAGCGTGGCACTGGAAATTTTAAAAAGAAAGCGATCATTTGTAAACATGACATCTTGTTTCAAAAAATTGTTGCGTTTAAGATAAAGGTTGGATTTGAAGAAAATATTTTACAGTGTAAGATTATCTATCCATCCATTATCTATACCGTCTATCCTTTGTAAGGTTGCAGTTGGGGGGGGGGGTCATTGGGCGAGAGACGGGGTACACCCTGGACAGGTTGCCAGTCCATCACAGGGAGACACATGACACACAGGACAAACAGCATGCATCCCCACACTCATAAGGGCAATTTAGAGAGACCAGTTAACCTAACAGGTCATGTTGAACTGATTAACCCAGTGTAAGACACTGTTATGGCAAAAGAATTATTGTATTTAAAGAGTTTTTACAAATCTTTACCAGGGATTGCCAATACTTGTGAGGCTTATACTCCAAGATATTTGCCATGACAGTTTTTCTTTTTTATGTATTTTTGCAGAGTTTCTGATGTATCTATTGACTAAAGTTCTCTCATGAAAATGAATGAGAAAGAAATTATGATTCAAGAATAAATAAATCTCAATTTTCCATTTTATAAATGGCCTAGTGGCTATTGCAAAATCTATGATCATTTGTACCAATTTGAGAGCGTTGATAAAACAATTTATTGTTATTTTGTAATTCTGAAAATGAAAACGTTGAAATAAATCAACTAGGCCTATCTGGCTACTCTACTATTATTTGCGATTATAGAGATGTTTGTGGAGGTCTGCAAGAGGTTTTCAAAGGGCAGAGACAGACAAAAGGACCGTGTGCTAATTCAGCAAACACGGCAGGCTTGTTCCTGAAAGGCCGCTGAATTTGTCAAGAAATCATCCCTCTCTGCGACTCTGCCGGAATGCCTGGCTGACCTCCGGCAAATGAAAATAATCCAAAGTAATTAGAAGTGAGCCGCTCTGGTCCTGAGGGCCCCCGGGCGGCCGGGTAAACATGGCGGAGGGTCCGGGAGGGGCCAACTGCAGCAACAGCAGCAGCAGCAGCAGAGAGCAAGAGAGAGAAACAGAGAGGGGGAGAAGGGGGTGCTGACCTTGTCCACATAAAGCAGTGATTTATGAAGTGCAGGCCACAGCAGCAGGGCTTCTGTCTTCTACCGCAATACCAAATTACCGAGGTGGAGATTAACACGCCGCTCACAACGGGCCCGCTTCCAGAGCCGAGGAAATTTTGTATTTACATTTTCTCCTTTCATTTCCTCTGCTGTGTTTTAATGCTAATTGGGATATGCGGACACCCAGTCTTATCCTTTAATATAGGGGCCTCGAGGTTGCACACTTAGCGCATTGTGAGCGCCTAGCGGCTGATGGATGTGCTAATTAAAGAATAAGTCGCAGAGTGTTGTGCAAACCGTTCGTTGTTGCGCTTTGAAAAAAGTTCCCAGCGCTTGATTGAGCCGCCCCACATTTAGGCAAAAAATCATAATAAAGCTGGCAGGGAAGTGGATGGAGGGAGAGAGTGCGCACAGACTCATGGTGGAGACTTAATGCAGCTTTTCGTCGGTGTCAACAGGAGGCCTGGCCATGAATAGCGGACCTATTTCATGTGGATTTGGCTGCGATATTTTTTCTTTCTTTCTTTTCATTCTCCATGAGGATGTGCAGGAATGCACCACGCAGGCCTTCGCCAGTGTTTCCACGGCCCCTATGCTGCAGCGGCATATACTACAGGCCCTGCAGCTCACTGCGCTGGGGTCAGTTTGCAACCCACGCGGGAATCACCCCCACCCCCCCCGTCTCTCTTCTCAGCCTGTCCCATCCAACTTCACCCAAATCATTTTGCGCACCAGACGATTGCTGCTTTAAAGCTTTCCAACGACTTAAAATACAAATAAAGACAGGGACCTTTTAACGCAGAACCTCGGATCAAGTTAAATAAGAAACGATTTGATCAAAACAATGCTCTGCATCCATGTATGGATTGCTGGAGGCGTTTTTTTCTTTCCTTTTTTTTTTTTTTTTTTGCGTGACCGAGCGCCTAAAATAAACAAGAAAAGCCGCAAGCAAAATAAGCATTTGAGATGTTCAACATCATTTGAAGAATTTCACAGCACTTTGAAGCCTCATCGTTTATCCCAGTGCAGCATGCTGTAAAGGAGTCCTGCTAAACAAGTATGAAATACTGAGCGCCCTGATACAGTCGGAACTAACGCACCCTGGAGCCTGCGTGCGTCTCCTTTGTATAATTCGTTGATAAACAGCTTTTTCACACCGACCAATTCAGCGCGTCAATATCGTGGTGACAAAGGCATGGCGTAACTCAGATAAAACTAGATCTGTTTCATCTGAGCACATCAGAATGTATGGGAGCGTGTATGGCGAACCTGAATCGGGAATTAGAGCGGTGCCACTGCGAATCGGTCTTCCGCCTCATTAAATGAACAAGAGTTTTAAATTCACCCCATCGGGTTTCTGCAGCTTCGCGGCGTCACGTTCGGGTGATTAGACGTTCGAGCACGTACAGCTGGATCTTTCATGTCCAATCTAACAATTTGACGCCTTGTTGCAGATGTTCTGCGCTTACAAGAAATAAAGTGTTAATTTCCTTTTGGATATCAGAGAGCTGCTTGTTAGAGTGGACTACAAACGGAGATATGGCAGCTGAAAAGAGGAAGAAGAAAGAAACCAATAGAGCTACTGACAAAATCAAAAAATCAAAAAATCTTTAATTCATCTTTTTTTGTTTTGGCTGTTTGGTAAGTTTAGTTAAAACTATTAGAAATTAACCTGAACCACAAAACTGTTGAGGGGTAAACCAGATACAGATAAGACACTGGTTGCTTTTTCCATGAGAACATACACAAAAAAAACTGTAAAGAAATTATTCTTTACCTCACCTCATTTTTTTTCAGTTTAGCCTCTATTTAAAATATTCATATTTTTCTTACGAATTTCAGATGCATATTTGTCTCATATGTTGCCCTCTGAAATCAGTTGTGCAAGCTAAGGAATAGAGATTGCAAACATCCATAGAAAAGAAGTGGTGTTTATTTGACTTTAACACCCACACCTCTAAGATCTGCCATTGTTTGGCATCAACCATCTCAGGGTGTCCGTGCTGAGGAAGCCTCATATGCTTTGATTTAATAAAAGAATTATTATTGTAGGATGTTTCAATGACGCACAATTCTTGCAATAAACAAGAAAACAGCCAACGCTTTTATTCCCTATCCATTTACATGTTAAAAATGATTGATTAACAGTTTAATCATTTTACTGTCTAACATTTAACACAGTTGAAAATGAGTGTTGACAGAGTAAATGCTATGGGTAACTTGTATGGGAGTAAAATACTGCTGTCTGGCCAGTGCAACAAGCATTTAAGTAAAGAAAAAAAAGTGTTCATGATTGAGTTTATTTTCTGTGGCTGTGATGACTGAATGCAATGATTGCCTCAGAGCAGCGACAAATTGAAACCAAACCATGAATGTATTCTGTATCACATTGTCATCTTCAGATGTTCGAATGCAGCACAGTATAGCATTTAAAGTTGCCGTTCAGTTGACCACGCCATCTCCTGACTGGGCCAAGAAGCGCAGCTCCTCCACAGGTTACCTCTCTATACCCTCTGTTGTACCACAAACCCTTCGTGTTTATCCTCAAACATTTCCTCCCTTTTTAAGGCAAAAAACAAAAAAGAAACGCCCGTCACACCTCTCTCCCCTATCAGAGATCCTCGATCAGACCCAGAGAGACCGCCGGAGCAATCTCTTTCCAAGATTACTTGTATTTAATACACAATGCATCATAAAACAAATCCCTCATCCTGACAGGAAGAAAATAGAACAGCTCATTCGACTTGAGCTTTCCCAATTTATGGCTAAATTAAAAAGGCTTCCAACAATGGACAAGTCGAGCAGAGGCAGGAAATCAATGACCGGGCGGACCGGGGGTCTCTCTGGCAGTTCTCAAGGAGCGCGGCACGATGGGAATCAGTGCCGGGGCCCCTGCCTTCTTTGAACATGATTTTTTTTTCCTGTCCTTACTGCAGATTTTTGCTCAATGCTTAAACAAAAAAGAGTGGGAAAAACAATGGGCATTATCTGGTATAGAAGGTCAATGTCACAGAGTGAGGAGTTATCCATCATCATCAGCCTCTCTCCAGTTTTATGGGCTCCTTAATAAACTCCCTGGCAAGGAGGATGTTGTTTTATTAATAGTATTACTTTCCCACACTGCTGTTGATTTGAGTTCCAACTTTAAATGACATTTAAGTAAAAAACAATCTCCACATTGCAACATTTTCATATCTTGATGAAACAAAACCAAGAATAAAGCAGTGTTTCTAATCTTAGTTTCATTCAGACCTTTTATCCGAGTGTTTTCTTTCAAGCAGGAAGATTAGATTATTTGAAAGAGTTCATTAACTTTTTGTGTTATGCTGTGAAGGAGAATAAAGAGGAGAATAAACTGCCAAGAACAAAAACAAAGCAGGTGATTAGGTCAATGTCTCCAAAAAAGTGGGTTCTAATGGTCTATATGGAGTTTCCTGGAGGTCTTTAACAGGAACACTTAAGTCTGTGGTTGTTAAATTGCTCCCCTGACACAAAAGGAGTTGGCTTTGAAATATGGTCCTCCTATTTTTCACCTCATCGTTGCATCCTGCATGTATGCATCCTTAGAAGAAGAAGAAGAAGAAGAAGAAGCTAATAGGAGGCAAAAATCAACAGTGACGTTCAAAATGGGGGACAAGGTGGGAGTATGACCACCTCTAGCCCTAAACATTTAAAAGAAGAGAGGGTCTCTGCATGTTTAATTTGGAAAAAAAGCTTGGTTGCTATATTTTTATTTTAAAATGTAAAAAAAAAAAAAAAGAAAACTATTTTGTCCTAGTCTGCAACGGGTGAATAGAAGCGTAAATTGCAGATTGCAATCTCTTCTCATGTTTGACATAATACAAACAAAATCACCAGCAAAGAGAAATGATAATAAAAACCATCCAAGTGTTTTTCATGTTTCTACACAGGCACCATTCAACGTGATGGCTCGTGTATTTTTTCAAGGGGCCCCTGCTCTACCAAAAGAACAATAAACACATAGACTATCTAAAATTTTAACAGGTTTTGACAAAGTAAATCTTCATGTTATTATTTTGTTGTTGTTATTGTTGTTGCAATTTTTAGCACATTGCCAGCCCTTTGTCAGTAAGACTTCCCCTCACCATATAAGGGAAATGACGTCATGTGGTGACGCCTTAGCAAAGTTGAGGTGTGAATGGTGTTCGACTTAAAGAAAGGCAACTTTTATGTTTCTCTTTGCTGGTGGGTTTCGTGCTTTTGTTAATTTTAAAAACATGAAAACAAACTTAAACAGAAAAGAGGAGGAAAAAATTATACTTCAATTAATATTTTGTATTTAAAATAACCCCCCCCCCCCAAAAAAAAAAAGAATCAAACAACCACATGTTTTTATGTTATGTATTACTGGATCCTTATGAAAGAATCTGATTTCTAAACTATGCACGGACCAGACGGGCAATTTGTTATTTATTAATTCATGTGATGTACTGGGACTCATTCTATAGTTCTTATTAGGCTAAGCAAGCAGTTTGGCTTAGACTTTTCAGGTGAATAATTATATCAAATTCTCTAGAAGGAAAAAAAAAAAGAAGTTGGGGAACACGTGGATATTAAATCATTAAAGTGTGACTGTCCGTGCGTGTATGTGTGCGGTGTGTGGAGTTCATCCCTCTCATAAGCCCCCATCACGACCTCTCCCTGACCCCGCTCACCCTCTCCAACCCCGAGCCCCTGTCACTTTAAAATTTACTGCGGAGCTGAGTCTCTTCCGATGGTGGTGCAGCAGTGAGGGGGGGGGGGGGGAGTTGGTGGGGGGGGGGGGGGGGGGGGTGGCAGACAGCCCCCCGCGATCCGATCTGACTCTTCTCGTGGGGAAAGGATGGAGACGGAGGCGCGGGGTCCCTCTTTATTTGAAGGGATTCAGAAACATCGCACAAACTGTCCGCCTGCAGAAATCTCCCCCTGCTGTCACACAGACGACACATCCCGAGCTGTCTGAGGAAGAGGCTGGGGGGGGGGCGAGGGGGAGGATAAGAAAAATGAAAAGTTGAATGGTTTCCTGAAGGACACCTGGGCGCGTCAGGACAGGAGGGGTGACAAGAGGAGGAGAGGACGAGCAGAGCAGAAGCGTTCAGAACAAGTACAGTGACAAGTTGGCAGCAAGGCTGATGCGCCGGATGGGATTTTAGTTCCGTCCCGCGATGTCTGTAGGACAGTGAGAGGAGAGCAGCGCTGTCTGGATTTACTCCGCAGCCAAGCGCAAAAGTGGCGCGGGGTCCGAGAGCGCACCGGCGGAGACTCCTGAGGCTCGGAGAGCTGAAGAGGCGCTGAAACACACCGCGATGCCACAAAGCTGGAGAAGCGACCGCTGCAAAAACAAGTTCTAGTTTATTTTTTTACACTTAAATCACACCTTTTTGTTTTGCCCCTTTTCGGAGTTTTAATCACTTTCACTCATCCCAAGAGACTGTAACTCGAGTTTTAACGGTAAGATCATTCATATTTTTTTTTTTCCTCAAATAAAACTTTTTTTTTATGCACTGAACATTAAAATTAAGCCACAGTTTGTTTGCTCGTTGTTCATTTCAAACGTTAAGTTTTATGGTTACATTGTAAAAGCGCAGAATCCATTCTTTATCTCCGACCCTCCTTTTTTTTATGAGCGAAATATTTATTCAGTCGAAGGCTGAGGACAGAGACGCTCAGGCAGATTTGTGACTCTAGAAGAGATTCTGTTTTGCATCCTAACAATTGGCTTGTCTTCATAATTCTTATCACTCGGCGGCTTCCTGCAATTGATTTGCTTCCCTGCAAAGTTTACAGCCGCTCTACAGAAACCAGGAGCATTTCAAAAGCAACGTTACAACATTTAAATCTGCAACATTTTCTCTCATAGATGCCTGACGATTTCGATTTTTGTTTTGGTTGTTTTTTTGTGACATTAGTGAGTCGTTTTCTTTAGAAGTGCACCGAACAGGCCATTTGGTTTAATTTATATTAAGGTTTTGTTGTGAAATGAATAAGTGCAGTTTTGTAAATGCATTTCTTCAAATAAAATTCGTTCAGCAGCAGTCTCACGTGTAGCTTGAGGCCGGTTTGATGTTAAAATAATATAGAAATAAAAAGAAATGTATGTAATTTCTTAAATCTTTGGATGACAGTTTTTGTTGTATTTCGTTTTTTTGTTTAATTTATTCTGATGTCCAATCATGAAAAAAAAAAATTAAAAACCAATCTTTGTCCTTTTTTACTTTTGGATTTTGTTTTATATTATGTTATTAAATTATAACCCTTCTGTTGTTGTCTCAAGGGTTGAAACACCCACCCACACACACACACACACACACACACACACACACACACATATATATATATATATATATATATATATATATATATATATATATATATATATATATATATATATATATATATATATATATATATATATATATATATATATATATAGTTTGTTTTAATTACTGAAATAAAATAAAGGAAAAAACAAACAAAATGTATTATGTATCTGTGTGTTTGTTTTATTTTTTCCTCTTATCTTTTCTTATAATTAACACAATAGTATTTACTGTATGTATTTTTCATGCAGCTTTCTTGTGTGTGTATTTCTCTGTGTGCATGTGTGTGTGTATTGCCTCACAAACCAGCTCCTAACATTTGAGTGGGATTTCTCAGTGGGAGGTATGCGGTTAAGCAGTGTTTGGACACAGTAACCTGGTCTGATACTGATCAAAGTCTGATCTCTCTCTCTCTTTTTTCTCTCTGCAGATCTTGGACGGTTCAGGCCATGTAAAGTTCTGCGTGGATGCCAGCAAACCAGATGCAGGGAGCTGGCTGAAGCACATCCAGTTTGCCCCTGCGGCCACGCAGCATAACCTGAGAGCGTGCCAGATAGATGATCAGGTATGTGGAGACATGTCTCCCTAACGCCGTGTGATATGAAATTGATCTCAAGATGCGTAAGAAACCAGAGAAAGAGAGAAAATTCAAGTGAATGACTTGATCATGAAATTCCCAGATGGCGATGTGTCTTCTGCCTGGCGGGATGAATCAGGGTTTTTAAACTCCAGCTCATTTTTTAAACAGCTCCAAAGCCAGATTCTTGTACCTGTACTTTCCAATAGCCATCCTGCTCTGTGGTGTCAAATGATGTTATTGTGATGTAAGTTAGATAGTCTTATAAGCAGCTGGCCCTCTTTGTCTTCACCTAAGAGACAAACACATGGACACACACAACTCTTCTTCTCACTATCTCTGCATGTTTTACCTCTGTACTTGTTTGCTGCCTTCTGCCTCACAAAGACCACAGGGAACGATCAGAGGCAGCCGCCCCCGGAATGATAGTTCCGCACACTTCCCGGTCACGCCGGCGATATAAACTCTCAGATATGCCAGGAATGCCGAAGCCCTTTTGCTGCTCACCTGGCTGTAGAGAGGTGCGTGCTGCACACATGAGGGCCCTGTTCAGCTCAGTAATCCCCACAGCCAGGAGGCTCCTAAAGCAGGAAGACAGGGGCCCAAACTTCACTTGACGGGTGTGTGTGGACTACCATCGCTTGACCCGAAAAGAAACGATAATCTCACAGGTGGTCCATCTTGATAACTTTTTCAGTGTCATCTGCTGAGATTGATGCATAAACTACATTTCTTAGCAGGATTTAAATGCACATCCCTCAACAAACTCTTGTTTTCATTTTTAGCATTTGGGTTTGTTTTTTACCTAAAACAATATGGCTCAGCTTCCAAGAAACGAATCTTCAGAGCTCATCTTTTACACATCTCAGTGACGAGAGATAAGCAGGAGGACCTCATTAAGAGGAGCAGAAGCTCTTTCATACATGCTTGCCTCCCCGCTCTGGTAAAGGACAGAGACAAACAAGCAGAGAGAGCGTCCCCCGAGCTGCCTGTGACGCGAGGTGCAACTCGCTGTCAGCATCGCGGTTCTGCCTGGGTGGCTGTGTATGGCTCCCACAGGTCACGGACATGGCTATGATGAGGTGATTGTTAAGTATCACGCTCTGTCACAACACGGCACAATGTGCTGTCTTTAAGCCTTCCGGCCAACGCCGGTGTTTTCAAAAACACACTGTAGCCTCTCACAATGCCTGTCTGTGCGTTGGAAAATGAATAGACTAAACGGGGTGGTCTTGTAAAGCTGCTGTCAGATTCTGCCGGTGTGTGTCTGTCCCTGTGTCTCTAAGCTCATGGGGGCCCTTTTTTGCGAGTGTGTCGAGTGTTTCATTATGTCTCCGGAGTGTGCGCACACACACCTGTATGTGCCTGTGTTTGGGCTTTTGCCCACGTACAGACCTCAGTTGGAGTGTCTGTTTGTGTGTGTGTTTGTGTGTGTGTGTGTGTGCAGGGCTGTGAATTGTTCATTGAGGTTTAGATGACTCCCTGTGCTCCTCATTCCGAGCTGGAAATGTTGAAGCCGCACAGTACCTGATTCCAGCAGGTCTTTTTTACAGCCACAGAGAAAGCGCTGAATCCAAACTCAGCCTGAAACCGCTGATTACGCCACACATTACACACACCACCCCCAGGTTTTCACAGAAGAGCCTTACAGAGTTACTCAGGGCCTCGGATAGATTGGAAAATCTTCCCTCAGGATCAGATTTAAGGGACTGTTTCTTAGCTATCGGACAGAAACGATTTGTTGTATGATTTACGTTCAGACGTTGTCCTACGACAGCAATTTCCAGGTGTGTTCGGTCGTTGGTTTGTGCGGGGCCTTTACAAGCACCTCTGTCGGCATGAGAGTAAAACTGGCTTCCATCCTCTCATTTCTGACCCAGTTCTGTTTACTATAAAACTTTATGAGCAATCTCAGAAGAACAGGGGAGTGGAAGAGGAAGGAATGAGCCTGTTTTCTTTTAGTTCTTTCCTAAATGCAGGATCTGTTGGAGATGAGGCTTTTTCTTTTCCGTCTTCTTGTTCACTCTTCTGTTTTTACTAGATTTTCACTTTTTCTGCAGGAATCTCCAATGAACTGGATAAAAAACAGAAGTCAGAAAATATTAACAATAGAGGCTATGATATATGTTCTTTTATATACACGTCCTTCAAGTTGTCTCATATTTGACACTAAACAAAAGGATCATTACACAATAAAGTGGAAGAAGCCTTGAATTAAGCCATTTGCAATAGTGGTGTACTTTTCAGTCGATCAAAGATTGACAGATTTTCTGTTGATCGATTCTGATCAACTACTTAAAACATGGATTTATTTTCTCTGTTTTGTAAATGTATCAATACTAAAAACTCCCACCATCTATAAGCACATTAGTCAAATGCGTGCATTTTTTATTAAGCTAGGCAAAATCTGATAAAGGATAGGGAAACATTCTTTAATGTATAAATGGGCATAATCTTGTAATCCCTTCATTTGCAGATGGATTTAAACTACTACTCTATGGAGTAACCAACAGCCTATTTTCGATCTTTTGTTTGATATGTTTCTTAGAAAAAAAATAGAAATCAGTCATAAATCTTCAGAATCGGTAGGTGTGACCTAAAAGAAAACCCAAAATCAATATCAGCCAGGGGGAGCCTGATTGGTGCATCTCTAGCTTACAATTAACAAGAAAAAAATGTCACATTCTGATTTGATTTTTTTCTGTCTTGGCTTCCTTTTGCTAGCTTATGTGATATGAAAAAAAGAGAGAAGGATCTCACTTTATCAGACACATTGAAATTTGCAATGGTTAAACTCATATTTCATTTAATATTGCATTTGATTTCCAGCAAATGTATTTTCAGCACTAACACAGGCCAGTTAGCAGTTTAAATGATATTCTGGAGCTGCTGTTTGTGTTGATCATGAGCTCTCGGCCGTCTATGTGACAAAGCTCAAGCCTTCTTAAAGCCCCAATTGCAGCTCTCCGAGCACGGATCCCCTCATGTTTTGTCGTTAGGATAATTAGGGGCAATTAGCACTTAAAAACCCTTCTCTGTGCTCTTCACTCTACTGATTCAACTAAATGAAAAATTGATTAAAAAGTGTAATTAACATCATCCGACGAGGCCCTGAAGAGCCTTTCATAAGACAGTACAGAGGGAGTTAATCTCATCCGCTCTATTGATTCTCGCTCAGTATTGAGTGCGATGAAGTGGCTCTGGGGCATGTTGCAGTGTGAGCATAATGGAGCTGATTGTAACTCACAGAGAAAACAGTTTGAAGATTATTGATTAATAAATAGTTATTATAAAAAGCAATCTGATTAGCTCTTTATTTAAAAGCCATTCTCAATAAAAGGCTTAACATAAGAACACAAGTGTCATGCTGACTTTCATTGAGATTCAGTGTGTGAAATTTCTCTTTACTGCTTTCAGTGTCATTTCATAGTTCTGTGTAGAAGACAGATATTGGTGACTGACTGCTTTGGGTGTGTTTAGCCACCTTTCTGCAATATGTGATCCTGTTTTGCAAAAGCTGCTCAAAACCGAAGGTTGTTTCAGTGAAATTCATAACTATCTTTGCCTAAGTACTATTTTTTTCATTATTTTTTTCATTATTTTTTTCTGAAAGTGCGTTCTTACTTTAGTTCATTCACTGTAAACCCCAATGAAGTGTATATATCATTTTTATATCTTACTCCTTTTCTTTCTTACTTCTTAAGTAGTTTTCATCTTTAAGCTTTTTGAATGAAGTTCAGTCCTCATTTAGAGTTAACTTGGACCTGACAGCATTAGTGAATTACATACCTGTGGAGATCAGGGAATCAGTGTGTTCAGCCCAGGGGAGATACAGCAATGACCGTGTAACAAGTAGTCCAATTATAGTCCATTACCTCTCTATGACAATAAACTTTGACAGTATGTGTATATTAGAAGACAAATATATAAATTAGACACTTATAAAGACAACTAGGTTGAATATGAATTGCACTAAAGTCTTTATTGTGTATGTGACAAGTTTGTAAAACTAAATTAATCCTTTTAAGCAGAGGTAGTAGGCTGCAACTGTTTTGACTTATAAACTTTGTATATTTGTGCTCAGTCATTACTTAAACCTGTACTTCAGATTGTCTTTTAGTGTGTGTTGTTGGTCTATAACAAGCTGCAGGCTGAGAAATGACCATTCAGAGTCAAACGTGGCGCCTCCAGACCTGTACAGAGTTGCTACCTGTTTGTGTTTATCCATGCTGATGCTCATGGAAGTAGCAGAGATGCAGGATGAGTTCCCCTTCAGCTCATAATCACCATGCTTTACACACTTGTGTACTCCTAAACAAATGGAAATGCCCCTTTTTTGTAAAGTAATTCATTTATCAAAGATGACTCATAGACCACAGACTTTCTTGCTTGTGGAAAGTTTAGCATTCAAGACATCTGTGGCTGCTACTTGTTAAGAGTTTCCCTCACTTTAGGAGGTTTACTATGATAAATTTACTTTTGTTTAAACATAATTGTGCGAATGTAAAACTTTTTTTTTTGAAATAGTGTTTTTGACATTCTCCATTATTTTCCATATACCTAGCCCTCCTTTTAGTTTTCAACAGCCTCTGTCTTCTGTCTCAGTATCAGCGTCTGAGCGGATTTTCTCTAGCATAACAAATCTGCTTGAGCCCCTGTTTGATTGTTTTATAGTATCAATATTTTGGTGACCTCACAGGGGCAATGGCCTGCAAGAGCGCTTGGTTCTGTTTGTCTGCACAAGCATGTTAAGCTTTCCATTTCTGCATGCCTTTGTGTTTACGATAAAGTTAAAGTAAATCATGGCAAAGAATGATGACCCTCACACTTGAGTTCCTTTTATTCTTTTAGTAAAAAAGCAAAATATTTCTCTTTCTTCCCTTTGTTTATTAAACATTAATTTTTTGTTTTTAAATTTTGACTTAAAAACACAAAACTTGAAAACAATATATGCACAAAAAACCAACGCAAAACATTCAGTAAAGCTCAGCAGAGTTCTTCCAATATCCTTGAACCCCTCTGATGTCCTTTAAAGGAGCAGGGGGCAGAGTGAAGAAACGAAGCTCACGAGCGACGCGGCCGGCGCTGCAAGTAACTGCAGCCAGCCGCACGGGAGCGTGCACAAACGCTTCACAAAATAAAACATACCTCTTCACAGTGACATACTTCTTTTTCTTAGTGCCACTTTTTAGTGGGCTGTGAGTCGTCCTTGGTCGTTTCCCAGTTGCAGAAGAGAAGAATCCATTCTCACAATTGAATCAATAGAGGTCTGCGACCATTTTTCTTCCTCTTTTAAAGCTGTCGAGAACGCGCAAGCCGTGTCAATTGACGTCACATCCGTGGGACAGCACGGGAAATTCGGGCCCCGAACTGCAGCACATTCAGTTTAAGAAAATGGAGCGATACGTGGGTGGGCTCATTCTTTTTGGTTTATAACGCTTCATCACCCAACAGCATTAAAAAACTGGACATGGATGTTTATTTTATTTACAAATCCTGCCCCCTGTTCCTTTAACCATATAGATCAGCTTTTCTAACACAGTGCAGACAGCTATCTCTTTTATCAATCTTTTTTAAAGAGAAGATCCATTTTCTTCAAGGTCAGGGCCAGAAAAAGCTCTACTGCAAATAAACCATGATATATTGAGTTTATAAGATGCAATGATACACCCTGGGTTCTTGAAGCAACAACTTGAGATTTTAGTAAAATCTTTGGGAAAACTAAGAACCCCAACTTTTTTTTCACATTTAAAAAGTTTTCATAAATCACTTAAATTATTTTAAAATAATCTGTAAACAGTGTAGGATCCACACAATCCATGTATTATCCAAATCAAGTTTAATGTGTCCAAAATTTTAATAACTACCATGCCATTCCAATCATATCTATGGCAAAAATGATTTAAAATGTTTTTGTTTTTTTATTGTTTTACAAATAAAAAGAATGTGATCAGTCCAAGTATTTTAGAATTGATACTATAGATGATCAAATGCAGCCCAAACTTATTTAAAAGCTCCATTTGGAGGTTTCGAGGCGCATGCTAACTTTAGCATTAATGGTTAGTCCGTCACGGTATGTGTCATTCTGTCACCAATTCTTTTATTTGACTGAGTACCTGAAAAACTGCCAGACATACTATTTAAAGTTTCAGGAGGCCTCTTTCGTCACTTTGTAACTGATTGTTATTCAGTCAGCCTGATAAGTTATTTCAATCAAGATAACATTTCTACTCCAGAACTACTTTCTGTCTTACTTCAAAATAAGAGTAGTGCCTGTGGTTTTAATGCGGCCAAGGTGCCGTATTTATCCCACATATGCTAGTTGATGCATATTCCACACCTACCAAAGATAATATTGGAAGCACTTTTCTGCCATCTAGTGATCTGGGTTATGAAACTAGATAGTGCTTTGCATTTCAATATCACGAGATGTCTTCACATCTGCAATGCCTATTATACATATGTTTAGATAACAGGACACCTACACTCCAACAAAAATAGTTTTAAAAATTGTCTGCACATTTTTTCAGTTTGGGGCAATCCCAACAATAGTGAAATATTGTCTGTGACAATATTTATGTGATATATTAATGTTTTCAGAGGTCTGGTATTATTTCATGCTACAAAAAGAGTGCATAATTTACAGTGCACCAGTACCAACACACGAGCTCTGCTTTGGTCAGTTTGACTTTAGCTCCTACTGATGTAATTCTGAGTATATCATTTGCCAGAAGTAAGAACAATGACAGACACAATAACACTATACTCTACAGAATGCCTCATTATCCTTTTTTGGACAAAGAAACTTATCACAACCTGAC
This sequence comes from Valencia hispanica, assembly GCA_963556495.2. Taxonomy (NCBI): domain Eukaryota; kingdom Metazoa; phylum Chordata; class Actinopteri; order Cyprinodontiformes; family Valenciidae; genus Valencia; species Valencia hispanica. The sequence goes on along the minus strand of OY747700.1, from coordinate 37,873,890 downwards.
ATGGAGCCACTGTGGCTCTGGTGCTGCAGCCATGTTATTCAAGAATTCCCTTCATGAGCCTTCTACCTGTGATCCACAGCTTCCCAGAAACATTTTCTCACCCACTCCACATCAACCCCCCCATCGCATTTCTAATAAATTCCTCCATCATCATTGTCATGTTGACACAGCAAAGGAAGTTGATATGTTTAATGTCCAAAGTGCGCTGAAAATAACCCCATGTGTGATTGTTTTGCAGAGAAAGGCCATTGTATGTCCATGGGAAGCTCTGCAGTCGCAGGGCCTCTCAGCTGATTCTTTAATGTGACCACCCCCCTCTTCACCCAAATAGACACTCACCTGCTCAGCTAGACCACATGTCATGTTGATTGCATGTTTGGAGAAGAGATGTGTGTAGAGCAAGTTTTGGCTTAAAATGAAGGAGATGTTTTTTTTTACTTTACTGCGTGGTAATTCTTCCTTGACTGACACATTTAACTCAACCTCTTCTTTAACAGTTTGCCTGCTTGTTTTGCTCGCTGTTGAATTAGCAAGCTTTCTCCCTACCCAGTAATTTACCACTTCCTGCCCACTGTAATTTTATGCAGCGCGTCTTCACGAGGCTGTGTATTTATTTAATAGGATTGTTGTTTGTGCTTTCATTCATATATTTGAAGATGGATGTCTCATAAGATGATTAATTACAAGTTAATGAGTGTGTGTGTATTTTCAAATACATGGCAACCATTGGTGGTGGCTTTGTGGTGTTATGACCATGTAAACAGCTGTGGAAATGTGTGTGTTTATGTGTGTATTTATGCACCAAGAGATACCTTAAGGGACATTTGCTGCTGCCGAACTTTGGTAGTGTGTAAAAAATATAAAATGTGCTGTAAACATTAGGCCAGGCAGGATACTAAAACGGAGTAACTTAGCTCAGTAGCTTTGCTCTGTGCAGGTTTATCTTATCTTTATGGAAAAAAGAATTATCCATAAAATCATATTTATTGTGTTACAGATCTTCTACAAAGTCACCAGAGAGATTTTTCCTGACGAGGAGCTGCTACTTTTCATGAAGGCTGAAGAGTATTTCTGCAACACAATGGCTCCTGATATTCATGGTCTGCATCAAACAGACAGATACACAGCTTTTCAAGACTGATCGGTTATGACACCTAACGCTGTAAAACAAAAATGTATCTTCCTTTCATAATGCAGAGGAGAGGCAGTACCGCTGTGAGGATTGCGACCAGCACTTTGAGTCCCGCAACGAGTTGCTGGACCACCAGAAGGAGCCATGTGGGATGCCCCCCTCTGCCTTCCTCAACCCAGGTTTGACTTCTGTTTCTAAACAGGCATGCCTGTTTCTTGCTTCTGTAGACATTGAGCAGTGTAGAGTGACAAGATGGATGAGTGGCTGAAGAGAGGGGACAGATATCCGTGTTAGGTGTTAAAGTTGAGATCACAGAGGAGTAAACTGTGAAAGGATGAGTCTACAAATAGGAGGAAGTGGTGATTTATCTAAACCTAGACAGGGTAGATATGTTTAAAAAACTTTGCTTTATTGAAACTAGAAGTAGGCAATATGGCAAAATATTAATATTTTACTGTAAAACCCCTATTAGGTTTCATCACAATTCTTTTATGGAAAAAACAGCTTTTAAGGGAAAGTATATACTCTAGGTTTTGAGGCCAAACAACCTCGTGGAACAAAGTTTCATTTGTTTTTGTGATTAGGTCAATTTGATTTATGTACAGGCAGTGTATGTTATGGTTTCAAAACCTCAAATTTTCTCTTATGTTGTTCTTACAGTTTTAAAGTCTTTCTGATGATTTCTGAAAGTGACAGAGTGATCAGAGGTGTAAGGTGTAGCAACCTGCAGCAGTGTGCTTAATTGTGAGATTTAGAAGCATAGACGTCCCCCCAACTGAGTGGAATGATGTCAAATATCAAATGGCATTCAAAGAATACTAGTGGAATACAATAAAATGTGAAAATGTTTATGTTTTTTTATGGTACTGAAAGTAGAGAAAGAAATTGGTACAAAATGTTTGAAAGTCTGAATAACGGATGAAGTAGCTATGCAATAAGCTTCCTAAGTGTTTATCTTTGTACACGCTGGTACATGTTAATGTTTTGAGTAAATTACGCCTCCTTGTGTATATCCTTATGTCCTTTCCTGTGTGTATAGGAGGGGACGGTGACCTGACAGCTCAAGAACCTCAAGATTTGCATCCCCTTCATATGTCGCATGGAATGCACGAGTGTAAGGAGTGTGACCAGGTTTTCCCTGATGTCCAGAGGTATTTAATGAGCAGTAACAGTCAGCAACCTTAATTACTTGAGAACAAATGTATTTTTAATTTTTTTTATTACAGTTACAGATACAGTAATATTTGAAAAATCTGGCATGTGCCTAATTGGTAAAACGACTACATGTGTGAAAAATAAAGTTATTTAAACATGGTTGTTGTTTTTTTACAAGATTAGTGAGCAACAATATTATCAAGGCCACAGAACACCAGACAGGTTAAGGATAGAGCTATGTAGAACTTGAAAAGAGGCTATATGATAAAATTGTAAGTCTTGGACATCTCACAGAGCACTTTTTAATCCATCACCAGCACATTGGCATTGGTGCATTGGCACCACCAGAACACTGGTTATAGCACACAAAAAAACAAATAAAGAAGGTAATTGTTGAAACATTGTAATAAGCAGTTGTCTTTAAAGTAAAGTAGGGAAGGTAGGGAAGAGAGCAAACATATAGAAGAAGGTGGTTGGGTCAGATGTGACAGAGATTTTTGCTTTTTGACCATTATGGAAAATGCGATACGTGGCAGAAAACTAGCATTGCACATCACCCTGTAGGCACTCTTCCCAGGGTGAAATGTGGTGGTGGCAGCATCATGCCACTGAAGTGCTTTTCATTACCAGGGAAAGGAAAGCCGGTCAGTATTGATGGGAACATAGACAGACCCAAATAAAGGGCAATACTAGAAGAAATGAATGTTGGAGGCTAGCTACAAAAAGCTTAAGACTGAGGTGGAGGTTCGCCTTCAGGCAAGAGAATGACCCTCAACATGCAGCCAGATCTAAATCATTAGTTACAATGAAATGGTTAAGATTCCTGTTGAATGGCCCTGTTAAATGCCTGCCTGAACTCAATTGCGAATCATTGGCAAAAACTGCAGTGCTTGGATGTGCAAAGCTGATAGAAACAAAGGATTAAACTGTAATTGCAGCAAAAAGTGATTGCACAAATTATTGAATCAAGGGGGTTAAATACAAATGCACATTTGTCTTTTTTATTTTTATGTAACTTTTTTATCCTTCTGCTTTACCATTATAGATTACTTTGTGGTTGTATGCCAGATTAAATACTCTAACAATAAGTGAAGGTTTTTGGTTGTGCAATGAAAAAAATGTAAGAAAATTTGAGGGGAATAGATACTTTTGTAAGGCCTTGTCAGCAATCCGACAAATTCTGATTGTTGGATTCTCATTTTGTCTTCCTGTAGTTTGGAGAACCACAGTCAGGCACACTCTGAGGAGAGGGAATACAAGTGTGATCAGTGTCCCAAGGCTTTCAACTGGAAATCAAACTTGATCCGACATCAGATGTCACATGACAGTGGCAAGCACTACGAATGTGAAAACTGCTCAAAGGTAAAGTGATGGAAGGGACTGTTCAATAAACGCCTCTGTTTTACACGCTTCTTTTCTTTTTCTGCACACTTTGACTGAATCATATAGTAACTCCCCTGTGTGTCTATTTGGTTGCTCCCCCCAGCAGGTGTTCACAGACCCCAGTAACCTGCAGAGGCACATTCGCTCTCAGCACGTCGGGGCTCGGGCCCATGCCTGCTCTGACTGCGGCAAGACGTTCGCAACGTCTTCGGGCCTCAAGCAGCATAAGCACATTCACAGCAGTGTCAAGCCCTTCATGTGTAAGTCACTAAGACCCTACCTATGTAAGTCTCCTCAGTACATTATAACAATAACATGCTTGGACTTGACTTTATTACAAAACATGATGATTTTGCAAAAATGTAATTGATTTTATTTCAGCTCTTTATTATGTAATTTACCCTGACATTTTCTGTACTATTTATGTCTAAACAAGAATTGTGCAGTTTGTTTTGTTTTCTCCCTGCCTCAGCACCTTCACATTCTGTTTGTATAGTAGTACCAGCCTGCCACTTTGTCACAGTGACAAAGCGTGATCTGCTGAAGACAGAGGGGCTAACAGCCTTTTCTTTCCAGGATCCCTGCTCACTTAAGCATACACGTACAACCCTTCTCGTCAACTTCAGCCAGACCCAAACACATTTTGACCTTTCACACTTTCACTACTACAAGAGATCTGATCTCCTTCTTCCCCTGAAGCGTTATGATCTTTCCCCTTTGCCCCTTCAGTCTTTTCTTTCCTTTTTTATACACATGCAAGCTTATACAAATCTGTCAACACACTTAATGCATGCTGCTTTTCACACACACACATACGCATACATATACATATATATGCATAGGCAGGAATGACTGCATCTCTATCGAAGACCTCATTATTCCCCTCTCTCTTTTCTCCTCTTCTGTCTCCACCTCGTTCACCATTCCTCATAAATAGCAACCACATGTACATCCCTGTGAATAGTCCATTTGCTGTAATCAGCAGGAAAAATGCAGGTTTAAAAACAACTAATGGCTCTATAAAATGTTTTGAAAAAGACAGCAAAATGTGACGGCTATCTGGACAAGATCATGTTTGTGTCTGTAAGATGTTTGTTTGAGCGACTGCTTTTGAAGGACATGTGTGGGTTTTGGAAAGAAGTTCTGTATGTTAACACGATTCTGTTTGGATCTCAGTGCACGCAACGTGTCAAGGATGTGTGTGCCTTAACACTTTTCTGTAAGACGGAAGCATTCATCACCATTTCTCATCTCCCGTTGTTCTCTCCTAAATGTGTTTATAAGATTTGTCTTTAGTTTAATAATGGCTGATTACTGCACGCATGTTGTGGATCAGATCTTATATTCCGTGTGTAATATTCATGAGCTGTATTTCGATAAATGTCACATTATTTATGATTTATCGTCAAGAGACTTTTGTTAAAGTTTGTTCAGGTCCTGTAGCGATTCTTGTAAAGCACACACTTTACAGCTTCTCTGACTTTTCAACTGGATTTAAAGAAACCCAACTACCTCAGTGGCCATGCCTGCTGCAGAGGGGAAATGGAGCTAAATCGTGGTTCAGAGTGTACATGACTATCGCTCAACTAGGAGGCTCCTGTGACACTAGCTTTAATGTATGTACCTGTGCTGTCAGCTTCTGCCTGGTCACACTGCAAGAAAATGTGCGAACCACCAAAATCAAAAGGTGGTGGCTGTCAGAAATAAAAAAAGATTATAAGCAGAGGAGGAGAAAGGAAGAAAAATACATATTGACATAAAAAGAAAACATTAATGTGAAGAAACAGTGATGCGCCTTTCACCTCATCACCATTTTATGCGTTTTAGTCTTTTTGTGACTAATTGTTGTTGGCGCTTTGATCACTAATAATTTAAAGTGTTCATTCTTAAATATGTAGTTCTTTAAAGCACAACATTTGCCCTTAATTCCAGCTGTCTGGATTCATGAGTTCTTGTAGGCTGTTTATGTAAATCTGTTTCTCCAAATACTGCTCTTCCTCTTCATCTCATTCAACCACCTCTCTTGGAAGACATCCAAATTTTGCAGAAGTCCAATCGTAGTGTGAGCCATCAAATTTCCTGACACCTATTTTAGCATCCAATTCCATTGTGAGCTTGGTCAGTCACACTTATATGCCTCCAATAATCAAATTCTTCTTAAAAGTTCATCTTTAGATCAAGAAATCTATAAATATCCTATTGCATGGGAGCAGACAACTTGGAATGACATGTGTCTCCTAACTGACATTTGTGACTTGCAAAAAGAAAAGAAAAAAACAATATAAACTTGTCTTTGTCAACTCTTCCAATATCCTCCAGTGGTATTAGTTAAGGCTGACATATTAATAGCGATGACAGATAACATCAGACTTTGGTTTGTTTTTGGAACGGGTGTTGTAACTGTAGATTGAGGCCAAGACAGAGTGACAGCCCGATTGGCTGTGGGAAGGTCACCAAGCGCAGGATGACATGGCCTCAGCCATGGGGACAAGGTGAGGGGGCTGAGGGGTTGACTCAAGGGGCCCAGAGGGGGGAGAGGGAAGAGAGGCAGCAGAGGACGTGAGACCTGTCCCTGGGAACTGGATTGCAGGATAGGATTCATTCAAGTCTGCTTCCTTTACAAACTTAAAATAGAGCCATTGTACTGCATGCGGCTGAGAAAGTGTGTATCTTTATGTCTACATGCCTGTGTGTGCGGGTGTGTGTGATTGCATTTCTTTGTGTTATGTGAATATTCTGTGAATGTGTCTCATGTCCATATGAGTGTGTACGTGTGATTGTTTTTGGACTCCTTGGGAGCGTCCCTGGGAGGACAATGGGGCAGAGGATTCCTGGGAATCTGGTTTGATGTGCAGGTGATGAGTGGCAGTGACTGATTCACATCATCAACCAAGCAGATTCCTTCACAATGCCAGGATCTGGACACACCTTTCCATTTTTGTTTGCTGGAAACTAAATGGTCACTGAATGATGGGAAAATGAATGTTAACACTAATGGTCTACCCTCTTCCCAGAATCTAGTCACTCTGAAGAATATTAAGTAGAGATATTAAGCCATGTGATGTTTTCCACGTTATTGTGTATGGGTAAGTTTGTCATGGACATTAATGCCTTGTCCGTCTGTCTCTGTGTCCCTGCAGGTGAGGTGTGCCACAAGTCCTATACCCAGTTCTCTAACCTTTGCCGGCACAAACGCATGCATGCTGACTGTCGCACACAGATCAAATGCAAAGACTGTGGGCAAATGTTCAGCACCACCTCATCCCTCAACAAGCATCGGCGCTTCTGTGAAGGAAAGAATCATTTCACAGCAGGGGGGTTGTTTGCGCAGGGTTTGCAACTCCCTGGTACCCCCGGCTTAGATAAATCAGCTCTCACTCTTGGTCACAGCAGCGCTGGACTTGCTGATTACTTCGGGGCAAGTCGCCACCACAGCGGGCTTACTTTCCCAGCAGCCCCAGCATTTCCTTTCAGCTTCCCTGGCCTGTTTCCTTCTGGACTTTATCACCGGCCACAGCTCATTCCTGCCACCTCCTCACCTGTCAGACAGACACCTCATGCACCTGTCGCAGGGCCTGTTGCTGAGCTAAGTAAAAGTCCTTTGCTCCCTCCAAGCCCTGGCGCCCTGGAGTCTCAAGAACTGCTAAAAGCTCTGCGCAAAAATGGCACTTCACCTGGAAACGACATCCAAGACTCAGAACTCCCTGATCAGGGATCTTCGGTGTCCACAAAGCGTCAGAACAAGCAAAGTGACCAGTCTGAAAGCAGCGATGTGGATGATGTCAGCACACCAAGTGGAAGTGATCTGGAGAGCACAACAGGCTCTGAACTGGAAAGCGACATGGACAGTGAAAGGGAGAGGGGAGTTGCTCGTGAAAATGGCAAAGGTCCCAGGAGAAAGACCACGGAGAGAGGCCCTCAAAGCCCCAGCTTGATGAGGAGCAGTACTGCTAAAGACTTTCCAGGCCAATCCCTCATACAGTCATCACTAGACGAGCACACGGCTGTAACAGGGGCTGTAAATGACTCTATTAAGGCCATTGCCTCTATTGCAGAGAAGTATTTTGGCTCAGCTGGACTGGCTGGCTTGCAAGACAAGAAGGTTGGGTCTCTGCCCTACCCCTCTATGTTTCCACTGCCTTTCTTCCCAGCTTTCTCTCCACCAGTTTACCCCTTGCCAGACAGGGACCTCAGACCAACAGGCGTGAAGGGTGAGCCACAGTCGCCAGGAGATGACTGCAAGAAGGCTCAAAGCAAGTCATCTGAGTCACCATTTGACCTCACTACCAAGCGAAAGGAGGGCAAGGTGTCCCTGTTTGTTCCCTCCAAACCTGAGGTCTCAAATGTTATTGGTCAGGACCAGCCACTCGATCTAAGCCTGGGGTCCCGGGGCCGAGGACAGATTCTAGGTCAGGAGGAGACCAGGAAGCACAAAAGCTATGAAGAGGAGAAGAGACCAGTGGATGCTCCTAAAGCTGATACCTCTTTACAGCATGCCAGGCCCACCCCTGTTTTCATGGACCCTATCTACAGGTATTGTTATTCCCAGTATCTCCATTAATTGCATTTTGTAAATGTAAAGACACGTCCTTTTGTATTTATGCCTGTTCAGTCAACATGAGCTGATAGAAATCTACTATTAGCAGGGTTGAGAAGAGGAGAATGGGCGATCCGTTTGAGACTCTGAAAGACAAGTACTTGCGGCCAACTCCAGGCTTCCTTTTCCATCCACAAGTAAGTTGTGACCACAGCACTGTTGAAGCTTGGGCAGTTTTGGGCATAGAGGGTATTTAGTACTCTTGCCTTTAGTACCTTTTTCTAATCTCAAGAATTAGATGAATTTGGCTTAACTACATTTTGGATAACTTAGGCCACACTACATGTCGCATCTTAGATTCCTAGGTTTATAGATGGGATGGCAACATGGCTCTGAACCGTCACTTAATATTGTGATTCTTTATATGAGAGGCTCCTATTCACAATGGGTGTCCCAGGCTGGCCAAACAGGATTAATGAGGATAAGTATGCACCCCCAGTTTTATACAAGCTACTGCCTGTTAAGCCCATTGTTGGCTATCTAAACCAGATGTGGCACAAAGAAAGGCCACATTGTGACACATCGTCCCGTAATGTGTCTTTGATTACAATATAAAAAATGATATGCTCTTAAAGCAATGATTTCTGCCCCTGCCTTTTCTGTGCCAGCATTTTTAGTGAGAGGCTCCACAGAAGGCTTGTGTCTGTGTATGTATTCCAGTGTGTGTGTGCGTTTGTGGGTATATGACACGTCGCTTTCACGTTCATTTGTTCAATCTTACCCTGCGGGTGAGAACGGTCCGTCGGAAAGTGAAAACACCACTTTCTCAGGCGCACAATTTTTTTTCCCCTTCCTTCTTTTCAGGCCGTTTCAGGTCTGGTTTTTACAGGCTGTTTCATTTGTCTGATTTATGTCTCCTTTCCAGACTGCGGCATGGCCCAGCCTGCAGCAGCCACATGGTCGTCCCACACGCCCTAATGAGGTGTCCTATCAGTAGAAACACTAACAGAGTGCTTAGGCCATCTTTATGACTTTATGATGTCTGGACACACAAATCATTCCCACAATGCCAGACTTGCATAGGTCTAAGCCAGACCAGGCAAGAGGTCCTTCTGTGGACTTTAGTGGGGGTTCGGTATTGGTCACCTGACTCAGTTGTGAGCAAGATGTTAAAATAGTGCTTTCAAAACTTAGGGGACTGGGGATACTTTTCGAAACCTTTAGTGATTCATCTCATTATTTCCTGGCAGTAAATTTTACTGCAAGCCAATACTTGGTTAGATTATATTCGGCAGTTGGAATTGTAGCCTCCCATAATGAGCTTATTGAACACAGAATGTGTTGGAAACTATTAGTCTTCAGTCAAGTCTCTGCCATAACACAAGAGACAGCACTTCATTGCTCATTCAGAGTTAATTGCACCAAGATTCCTCTTTCCCCAACGTAGTAATATGTGTTGATTCATCCACCGCTTCTTGGTTCTGACTACCTTCTCTTTTCCCTCTCTTCCACCCCTCAGTTTCGTTTGCCCGATCAGAGAACTTGGGTAAGTTCCTCTTTGACCTGCAGTGCTGTTCCTCTACCAGTCAGACCCCAAACCATAACTCATGCATGGGCTGCTTAGGAGTTTACACAAGCGCATTCGCATGGCATGGAATCACTGTCTGACACATCACTATAATTCTCATTTGCATATTTAATTTGTACATTACATTAGATATCATTACATGTAAAGCACTTTGCTAAATTATTATTCACACTTTAACATTTTTACCTTTTGTCAATATTTAACCATACCATCTTATTACAATTGTTCATTAATGCTGTACGTGATAGAGTAAGACAAAGTACCACATCATTAATATAGAATGTTATTCATAATACATTCAATCTCATTTACTCTGATGTCCCTAAGTAAAATCCAGTTCAACCAACTCCCTTCAAAAGTCATCTGATTAAATAGAGTCCCCCTCTTTGTTATGTAATCCCTATAAAAGTTCAGCTGGCCAAGAAAGGCTTCATAGGCTTGTTTGTTGGGTTCTGGTTAGATTAGACCAAAATTAAAGTTTTTTGGTCCTCATGGCAAACACAATGTTAGGCAGACTCCATCTCCATGGTGACACATGCCATTGGAATCATCATGCTGCAGGAAAGCTTTTGTTTTTTTAGCAGGAACAGGAAAGCTGATCAGAGTTGCAGCAAAAGGTGCTTCTGCAAGGTTTGACTTGAAGGGCTGAATAGAAACCCAAGCCACACTTTTCAGATTTTTTTCTTTGTTAATTTTTTTAAACAATTTATCTTGTTTTCTCAACTCCATAATCATGCTCTACGTTGTGTTAGTTCATCGCATAAAGTTTATGAAGTACTTTAGCAAGACACTGTAATTAAGCCTGCTTTATTTATTTGTGGTAACATCCTTACATCAACTTTTGACTCTAATTACCATCAAACATTTTAAGGAGGGAATTTCCAGATTAGCTACATCCTCTCCATCTAATAGCTCTTAACATGTATTTGCTTAGTTGGTGAATGAAGTGGATTTTTGTTTCTTTTGGTGAGGTATGGGGGTGGGAGGGTTAAATGTAAGGTGTCTTGTGGATGTTGTTTGTGTGTGTGTGTAATGGGTGATGGGATTGGGGCGGGTCTTTGCTGCATCAGAGAATGGGTAACAGTCTCTTTGGGATTCTGTTGGAGTAAGTGAGGAGGAGGTTGACCCTCCCTGCAAACATCTGGTTCCCGACAAAGATCAGCAATTGAGAATGCATCTCGCTAATTAAGGCCCTAACAACATCACTGACATCTGAAGATAGCCAATCAAGTGCTGGTCCCAGAGCGACGCTATAGCAACAAGCAACTTCACAGACACATTCACGTTCCCTCGGGGGAAAAGACAGGGAGTTTCAGGAGGTATGCATCTATGTGTATGAATGTACAAAAGTCTGGGTCCGCGTTGGTGTCCTGCACAGATATGTAGATGGTCAAACAGTGGCCTTATCAATCTAACTTACATGCATAACAGATTCTGAGGAAGATTCGTTCAACTGATTTTGTACAATCTAGTTAAGAATATGTGTAAATCTTTTATCAACAACAGAAAATAAAGCAAATTAATATTTATGTTTCTTGTGAAACACAAACTCCTACATTTGACCATCCTTGTATGCAGAGGTCTGGATTTGTTATGTTAAAAAACATTTTAGAAAATTATAAAGGTAGCTCTTTAAAGTCTTTTGAGCTTGGATCTGAATTCCCCAGCAGATGGAGCTAAGAAGGAGTCACATTTAGCTCTAAGAAAAGTCTTATCGGACAAACATGATACTGCCGACAGCTGTAGAGGCCCTAGTGTTCCCAAGATTTATGGATTCTCATCAAGATAGGCAGGCAAACTGAATGTTCTTTACAGTTTCTGAAACAAACCCAATGAGATACACATTGTATATTCAGAAAAAATGTGAAAGCCTTTCTATTCCTGTCGAGCTCGTTCTAGCTTTCCCTCCGTCGCGCTTTGATTCATGGCGTGTAACGCTGGCATATTCATAATCAAACAGTCCTGACACTCCACATCCTCCCTCGGTGGGACCGTCGACGGCTGCGGCAGGAACTTTACACTCGGCCGTCACTCTTAATCACTTGCTCCCAACTCTGAACTTCTGCACCATCCATCAGCCATCAGTTCTTCTTTCTTCCAGTCCCTTCTCTACCTTGTTTGCATGTTCTTTTCTCTTCTTCTTCTTCTTTCTTCTTTCTTCTTTCCAGCTTCATTCCTCTTTTTCTCCTGTAATCATCAAGTTCTCAATCATGTTCTTCTTCCCCAGTTTTCATCCTCTGTTTCTTCTCTCCCTGTCTTGTCGTTCTTGGCAAGAAGTCTGAGAGTGACAGGGGGTGAAAGCAGGAGATGGAATGTCAGAGTCGGAGCAGGGCTTCGGTGGAGGACCTGAATCAACACTGATTTGTCTTCTTATTGAAATAAGAAGAAGAAACAGGCTGAAAATTCAGTACACGTAAAATAATGCAAATTTGTGTGGCCCCTTTAAAAGAAGGAGGAAAAAAAAAAACTCTGTTTGTGTGTATGTGTCTGCAATGGTCTGACAGGCCCTGCGGCCTACTGAGACCCCCGCCTCTCCCTTCCCCCCTCCAGCCCCCCTCTCCTCCCCAACACCCCGCCTCTCTCAGCACAGCGATATCATTATTACCCGTGTCTGGCCCTTGATCAGTAATGTCAACATCTTTCATATTGACGAATGTGCTGTCTGCCCGCATTGTGCACAGAATGGTTTACAGCCCAGCAGTGGACATGAATCACTCCTCTGCCACACACACATTCAAAACACACACACATTTGGACACACAGTGCTACCTGAAAACACACAGATATGCACTGAGCTGGTGCAATCACCCTCACATAAAGCGCACATGCTCTTTACTCGCATATGGAGACGCACATAAAAACACATTACAGACACATTCTTCTTTCTCACACACATACATATAGTTTCCGTTTTGCGCACATTGAAGGCAGTTAATCAACTAAGACCACCAGAGTATTTTTCTGCTCATGTGCGTCTACCCAGCATGCATTTCCTTGGAGAGTTCTGATGAAAGTAAATGTTCAGTTTCATTAGCAGATTGGCTGTAGTCAGTAATCGCTTGTGTGTGAGTGCGTGTGTGTGTGTGTGTGTGTGTGTATTTATTGCATGCATGCTTTATGATTATTTGTTGGCTACATTTAACATTTAGATTTGCACAGCTGCTCTGCGCTGATCATAAATGGGAAGATGACATGTTTTTATGTGGGTGTGTTGCAAAAAAAAGTTATGAATCAGTGTCAGATACACTTGTCATGCTCCACATCAGCTATTTGACCTTGTGATACATGAATCATTGATGAATGTCATGATAAAAATTCACCCCATACTTGTTTCACGTCTATTCAACTCGTATGATGGCTGTAAACAACACACATCAGTCAAAAATGATGAAATCAAATCTGTAAATAGGCTGCCAAAAGTCACTCAGAAACTTTTTGGTATATCTCAAGCAACATTGTAATCACTTTTTGTCTTAGTTACATGTGAAGAATTACATAGAAAATAAAATAAAATAATGAAGTTGCATATATCTTATCATTTGCATGAAGGGTGACAAGCTACATTCGCTGCTGCATCTTTCCTTTTATGTATAGTTGAATCTTGCACTCAGTTTCAAAGATGTGTTAAAAAAAATCTAGGAATCTTTTGAATCTGATTAAAACATTTTATATTGATAACAGCTAAAGCTAAATATAAGCTTTCCTTTGTACAAAACATTGTTGCTTTTCAAGATGGATGCCGTTCTAGCCCTAAAGTCCTTCTCTTTCTTCGTATCTCCTGTCTCTGCAGATGACAGCTATTGAAAGCATGGCGGAAAAGCTTGAGACGTTCGGCTCCTTGAAGCCAGAGTCGGGAGAACTGCTGCGCTCCGTCCCTTCCATGTTCGACTTCAGAGCTCCACCCTCTGCTCTTCCAGAAACACTGCTTCGCAAGGGCAAAGAGCGCTACACATGCAGGTAACTCTGGTACTGATCTGATAAGAACTTTTTGATTATTGATTTCCTCCAGAGACATAAATGTACACTTGTTTTTTGAAAATATTTCTAGTTTCTTACATATTTAAAGAACAGTGACTGTTAGTGTATTTGGACCACTGAATGTCATTGTTTTGTAGATACTGTGGAAAAATATTCCCTCGCTCTGCCAACCTGACTCGCCATCTCAGGACTCATACTGGAGAGCAGCCATACAGGTAATCTTACCCCTATAGCCCTATTGACTTTCTCCTGATATTCTTTGTATTTAGAGTCTGCCCAAAGCATATAAACAAACATGGCATCTGCGTAGGACCCCCACATGAGCAGGGGGCCTTCAAATGTGGATGAATTGTCAAATAAGACTACAAAATTAAATTGTAACTTCTAAGTATCTATTGTACAAAAGGAACATTCATTTGGATAACTTTCCTCTTCTGCTTATCTGGTAATACCTTTAGAGCTCTAAAAAGAACAACAGATTTCCTCTAAATGACAAAAAAATGTATTCTAAATTTGAAACAAGACAAAAAGAATAAGTCATCCTAGGTGCTATCAAAAAATACATAGTTTGAAATGACTCATAGATTTGTTTAAGCAGTCAACAAAAGTGGGGTGTTCTATTTCTATTCATGTATTTCATGTTGAAAACTTAATATTCTTAATGTCAGATTGATTTTGCAGAAATATTAAACATGTATGATAAAAGAACATATAACTGAAGCTCTGGTGAGCAATGGTACTAGTGAATGTTCCCGAGTCACTCGTTTTGCTTAGAGCCCTATACAAGCTTGATCTGTTTCTGTCTGTATGTTGTGAATTGCAAACTGTTCTGTGAAGTCCTCAGAGCTTTGTTTGAGAACAACAGTGAACCAAAAGCATCATGAAGACTAAGACTACGAAACATTATTTCAGAGTTTGAACACCTTACACAGCACTGTTCAATCTATCAACTAAAAAAGGAAAGAGTGTGACATAACTGTAAAACAACCATGACATGGAACTGATCCTAAACTAATAGGAAAGAATTAATCAGAAAGGTAGCCGAGGGGCCTATGATAACTCTCAAAGAGCTGCAGAGATGCAAAGCTCAGGTGTGATCATTTGTTGAGGAGACAAATAGTCGTGCACCCTAAAAACGACCCTTTCTGGAAGAGTGATCTAGAAGCAAGCCAATGTTGAAAAACATGAATGAATAAGTCACATCTGCAGTTTTCATATGCTGGGGACACAGAAAACTTGCTCTGGTCAAATAAGACATGCAAAATGCTGTATAAGCAAAAAAAGATAAGTCTTCAGATGGCCGTAAGCACACCATTCTCACAGTAAGGCAGAGGGCAATCCTAAACATACAGGAGTTACAAAGAAATGGTTTCGATCAATGCATATGCATGTGTTATAATGGTCCAGTCAAACTCCAGAACTAAATCTAACTGGAAATTTGCTTCATGAATTCATATAGCATTTCACAGATACTCTGGTTCATGCGTATTGTTTTATTTAGGATTGTCAGAGTAAAGAGCGCTAATAACAACAACATGGCACACTATTTCCGATTTTTATTTGTGAAGAAAAGTGTTGTGTTAGTGTTGGATGCGAACACTAGATTGGTGTGACTGAGAAGCATGTTGTGCTTCAAATGTTTTATGCCAGCTTCTCTCTATCTGTTGTAATCTGTTTTTCTACACATTATGAAACCAAACAAGCTCTTAGTTGTTTAGTCAAGAGTCAGATTTGCACAAGAATACTTCAAATCAGATCTGAAATAGGGCATCAGATATTTCCTCTGCTGTAAAAGAAAGCAGCAAATGCAGTTCGAACAATAAATAAAAGTTAAAAAACAGCCCATTTGTTAGCAGGACGCAGACATTTTCCCGGGGATTACCAGACCACAGTTTGAACAGAGTTTATGTGTGTTTTCCTATGCCATAAGCTTGGAATAATTATCCTACTGCTAAATAATTTACCCGATGAAAAATGGTAATCGGTGACAGGATTGGGGAAGGGGGGGTGGGGGTACTGAGCTGAGGAGAAGTTTGTCGAAAATTAGGGAGAAGAGAAACAAGGGGCAGATGTCCAGACCTACCAGCTGTGGTCATTTCTCTTGCAGTTATGAGGCCAAACTCAAAGCAGTCTCCAAGCTTTGGATACAAGTGAGGCTTTATTGCTGTCTATAAAGGCTGAAATTATTATTATTATTATTATTATTATTGTTATTATTATTGCTGATGTTTTTATCATTTTTGGGTTCTTAAAATTTATATTTTTTCACTTTGTTTTTTTTTGTTTTTTTAACTTGCAGTTTCTACACAAACACATTTCCAGTTAAAAAAAAATAAAAGATGCAGATTTCGATGTGCATGCAGAAAATCACTTTTGCAAATTAGCGGTGTTTGGATAATGAATACACCCACGCTAAACTTATTGAGCACTGTAGTTACCACGGTGGAGGAATGTTGGCCCAAAGATCGGAGGAGGCCTATTGACCACAGGGGAGAGAATAAGACAGATGCAGGCCTTTCCTGCCCCAGCCTGATAGCCCACAACTCTACATGCTGGCATGCCATTAAAAAGATCACTGCTGTTTATTGTAATTCTTTTTTTCTTGTGTGGAGATAACCAGGAGGGTTCCTGAGGGACAGCCAAACGAGCGAGCTAATTCCACCAGCAGAAAAGATGTAATCTTCTCGTATAATTTTGCATGAAGAAACTTGGCAGGAGCCCCTAATTTTGCAGGGCTTGAACCAAATCTGTTGCGTGCTTATTTTGTGAGAGAAGAATGCAGCTTTATTGTGCTGGCTGGAGATAAGAGAGCAGAGCTGTTTCACCTTAAACAGGCTCCTCCATCATGTGTGAGGCTGGGAGACTGACCATGTGTGTGTTGGTGTGTCCAGCGTTACTGATTTTAGTTCTGCTTCCCACAGAAAAAAACTTCAGCTTCATAAGCCGTCTAGTCCTATGTTACTGTTTATTGCTGAACGTTTTTAACCGCTCTCTGCAGGTGTAAATACTGTGACCGCTCCTTCAGCATCTCCTCTAACCTGCAGCGGCACATTCGCAACATTCACAACAAGGAGAAACCCTTCAAGTGCCACCTGTGCGACCGCTGCTTCGGCCAACAGACTAACCTGGACCGCCACCTCAAAAAGCATGAAAATGGTCACCTTTCAGGTGAGCACCAAGTTATGCAGAGTTTCACAAAGAAATCTCCCCCTTTTGCCAAGTCCCCTCCCTTCCTTTATGTAAAAAAAATATATACATTACTTGAAGAAAATGCACGTATAAAGGAAAAGGAAAAACAAAATATATACATTTCTTTAAGAAAATGCATGTATAAAAGAAAAGGAAAAACAAAATATATAAATTTCTTCGCAAAAATGCACATATAAGGAAAAGGAAAAACAAAGTATATACATTTCTTGAAGAAAATGCACGTATAAGGAAAAGAAAAAAACAAAATATATAAATTTCTTTAAGAAAATGCACGTATAAGGAAAAGGAAAAACAAAGTATATACATTTCTTGAAGAAAATGCACGTATAAGGAAAAACAAAATATATACATTTCTTGATGGAAATGCACGTTTAAGGAAAAGAAAAAAACAAAATATATAAATTTCTTTAAGAAAATGCACGTATAAGGAAAAGGAAAAACAAAATATATAAATTTCTTGACGAAAATGCACGTATAAGGAAAAACAAAATATATACATTTCTTGATGGAAATGCACGTATAAGGAAAAGGAAAAACAAAATATATAAATTTCTTGACGAAAATGCACGTATAAAGGAAAAGGAAAAACAAAATAAATACATTACTTGAAGAAAATGCATTTATAAAGGAAACGGAAAAACTAAATATATACATTTCTTCGCAAAAATGCACATATAAGGAAAAGGAAAAACAAAGTATATACATTTCTTGAAGAAAATGCACGTAAAAAGGAAAAGGAAAAACAAAATATATACATTTATTTGCAAAAATTCATGTATAAGGTAAAGGAAAAACAAAACATATATTTTTTATTCTTAATTATGTCAGTTTTGGTCCTCCATATTATACATCATTCTGTGGAAAAGAATAAAATGAAATTTACTCTTGATTTGAGGGAATCTAGAAGCTGACAAATGTAACTATATAAATCTGCCATCGCCCCCCCCCCCCGTACATAAATTGGCAAGGGATATGTATTTTTTTTTTTTTTCCCTGGGAATGAGCTGCTTTCATCAGCACATCACAGCTCACTAGTTTGTTAGGTTACATCACTCTGAATCAGCAGAACAAGTGGTGACAATTGGTCAGAAGCCAACAGCAGCAGAGGAATGAGCCACTTAATAACACCTAATGTGCTATCTATCAAATACAAACTTAATCATTAGCTAAGCCTTTTTCTTTTGAGCATCAGACAATATATTTTCGAACTGATGAAATAAATAGAATTTGGTTTCTACCACAGTTCATCATATACCAATGATGCTTTATGACCAATATAACATCCTAACCTAATGCCAAACTGATACATGGTGTGATATAAACAGATTATATTTCACAATGAAGTCACAAATGAAAATGCACACAGCATCTTGCTAAAGTATTCAAACTTTAAGCGTTTCACCATTTTGTGATGTTACAACCACACATGTCAATGAATTTTATTGGAATCATTTGACATGCAATTGTGGTCAGTGATTTATTTTTCTCCCTGGAAATATATTCCAGTAAAACTAATTTTATTCACGGGTCACCTGATAAGTATCAGTCCACCTGTTTTTAATGTAATCTCAGTATAAATTCAGCTGTTCTTTGAAGACCTGAGAGGTGTGTTAGAGAACATTATTCAACAAACAGCATTGTGAAGACCAAAGAACACAGCAGACAGGTCAGTGAGAAAGTCGTAGAGTTAGAGTCAACTTATAAAACAATATCCCACAGTTTGAGCATCTCACAGAGCTCTGTTAAAAACATTATCCCAAAGTAAATAGATGGCCCAACTTCAAGACTTTGCCAGAGAAGTGGCCAAAAGGACCATGTTAACAATGAAGGCTGTGTAATCTGTATACTACAGCTATATAGGGGACACAGTAAACATGTGAAAGAAGGTGCTCTGGTCAAAACTGAACATTCTGGCCCACATGAAAAATACTGTGGATGGAGTGTAAAAGTAGCACTTCAGTAGCACGTCACCCTAAACACACTACCGCACAGTGGAAACATAGTGGTGGCAGCACCATGCTGTGGGAATTTGTTTCCTTCGCAGGAACAAGAAAGCTGGTCAGACTAATGGGAAGATGGAGGGAAATAAATTCCTGAAAGAGGCGTGAGAAAAAATAAGACTGGGGAGGAGGTATACCTTCCAATAAAACCGATTTTGCTTTTTTTTATGTCATTTTCTGAAGGAACTGCAATGTCATCCCCGCAGTCTGAGTTGGACAGCGGCAGTGCCATACTGGATGACAAAGAGGACTCCTACTTTAACGAAATAAGAAATTTCATCAGCAGTGCAAGTCAGAACCAGACATCACCAGACCCCTCTGAAGAAGGGTAAGCAAAGCTTCGGGTTTTTTCTTGATCTGCATCTGCACTGAAACTCTTAGAAATAATGCTGCCCTGTTTTTTGGAAGTACTACTCGAGTAGCTTTAATATGTAACATTTACCTCTTATCAGCCTATTTATCTGTGATAATAAAGTCCCAGATTTTGGAAATACTGATGAGCTTTTTGTTTTACTTGCCATTAGGCCACAGGGAATGAAAGGTATCCTTGTGTGCGCAACAATGTGCAAGCGTTATGCAAATTGGTTCTTGTTGAGGTGATTAGATCAGAAAGCAGTTAAGAGGGCCGCTTAGGTCACTCCGTTTGTTTTTACATGCCTCACGTTGGTGGGATCACAGATTGGAGATTGTGGATAAGAACTGTGAGAGCCGGACCGGGTGGTAAGCTATCAGGAGGGGAATTGGAGAAGAATGGAGAAGAAGTGGTGGTGGGGCTGTGGGTGAGGGGGGGGGGGGGGGGGGGGCAGCAGTTAGACCACCACATCTGGAACCAACATGTCTGCCTACAGGAAAAGTGTAGATGGGGGTGGGGTCAAAGGGTCGGCCTGTGTTTCCTTTCAAACTGCAGCGCTCCTGACTGCTCCTGATAGATACTTTATCCTCAGCAAATTACCACGTTTGAAAGCGTAATTAGCGAATCTGTTTTCTTAATCACAGAGTTCTCGCTCTCTCCTTTGGAGTTTGCTCCTTCTTGCAGCTGTGCAAGCTTGAGTCGGCACGAATACTGCCTTGTCAATGCACCCTTCTAGCAGGAACTGCATTGAAAGAACAACCTCATCAGCTGCTGATGACGATCATTCCAGAATCGTCCTAATTTGTAACTTTAGCCCCCTTTTCAGGGAAGTGCATACTTTCAAATCCAGTGCAGGTATCCTGTTTTTTTCTAATGCTGTTGGGTTTTGTTACCCTTTCGATCTTCTCATTGTTCACTTTTCACTGCTTTTCTCTGAAGCCTTTGTGCAACTAAATGCCATTTTTGCAAGCTGACGAAAGATGTCCCAGAGTGTAATTAGTGAATCAGTCTTAATGTGGTTCCAGATGATTTGCCAAATGGTGGTTTCCTGTGGTGCTGAGACAGAGGGACAGATTAAGACTCCAGCAGTTTGGATAGCTGGCCCCCTCTCCCTCTTCGGGGATAGAGGAGTAGGCCGGTTGGCAGCTCTCTCATAACTCTCCCAGCAAATGGGGCTGTCAGCTAAACATTTGGCCTATTAGATGAATACGAGATAGTAGAGAAAATATACAAAGAGAGAGGCAGAGCACTCCATTTAAGTGCCGCAGTGATCAGTCCAGTGCTGCTGTGCCCAAAGGGGCCCCAAAACCTTGATGACAAACTGGATTCCGGCTTTGCAGATCCTCTACTTCTTTGTTTATCTCCTAACTTCCACAGTTTATGGTTTAAACTGCAAGGACCCTCTTCTATATGAACAGCATACACAAAGCTTTCTAGAGTTACTTTTCTTTATAAAACAAATGGCTAACTATATAGATGGAATTTATATTTATTGTTTTGTGAATGATCCTGATCCACAGGCTAAATGGAGGCCCACTAGAGGAGGGGAAAACACTGATGCCCAACCACGGGTCACGTGACCTGGAAGATGAAGAAGTGGAAGACCTGGATGCTGAGGAAGAAGAAGCAGAGGAGCCAAGCAACAGTCCCCAGAAGAGAGAAGTCAAGGTGCATCCTAGCAACCTTGGTGACGACGAAATGGACTTCAGTGAGCCCAATGACCTAAACCTCAGCTGTAAAACGTCTGCAAGGAGGTAAATGTTATATAAAAGGAATCTATTTTGTCAGTCCTCTGTGTGAACTTCAAAAAGTATCATCAAGATATCTCTTAAAACTCTTATTTAACTCAATGATATTAAAGCCTAATTTTTACACATTTTGACACACCAATAATTTATTGTCTTATACCATCTACATTTTTATTACACCCTAATTAATGATTTGCTGTCTGATTTTAGTGGCTACTTGATTGAACATTCGTTTCCATGACAGCACCTTAAATACTATATTTTGTTTGATAGACAAACACAATAAATATGTTCTTTTCTATCCAATTCTCCCTTCCAGGTTTACACATGAGCAGGAACAGAGCAGCTTTTCAGCTTTGGAACACATCCATCGTTTCTCCAACCTACCCAAAATGGAGGAGAGCGAGCTGAGTGATGGAGATGGAGATGGTGATGGAGATGGTGATGGAGATGAAGATGATGGATCCTTCGGCTCTCCATCACTTGTTGAGGCAGTCAAACAGCCACTCTTTAGAAAATCCAAGTCTCAGGTATGAAGGATATTTACAATTATCCAGTGCCTTCTGGCACTTCTGGTAAAAACACCCTAAATGCCTTAATATAAATACATCCTATATTGTATTTGCATCATCTCATACTGAAAGATTTAGGAAAAATCCTCTCGTTCTTGTGTATAAATATGATATCACACAGAGCCCCATTTTTCATAATAAGAAAAACAAGAGAACACATATAGATATGCTGCCTTAGATAATTAGAGCTTCAGCATCACCTTCCTGTGCATTGAATTCTATAGCAAATACAATTTAAACACCAGGTAAAATCTCCTGTTGAAAGATTCTCAGTTCTGAGGCATACTGTCCACTGTCCACTCCACGCATACACCCCTGCGACAAAACTGAATAGAGTGCCACTTAAATGTTTGCAGCAATAGTCGATTTATAACATCACACAATCTCATGCTTTGCTATGTAAACATTCGGTTTACACTAAGGAATATTCACTTGCCTCAGCATGCTGAGGGCTTGGAGTGGCTCCAGCTAATAGCAGCCTGTCTGATCAATTTAGCTAATACCAGTTTGATCATTTAAAAAGCCTGAAAGAGTGTTTAACTTTCACTTGAACAGCTAATCCTTTATTAATGAAAAAAAACAAACATTAATGTCACAGCAAAAGCAATGTACCCTGCCCTACTGCCCTACACAGTAAGATACTGTGAATTCTACATGCTTAATCCCAATACACAAACACTGTGCAAAAGAGGGGAAAACACTTATTTCAAAGGTAAAAAACAAATCTGGATGGGGACCCAATTTATTTGGTCATTCTCAATTGAAAGAGCAGGATAAGGAAACTCCAAAGTTACTCCGAAGAAATGCAGCACGGGTATTTTACGGTTACCAGGTCCCCATAACAACAATTCACATCAAGGTTTTTTAACACATCTATTCCATGGGTGCCAGTAATTGTGTAGGGCTTTCTATAGATTCTCTTGTTTGCTCCATCTAGATACATAAATATCTTCAAGCTTTCTTCATAAGTGTACTTTATCTCCTGTTCCCTCAGGCGTATGCCATGATGTTGTCTCTGGCTGAAAAGGACTCTCTCCACTCCACCCCCCACACCCCAGCCACCATGTGGCACAGTCTGGCACGGGCTGCAGCCGAATCCAGCGCCATCCAGTCCCTTAGCCACGTATGATGACACCCAAAACCATTGCATTCCACAACCCCTGACCTGATTATGGCAGTGGGAGTTCACCACAGGGGCTATCAGAGGGTCCCAGACCGTCCACAGATTGACTGCTGAGCAGAACCACGGCCCATCTGACTGCCTTAAACACAAAGCAGGGTCACTGTCCACACAAAACCCTTTGGCAGACACAAAAAGCTAAAATGATTTTTCACATTAACACCAACTAAGTTGTGGTTAAACAAAAATGACACTAAAGTTATGAAATCTGTATTTATTCTTCAGAGTTTCTCTGTTTTGCACAGCAAAGGCAGCTGATGCAGACGAATATGATGAAGTTACTGGTGTGTCAGTGCTTGTGCACATACAAGGCAAGGGGAACATTCTTGAGAGTTGGTTTCAGCATAACGTGTTCCGTTGTGTGTAATGCATAAGAGCGAGAACACAAATCCTGTTTCACCCCTACGGAGATCCACAGATGTTCAACTTTTTGGATGAACGCTGCTCCTTGTAAAGACGCCGAGATCAGCGCTTGAATATTGACAAATATCTACAAGAAACACATGAAAATGAATACAACTGAAATTAGGCCAGTTTCCTGTTTGTGTGTTCATGACTGCGTTTGTCTGTACAATCACGGCACTGTATACAAGTTTCAAGCAGCACCCCATCCTGCCCACCCACGCTATATGTGAACGGATATAAATAGATTGTCTTTTTAGTGTAAGAGAAGAAAACAATGTTTTTTGTTTTGGGTTTTTTTCATTGTTTTTGTTATATACTGAGATAAGTAGCCAGTGCTGACGATAACTGTCATTCTGTAAAGGGCATACATCTTTTTCAAAAATTCTTGAAATCATCCTAGCCGACCAACAATACCACTAAATAGCCTGAATGCTAGTTGTTAGCAACTCCATTTTTATGTCTTTCATTTTTTTAGACAATCATTTTTTTTTATTTGGTTGATGTTGTTGTTGTTATTTGCTGTTGTATTTTTGAGAATTGTATTTATTTCTTGGCAAACTGTAGTTTGTTTACTGAATAGCACTGCTCTTAGCCCAGGCGAAAGAGGGAGATTCCCAACCCGGGCCAGTCCCGATCCCCAGTCGGGGGGATTTGTAGATTATGTTTGATTGCCGCATAGTATTAAACATGCAGTTCACTCCTTACTCTACTAATTAAACCAGTCAATAAATAGATTTTGTTTAAGTTTTTTTATTCAATTGTAAAAAAAAAAAGGAAATCATATATGGTTAAAAGGACAAACAAAAAAAAATCAGGTTTAATTCGATCAGAAGCGCATGGTTGGTCTGTTAAGATCTGTTTCGGACATTTTGTATGATTGTCTGCAAAGCTTGTGTGATGTTCAGTTCATGTTAATCCCTCGTGCCAAACTTATGATGAATAACAGAATACTCTTGTTTATTCTCCCGTTTTGAGGGACCAGACTTCCTGTTTGTTTTTGTGCTTTTTGTTTGTTTATAATCGATTTTAAAAATTAATCAGCAAGTTGAGGTACTTTGTTTTAATGCTTTCTACAATGTAACTGTTATGCATTTCAATTCAATACTGTGGGAGGAACAACTAAGAAAATAAAAGAATACAGTGTAGATTGACTTGTTTTCTGTTTCTGTCTTACTGTTCCATATATTCCTTCTGGCTGCCCATCACTTTGGCCCAAACTGCGGGCATGAGTCAGAACACCACCTGGCTTTTTCTCCTGGCGCTCCCATGGCCTCCAGGAGCGAGGGAGAGCCTGAACTCTGCTCCTCTTTCTTCTTCTCAAGGCCTTGGCTCACATGTAGAGAGGGAAGCGGAGAAAAGGCGACAGAGGGTTTGAATGTGGTAGTGGGAGCGGAGGCAGGAATGCGTCCTCTTTATTTGTGTTCATTTGTGGGGCATGATGGATGAGGTGGGTAGATGTGATGACCTGGCTCATCGCTCAAACACTCAATAAGAGTTCCATCCTGCAGCAGGCCTTCCCATCCGGCCAACCACCCCGCCCTCCCCTCTTTGTCGCTGCTGCCAGCCAACGTGGGCGGACATTGTGGCTGCAAGGGCTTTGGAGTCCTATTGTCCGACGAATCAGTTTGGGGGTGGGGTGGAGAAATTGGGCATGACAGTGAAGATGCTTGGGGCTGACTCTCCACATTTACAGTGCTCCTGGCACCTTAATGGATGAGTTGTTTTCTTAAGGCCTTTAGGGCTCTACGGGGCATCCGGCTTTGATGAGTTCACAGAGGGTCAGGCGGTGTTGATGAGGTCAGCTTAGGTCGTCCAGCTTTGATGAGGTCAGCTTCATTATTGGTGGTGATTCCGAAAGCCATGGTCATAATGAAGTGGTGAGGATATTCCCTTTGACCATGTGTTTTGCCACCTGTGGACTACTTCAGGCTTGCAAAACAGAACTGTACTTTCTCCACAACAGCCATGTTGCATCCCCAAACTTCAGTGTATGTCCTTGGGATTTATTACAAGTCACTTAAATCTCTTTTCCTTGTCAATTAAAATTTTCGGTTTGAAGTTCTGCAAGTCATCTTCACCATCTAGAGAACTAAATGCATTCAGTTACTGTCATGTGATTCTGGGCTTGGGATCGGAGGTCATGAGCAGAGTGTTTGGTTAAAGGTTGACACAAATAATCAGAAGCCTGGACAATCAGAGTCCTGTAGGTAAGAACAAGAAATTTGAACCAGATTCTAAAAATCTACTGAGAGCCAGTGTAGCGTATAAGACCAAGGTGATAAAAGTCTATTTAATAGATTTAGTAAGAAGTCTGGCTGCTGTGTTCTGAATAGCTTGCAGACGTGAAACGGATGGAGTAGAGCCCAATTTTTTTAATTATCCGTCGAACGGATAGCGCACGTCTGTAGTTGGTAAGCCCAACATCATTTCACCAGAACAGTTCTCTATAGTAGATGTAATTAGTAGTCAGTGCAGCTTTTGGCCACTGCTTTACATTGCAAGACCAGCAGGTATAGAGAACAACAGAACAGACCACTGTGTTTGTTTGTTAATATGCGTTTTTAGAGTATTCAATGAACTGCACTTCTGGTAAAAAGCTTTTCAGCTTAATCAAAACTCGCTCTCTGTCGGCCATATCTCCTTGAGTGGATGTGCGTTTACAAGCTGAAGTAAATAAACTGTTGTTGACGTGAGACATCACTGCAATAGTAGGCAGACCTGCCAGAAAAGGTCTCTGCACTGCTGACCTGGTGGAGAATTGCTTTGCGACACTGACACACCAACGGAGAAGAATAAAAGAAAAACTTATCTGTTAATATGTTGGTGCAAACTTACTGACGGAGAAGTACAAACTAGGCTTCGTGTTCATGAGATCTCCTCAGGTGACCATATCTCGTATCCAGGGCCTACCTATGGGATGAGTTATTATACAATACTATGAAAATATATATATATTTTTTTTTTTTGTCACACTTAGATTTTTCAGATCATCAAACAATTGTTAACATCAGATAGAGACACCCAATTAAATAAAAATTTAAAATAATGAATCCTGCACTCCAACACAAAATCCTGAATTAGAATGCCTGGCCATAAGTTTGTGACCAGGAAGTCCAAAACAAAATTATGGCTTTGGATTGGCCTTGTCATAGTCTGCACTAAAAAGCAATTGTGATGTGGTGGTGTGAGCTTTAATGAGGCGGTCATGTTTGACAATTCTCTAGCATTGCTGAATTGAAAACAATTCTGCAAAGAATTGGCCAAAATTCACCCAGTGATGAAGTTTCACTGCCAGTTACCACAAATGCTTGATGGCACCAAGAGTGGCATTAACCAATTAGAGTTTGGGGGAAATTACTTTTTCACATAGAATTAGGTTGGCTTGAATAAATTAAATCAACATAGGTTTTTTGATTTCACTCAGGTTATCTTTGTATGATATTAAAATATGATTGATGATCTGAAACAAGAAATCTGTGAGCAACCAAATATTTTTTCACAGCACTGTAGGGCACCATATGGTGAACCTCTGACCCAGTCTCAAGTCTGCCGTGATTGCCCCGCATTTAACTCCATCAACATCCCATATGTCTATATTTCCTATTCCTGATTAAGAAAAGCATTCTTGTTGTATGATGCTGCTACCACCATGTATTACAACATTTTGCATAAGGGTTAAAAAGTAAGTTTTTCCTCATCTGACTGGAGCACCTTCTTCTAAGATTGCTGTGTCTCTTACATGGCTTGCTACAAACTGTAAACAAGTCTCCCTGTAGCTTTCTTTCAAAAATGTAAGTATGAAGGTTTATTCACAGAGCACATTTTCACAGACTATGGTCACAAAGTGCTTTGCAGGAAGTATGACTTTCTTGTAAAGTGCCTTGAGATGACATCTGTTGTGAATTGGCGATATATTAATGAACTGAATTGTAAATGAAACTGAAAAGAGGGGTAAACCCAATAAAGTAAACAATAATGCACATCGCAGAAGCAACCAGCTGTTATTCATGAATGCATATCATGAAAGCCTAATGTCTTTCTTTTCACAACTTTTTAATAAAGTATTTGTGGACCAGACACAGTTTCTCACCTGAGCTGTGAACCTCTGCAGCTCCTGCAGACCCCATCTCTGATTAAAGCTGTCCTTGTCTGACCCATCAGTTTAGATTGGCAGCCATGTCTTGGTAGGTCTGCTGTTGTGCCATTGTCTTTTTATCTTGGGATTGTGGGTGGAAAAGAGGACTTGGAGATATTTAAAACTTTGAATAGTGTTTAAAAACCAACCTTGCTTTAAATTTCTCCACAACTTTCTCCCTGGCCTGTCTGCTGTGTACCTGGGTTTTCATGATGCTGTTGGTTCACTAATGTTCTGTAAAAACCCTCTGAGGCCTTCACAGCACAGCTGGATTTATACTTAAATTACATTACACACGGGTAGGCTCCAATTATTAATTAGTGGACAAGTAAAGACAATTGATTCTACAGAATTGTATTTAGAGGTATTATAGTTAAGGAAAATCAATGGAAATACATTCCATAACTTTTATTTGGAAAGGAATTTCATTTTTTTAAACCATGTATCCTTTTTTCCACTTTACAATTATGCCTTTCTTTGTGTTGGTTCATCAGATAAAAACCCAAATGAAAAACATTTGTGGTTGTAATGTGACACAATGGTGCAACATTTCAGGTTTATCAATATACTTGCAAGCTGCTGTGTCTTTAAAATAGCTGTTTGCATGTGTATGTTTGCATGTTTCCTATAGTTTCCCATTGGGTTCATAGGTTATGATAGGCCCTCCGTGGGCAGTGCTTCATGGAGCTTGGAGCCACTCAGCTAATGGGACAGCTGGCAGAGCCTCAGAATCCATCAGGCCTCATTATGACTCCTGTTCGGCCTCTCTTTACTCCCCATCTTCTCTCTCTCCATACCCCAGCTCTTTCTTCCCTTCCTCTGCCACCCGTTTAACGCAGCCTACCCTGTTTGGCATGTAACTGCTCCACTCGCCTTGCTGGAACATACATCACACCCTTTGAGTGGGCTGGGCCTCTGCAGCTGGCAGCTCTCTCCCTGATTGACTTGGCACCCATACCAAGACACCAGGGAAACCACTGGGGGGAGGAGGTAAGGATGGCTAAGGGTGTGTATCCCTAAATAAGATATTTACTGACAGCTGGCATTAGTGTGATGTGTAGAAGTGGGTGTTTTGGTTGAAGGGAACTCCCACAAATCACTACAGCAAGTTTCTTCTGTCTCGACCCGCCATATGTGCAAACAACCTCAGGCTGATCAGACAAAACCCCTCAAGTCTTGACCCACCCACCTATTTTATACCTATTTTTCTTTGCATCACTTCTACAGCCTTGTCAGCTCCCTCTTCATGAGCAGAGGAGTTTAAAGTTGTGGTTTCGTAGCTGAGTTTGATTTTTTCTCCTTGGAAGCTACGGGTCATTAGTGTTATTGATGGACACTGGGTACAGTTCCATAGAACAGACTGAGCAGAGCAGCCATGCACATGGTTTTAATATGACAAGCCTAATCAGGACAGGCGTGGTGGCACAACCAATTGGAAGGCCTTCATTTGCTCATGGATTAGCCCAGATTAAAAAAGAACTGTGAAGGCCATCAGCTTCAATTTGAAGGGACGGGTGCATTTATCCATTGTGGGATATTTCTGGATCAGTCTGAACATGAATAGGCTTTATATGTTCATTTTGATGTTAAAGCGGAGGCATTGGAGTCCAGGTTTCCTTCAACAGCTCTTTCCTGCATAGAACTCCACCTAGTGGTACAACTACAAAATGTGCCTCAACTCCTTTTAGATAATATGGTCATCGTTTAGAAAATGACCCTAAAAGATATTTGCAATGTTTTGTTTTTTTTTCTTGTTTTTTTCAAAGGTTTTAAACATTTAGTTTAAAAAAATCACTCTTAGCAAAACACACACCCAGACTGTGGGAGAGTTTTTTGATATGGATCTTTTTGGTGCCTTTACATTTAACATTTATTTTTTCAGTCAGCAACTGCCCCAATGGTTCAAGACGTGTTGAAATGATTCCCCCACCTCCTCCACTCATTTCTTTATCTGCGCAGACAGCTTTGTCAGCGAGAGTTCAAAACACCACGGCCTTCTGGGAGACGCAATTCAACGCAGCGTGCCAGAAATGATCTCTCAGACGTGAAGCTACAGCAGTGGAGTGATAGAATCTCTTTTGTGAAGAGTGGTGTACGCTTAATTACAGCAAAAAAGTACCCATGATGCGATCTTACTGTTTACGGGCTATTTCATTGCTGGTTTCCTGCCTCCTGCTTCTCTTTCTTGGCCTCCTGATAAGTAAGCGTCCATGCAGTAGTTTTGATTTCTTCTTGTTTTTTCTCCAGAAATCTTTTAAAACTGCTACTTTTATTAATTCAGAGATAATCAGAAAACATGAAAATGAACATTTTTAGCATAATTTAGGAAAACATAATTATGTCTGAAGCACCTCCAGAATCAAGATAAAAAAGAAACTCAGTCACGAACTCAGGCCTGAACAGAATTTGAACCATAATTGTAAGCATATTTAAGGTCTGGCATTCAATATTTTCTAAGTCTTACCATAAAAAAATTATTCTAGCGTGCCAGCTCCCTGCTCGCCCATCTTCATGTATGGATGGGGCTGATGTAGTGGGTCAGTGGCCACCCAGAACACAGCAAATGGATGGCCTCTCTGGGCCTGTTTGACTGGAAACCGGTGTGTGTCATCTGAAGATGAAGGCCCAGCCGATAAACATTATTGGAGAACATCTGCTGCTTGTCACAACACAGGGTGAGCTGCAGCACTCCAACATCCATCAGCCACACTAGAGACTGGATCTGTGTGTGCGTAGGTGTGTGTGTGTGTGTTTGTGTGTGTGTGTGTGAGGTAAGGGGGCTCGATCCTTCGCTGGTGAGCCCGTTCACCCATCACTCACCCCAGGGATGCTGAATGGATGGTGGTAAGGGGGGAGCAAGCTCGGTCCAGGCGCTATGCCGGACCACGTTTGCCTGTGGCCATTAGCCGTGAACATGCTCCAGTGAGCTTGAAAAATGCCACGAGGAAGTGTGCACTTGCTATCTGACGCTGACACGCACACACACCTCTACACGTGCACACACACACGCACACAAACTAGTCAACATAATATCTAAGATGTAATCCCCACAACACACACACACACAAACACGCATACACACTCTTATCGTACTCTAAACTCTCTACGTTTCAAAGTAAAAAAATATTCTATAGAAATACACAGTTTCCAAATAAATGAGGAGCACAGAAGAAAACATTAAAAATACAACAAATTTCTCAATTTTTATCTAATACAGCACTTAAATTACCATGGTTAATTAAAGGGTGATAACTGATAAAGGTAAAGAACTTTAAATAAAGATGAGTCCATTTCCAATGTTTTGTACATTTTTTGAGGAACAAAAACAGTAAAAAACTACAGCCTGGACTAGGTTTTAAATAAAATTACTTTATAAAGAATAAAAAAAATTCCATTTGAAGTATTTTTCTTCAAAAATATGTAGAATAGGAAAAATGGGAAAGAATTAACGTGTTATTCAGGTTTATTTCAAATAATTAGAATTTTTACAATCTTCTTTCCCAGGAAAATTGCCCATTTTGGGCATTTATTGTTCATATACACTACCTTCAGAGATGTGGAGCTGGAAAAAAGTTTTATTTAAAATCTTATGAGAAATAGGAAATAGGTAAGTGAGAAAACTCTTTTTACAGATACAGTAAAAACTTGCTCATACGAAGTTGCACTAATAAATTCTCCTGGCCAAACAACACACAGTAAGACTGCTTCATGAATGACTACGTAAATTAAGTAAAGAAACAAAAAGCATTAAATTAAATAAAACATTTTTTTACTACTCTAGTACTGTCTGGCAACACTTGTGTAGGTATGCATGACTTTAAAATATATCAGAGAAATACTTTTCCTGCTTGCTTACAACAAAATTCAATCTATATATGAGCAAGTATGATAGATTTTGAATACCATAAAAAAGATGGGATACACTGTCCACTGATTTCATAAATTTCAGGCTTCAACAAGCAAATATGTTCTATAAAATAAAATGTTTCGTTCAGAAAAACAAATACACATTTTTTTTTTTGTGACAGCTGGATCCACTAAAATATGTAAATCCTGCAAGGTACTAGATGAAAAGTAACATAGGACATGTGATTGACTTTAAAAGTGCTTCTAATGGTGTAAACCATCAACAGCAGCAAAGATATTTCATTGAATAGGTGTCTCATCCACAAGGAGCCGGCGTTTCAGGACACCGTCAATGATCGTGTTTGAAAGCAGGTCCCAGAGTGGAAAAATCTCACATCACTGGCTTAGTTGTCTCTGTGATTATGAGCTCTCTGGCATTTATTCTGAGTGGCTGCCCTATTCCCTATATTTAACTTGCATGCGCAACTCTGTAACAAAGTAAACCAAAATGTGTTTAATTAATCTGTATAATGTGTTTCACTTTGTACATAGGTTAACTTTGTATGTCTACGACGGGTTTTGACTAGTCTTCTTTGCAAATCTCAGTCAGATTGGATGGAGAGCATCTAGGAAAATCCGTTTCCAGTCTTGAATCAGATTCTCAATTTGATTTGAATCTAGATTTTGACTGGTCTTTGTTAACATAAATTTGTTTTGATCTTTTCCTACAAGACTGAAATGTATTTAGCTCAATCCATCTCCTTGCTCTTCTTGATCACATGTCAGTTTAGATGTGTGGCCAAGTCTCAATTTGGCATTTGTGCCATACCGTTACCATTTTTAAATGATGGATTGAACCTTATCTCTAGGATATTGTTTAACATAACATAACTCTGTTTACACTTCTCCACAACTTTCGCCCTGACTTGTCTTATGACTTGTGCTTTTTGGTCTTCATGATTCAGTTCCATTGCTAATGTTCTCTAACAAACCCCTGAGGCCTTCACAGAACAGCTGTAATTAAACAGATATTAAATTGCACTGATTTGGTGATCTCTGAAGTTCCTTGGATGCACTGTATTTTATTGAGGGGTATCAGATTAAATACATGCCACACTTTACAGATTATATTTTCAAAAATATAAAAAGAAGAATTCATATTTTTGCTTTTACTTTTTTAATGCACCTCTTTTTGTTAGACTATCACATCCCAATGAAAAACATTGGAATTTTGACAAAAAGTATTAACGTTCGAGGGGTAAGAAGACATTTGCACGGTACTGTAAGTAGAATCTTGTTCTTTTGTACTGGACAATATTTTTGAGTACTCGAGTACCTGTACATTTATTCATGAAATAGGTCATAAAGTCGCTAACACATTATTGGTTTAAATTAGAAGCATAATAATGCATTGTTTTTGTACAATTGTTTAAAAAACAACAATGAAAAAGAACAATCGCTGAGTTGATTATGGTTTATGAGTCTTATTGTGAAGTGAACCATTACTGACACAATGAATGTCAAAATGATCCAATTGCATTCAATGTAAGCATCAAATGTGCTGCAGGTATTTTTGTGTGTTGGGCCTGTACAACCTCTTTAAATCAATCAAACCAACTTTAAATCTTAAACAGCTTGAGTCAGATTTGAGTTCATGGTCCTCCAAAGACCTCTCACATACTGGTACCTGTGGTTGATTGTCTCAGATTCAGTGATGGAGGGCCAGCCTCTGACAACGAGTACCAGCTCCACAGAACCAACATAACCTTCTCAAAGATAATCAGAGCAAAGCTACGCTGAGCCAAGTCCCGAGTTTGAGTGTCCAGTCAGGAGCTTGCACCTTTGTTTGGGTTATGTGGTTTTGCTGCCCGTTCTTCTCTTTCTGTGAGACACAGACATATTCAGCACTCCTGAGGTTTGGTGCAGCCGCGCTGAAAATGGAAGACAGGGGAGAAAAAAAATGCAAAAAGACATCAGCAATAGTTGAAAATCAAAAGCAAATGTTCTGGGGTTTCTACAGAAGAGGTAACTGCTCCGTAGTCTCCAACGTGTGCTTTGCTGTGAGTAGGTAAAACGAAGACAGCCTAAAGCTCAGCGTCATGCTGGGTGCAGATTAAAATAACTGTCAGGAGAAAGGAGCAGCTATTGAGGGAGACAGGGTGACATGCAGAGTGATGGTGCTCAGCCTCTCACACTTCACGCCACAGTATTTCACTGAAGCTGGTTCAGCTATACAGCCTTCGACCTTATGTCCCGCTTTGCTTTAGCTTCACAGCTTTATGTCAGTGCAAATGTGAATGGCAGTAAGGAGCTCAGGTTTACCTTCACTACAAGTTGGGCCGAGCCAGGTGAGTGGACAGAGACATCTGCCGTTTACCCGATCACAGCGAGAACCCTGGAAACACCGGCACAGCAGGGAGCAGTCGGGGCCAAAGCGGTCTCCATCACAGCCTGACACAGGATGGAAAAAAATGGGATAAAAAAACAAGTGGTTTAAGAACAGAAGGAATTTGCTGCATTAGAAAAAATGATGGAAATGTTAAGGGAGCAAAAAAAAAAAATATGGTTCTTAAGTTACTTTTTTCACATTTCTCTCCCCACTGGCCTGAGGGACAGAGACACCTTCCAGTGGATGGGTCACATGACGCCTCAGCGGCACAATCACAGGATTTTGCACAACTCAATCCAAAGCTGCCATCTTCACATCCTACAAGTAAAAAAAAAATACACACAAACATATAATTGTTGTTCTGAACATTTTCAGACCCTCTTAATGGTTAATATTTTCCACTGTAGAATATAGTGATGCAACAGTTTTACTTTCACAAGCAGAGCAGTACAGCTTTTGCTATAGTACTCCACTTGATATATGTGTGAAAATTATTTATTATGAATTGCTAGGGGTTTTATTTCCTGATGTTATGGACCCGGAGACGGAAACTTAAGGGGAAGAAAGAAAGAAGATGAAGAAGAGAGGTAGGAAACAAAAAGTCATGAGAGAGGGTGAGTTGAAAATACAAGAGAGGAACAAAGAAAACACAGGAAAACAATGAAGTCTGCCTCCATACCCAAAGGACGGCAGAGAGAGGGGAAAAAACAAAACAAAACAAAAAAGGAAAAAGGAACATCGACAAAACAAACCAAACATCATGAACTAAGAACTAAACAACCACATCACACAAAATTGGATATAAAAATACAATGTCACAGAAAAACTCATGGTACCGATTAATCAAGCTCTAGTAATGATAACCTCAGCCCAAGAATATATCTGTAAACACCAGAGACCCCACATCTATGTGTGTGTGAGCATGCTGGTGCATATAAGGTTTCTCCATAAGAGTGTTCGATAGCTGGTGTGAGTAGGCATCAATCCGTCTCCCAGGAATCGATGCAGACATGAAGGAGATCGGAGCCAAGACATCCAAAGGACCCCCAGAGCCCCAGGCGGACCCGGGCGGGGCCGACCGCATCCCCCAAGAGAGGAGCAAAGGAGAACCTCAGGGGAACGTCCAGCGGCTACTATGCAGGGGCCCGGGGGGCAGCAGTGACGAGCTCACGGGCCCCGCTGGCAACCAGCCGCGCCAGGGCGGGCCGGTCCATGGACCGGGAGAGCCGGGGCCCAGGGGCGCCCCACCCCCCAGCAGGGACCCGACAAGGGACCGGCCGACGAGGGGCCCCCGGCACTGCAGGCCGCCAGGCGCCACCACCACCCCGGGCCAATCCCCACCGCCAACATCCCAGCGCCCCACCCCTGCCCCACGTCAGGGCGCTCCACCGATAGCCGCAGCGGACGGACGGACGGCATCCCCAGGCCGAGCTCAGCCAGCACCTGGACACCAAGTTGTACCAGCTCCCAAGTCCTGATCCCACGCAATGCAACGCAGAGCGCCGAGACCAGGCATCCAACACAGGCCAGGGCCGGTCCAACCCGCCAATGAACCGACCACGCACGGTGCGCACAGAACAGGTGATTGAACGAGCAGATACGCTGGATCCATATCCCGCCGAGCCACCGAGCAGGCACCACCCAACAATCCCAAACCTGGCACCCCTAAAAGAGGTGCCCCTAACAACCAAAGGAATGGGATATCGGCCCAGCGCATCGGCCGACCAACACACAGGCCCCCCCAGGCCCGCCCAGGCACGCACCAGGTCCGAACCGAATTGACCACCGATGCACCAGTAGGCAGGGGCAACCGTCACTGGCGGGGAGTGACGGAGGGGAAATAGGCCCCCCATTAAATGTAAGGCCTGAGGTGCGCCAGGCAAGAGGGCAGCCCAAGACCCAACCTGACAGGCAGACAAAGACATACAGACACAGTCATACCTTCCCTCCCTCTTAAACACATACATTCTCACTAACTCACTAAGACACCAAAGAAATGACGCTGTACCCTCATCACACACCCCATACACACTTCATGCTCCCAGGTCTAGGTACCGATGCCCCAGTAGAGCCACCAGCCCCCGAACCCGGGAGATGGACCCCATACCTTCTAGGACGGAGACAAGCAGACCGCCAAGGGCCCCACAGTGGCGAAGCAGCCCAACAGCCCAGGACCCCGACCAGACCACCTGTTCCTCCTCGGGACCCCAACCCCTGATGGCCCGTAGCGAACAGGGGTCTGAGAAGACCCATATCCTCCATCCTCCCGCTCGAGTATGGTGTTGATGCGTCTTGTTATAATGTGCATTTAAAACAGAGGGGTGGGATGTGGGGAAGGCAGCCACACATCCCCCAACCCACACCCCGAGCCCTCAGTGTCTATATGTGGTTTAACAGTGGGCACCGGCACCAGAGGTGAAGCTGATTGAACCGCTCCCCCTCTGGATGCCGAAAAGTGTGCCCACCCCAAAGTCCCTACATGTGTGTCGCATGAAAATGTTATAAGTGGGAGTGTCTAAGTTGTATATTAAAATTGGGACCCAGGACGCTACAGGATAGCGAGGAGGGAAACCCCTCCTAGTACCCCAGTGATGTGCCCATGCCACAAGACCCTGTATGAGTGGTAAAGTGATGGAGCGGGTGGACAGAGGTGTTAGGGGATGGGGAGGGAAGGACAGGGAGACAAAATGTCTACCCAGGGAGCCAGCTCCTCCACTGACCCCAATAGGCACCGCTGTTCACCGGGATCCACCAGGGGAGGGAGGCCATGGCACGTTCAACCCGGGGCCCACGGCCACAGCACCACCAACCCCCACGGACCCCAAGGTAGTCCCTCCAGCCCCATCCCAGAAGGAGAACTAAACCCACCCTGACATTCACTCTACTATCAGAACACAAAGGACACAGACACCCAGGTTGAGTTCGCCCCCCCTCCAGCACACCCCTCCCCCCCGTCCAAGTGCCCTCGTAGGAGGAGAGCACCTGTTGCTAGTTAGCAATGGCCTCCCTGCCAACAAAGGAGGCCCCCAGCGCCACCTGCGCATCGGAGGTCCCCGCAGCCCAAACCCCGGCGACGTACCTGCCCAGACCAGGAGCAAACCGATGAACCGGGCGGCCGACCCACCAGGCCGACATCCACCAGCCCCATTCCCTTGTGGAGCGACCACTGCTGCTCAATGGCCCGGCAGGCAACCAAACCCAGCGCCCCACCCACCTGCCCTGCATGCCCGTCCACCCGCAGGTCCGACCGAACCCGTGCAAACGCCCGACCCCAGAGCCCCGCAACGCATAAAGACCAAGACACAGGAGCTAAGTCCAGTGCGAAAAAGGACTGATCAGGCCCAGAAATGCCACCCAGCCGCCGCGACCACCAGCCAGGCACCCCAACCAGCCAACAAGGCAAGACGCCATAGAGGGACCGGCGATGACAATCGGTCCAGAGAAAAAGAGAGAGGTGGCAGCGCATGCCGGCCCCAACCCCCACAGGCAACAGAGACCCCACGCCGGCTGACCCCCGGCCAGGACCACAGCCAGGGAGGGCGGCGCCCCAGAGCCCCGAATCTCCAGGCCCACCCCAGACCCTACCCAGGCGCAGCACGGCCACCAGGCCAGTAACCCATGTTCGTCAGCGCAACCCCCCTAAGGCACCGCATGCAGCCATCAGGAGTTACCACCCAAAGCCACCAAAGCCCAACCCCAGGTTGGGGCCACGATGTCCAGCGCCCCGTCCGCCCAGTGATCCCACCCCCAGGGATCCCCTCCAGACGCCTCCAACCCCTAAAACCCCCACATCAGCCACAGTATCCCAAACGACAAAACCAAGTGCCCCCCACCCCTACTAGGTGATGGAGCCGATCAAAGGAGCCCAGAGAGATTGATCAGATATGGAGCCAGAGGCCGTCTCAAGACCAATATGGTCCAACAAGAGATTTCTATACTGATTAATATTAAGAGCCTTTTTATTTTTCCAGTTCAGGAGGATAGTTTTCTTAGCGATGCATAAGGCAATGTGAACCATTAGAACTGACTTTGTGTCCATGGTGACATCATTTAAATCTCCTAACAGGCAAACTGAGGGAGATGGTGGGATGTTACATTTCAGACACTTTGATAAGTCCTCACATATCTGGCACCAAAATTTCTTAACAGGTGGACAGAACCAAAGCGCATGAATATAAGTATCTGGTATATTGCTTGTGCATTGTAAGCAGGTATTAGACGACATAAAACCCATCCTAAACATCTGTTGACCTGTATAGTGTACTCTATGAAGGATTTTGTATTGTATTAATTGCAAATTAGGATTTTTTTGTTATTTTAAAGGTTCTTAAACATATCTGAGACCAGACATTTTCGTCAAAGCTGGCTGATAAATCCACCTCCCATTTTGAAATAGGGATGGCTATTGATTCATCTAATGTAGATAAAGTTTTGTATATTTTAGACAGCCATTTGGGGGGGGGGGGTTGAGATTAAGAAAATCTAAAACTCTTGCTGGAATTTGTAATTCAACTTTATTGAGCCTAAATTTACCTTTAATAATAGATTTAATTTGTTGATATTCTAAGAATTTGTTTTTATCAATTCCATATTGTGTAATTAATGTATTAAATGGGATAAAGTCTGTTCCTTCAAATATATGTTCCAGGTATTCAATTCCATTGCACCTCCAGTCTGGAAAACTTATCATACATTTTTTTTGCAAGATGTCGGGGTTATTCCAGATGGGTGTACGTCTGCATGGGATTATTGTGGGCTCCGTCATTTTTAGAAATTCCCACCATGCTGTCAGAGAGGAGCTGATATTTATGCTTTTAAAGCATTCATGTCGTTTTATATTTGAGCTAATAAATGGTAGATCTGAAAGTTTTATCTTATTGCATAGTGTCTGTTCTACGTCTATCCAGGACTCATTTAGGTAGCTATGTTTTAACCATCTTGATATGTATTGGAGCCTGTTGGCTAAGAAATAATGATGGAAGTTTGGTAGATCTAGACCTCCTTTTTCTTTGGTCTTCTGCAGTGTTTTTAGGCTGATACGTGGGGGTTTATCTTTCCAAAGAAATTTAGAGACAGAGGAGTCCAGAGATCTAAACCAGTCTAGTGAAGCTTAACATTATGACCAAATGCCTAATGTAAATCTGACTGATCGGTTGAGATTTAGTCCCATACACAACAAACTGCAATGCATTGTGCATTCTGAAACCTTTCTATCAGAAACAGCATTAGCGTTTTCATCCATTTAGGCTGCATCTTTTGGATCAGACAACCCAGGGCAGGCTTAACT
Organism: Valencia hispanica; assembly: GCA_963556495.2. NCBI lineage: Eukaryota > Metazoa > Chordata > Actinopteri > Cyprinodontiformes > Valenciidae > Valencia > Valencia hispanica. The sequence continues at coordinate 37,834,993 of OY747700.1, read as the reverse complement.
CCCCACCCGTGGTTGTTTTTGATACGGGCAATATGGGCAGATGCCCAGTGTGGCATGAGAAAGGGGACCCACTAGCACCGGATAAAACAAGAGCCTATTTATCTGTCAGTTACGCACTGCCAGTGTGAGAGTTTATGTTCATGTGCAGTCAGTGGGGAGTTAGCATTCCCTTGTGTTGAGCTGCCACGATGTTTTCTGCTAAGAATTGAATGAGCAAGTTACCTGCTTTTAAGGCGGACTGCATAGGATTTTAGCCCACCTCACCACTGAGTGGATTTTCTGAGAGGGTGCCATAGAGAAGGGAAGCAGAAAGAAGTGCTTACAAGAATTGCCACTGCTCCACACATGCATGCAATGTACCTTGAAATTGTTGCTGGGTAACTGTTTCTTTCATGGACCACTTTGATAGATGCTGACCTTTGCAGCCCAGGAACACACCATAAGAGCAGCAGTTTTGGAGACGTTCATCTAACCATCATAGTTTGACTCTTGTCAAACTGGCTCAATTTTAATACTTGCTGATTTTTCCTGTTTCTAACACATTAACCTTGAGGTTGCAGTATTCGACTGCCACATATATCCTACATATTAATGGTGACTATAATGTAAAGATAACCATTGCTATCCACATTACCTGCCATAGTGTTATGCATAATTGTTAGATTTAAAAAAAATAGTATAGACTTACAGGTGTACATCATTGTGGATATGTATGTCTTCTACAATCATATGCAGTATATAGTCATATTCAAAATATTTGAATATTATTGAAAAGTTAACTTATTTCAGTTACTCAATTCATTGAGTGGAAAACATTAAATTAATTACACGGAGAACTATGTTTTCAAGCCTATATTTTTGTTAATTGTGATTATTTTCCGCTTTCAGCTAATGAAAACATGACAGTAAAGATTAGAATATTACATCAGAACAATACAAAAAGCTATGTTTAATACAGGGATGTGGGGTTAACAAAAATTACATTTGATACCTGTTTAAAGGTCGTAATTTCCAAAAGGTACTTTTTTACTTTTAATCTGACAAACGAGCCTCCTCAGTACGCATTTTCTAATTTATTGAATATGACAGTATGTTAGTGCATAATAACAGTAGTGCATAGGGTATTCGAACACATGTTCTTAAATAGACATATACACATCACCTACAGTTAAGCACCAAATGATATATTTATAAATATTTTCGTTCAGCCAAGAAGTTTGTTTCTTATGAGAAACAATAACTGTATCTCCTAGAACATAAACCATTCAAAAAAGAGCATCAGAAAACGGTATCCCGAAAATAACTTATACCATTCCTCAATAATTATTAGAAAAACATTTTATTAGCGCCATAACAATCAAACTCTTCTTGTAATTGTGGACAAGTTTTTTGCACTTCCACATATTTTTTTATTATTTATCTTTGGCTAAGAGTGCCAAGTTGGAAGGCCTCCTAGCCATCACCCTAATTTTTAGCTCCCTCAACTGAATATCTATTAGTCAAGACCCTGCCTGGGCCACTCCGAAACGTCAATATTACTTCCAGTCAGAAGAGGAATGTTGGTAAGATTAAAACATTGCTTTAAAGCCCAGTCCCACGGGTTTGAATAAATTTGGGCTTTACGTGTGAAGACAGTGCCTGCTTCTGCTCCAAGTCACATCTCCTGCTGGTGCTGAAGTGGTTGTCACACTGCGGCTGAAAGCCCCAGCCAGCAGGCAGGAGGGCAGAAGGATGTAACAGAAATGCATTAAGCATAAAAAGGCACATGTCTCTTATTAAACGGTTTGTCTGCACGACCATCAACAAAAAGAAAAACCTTTCTTGTTTTTGCAACAGCTTTTTTTCCTCTGTTTTGTTTTATATTACAATATTTGTTCCATTTACAAATTTTACTTTTATGTACAAAGGAAATTAAAAATAGCACACTCTCTTTAACACACAAAGGGTTCCCAAGTCTAATAATCAATAGCGGCCATCTTGGAAATGCTTAACACATGTTGCTTGATATTTCACCTATGGGCAGTCACACATAAAATACTTACGTCTTTCACATTGTACGCCATCGTAGCCAGGTGGGCACAAACATTTGCCTGTAACATGATCACATGCTTGGCCCACCTTACAGTCACATATGAGGTAACAATTCCCTCCATAAAACCCAGAAGGACACTCTGGAAAAAAGATATCATGATAAGGTTACATGTTTCAGGACAGCTTACCATGGTGATGTCCTGCAACGTCACTTTTCAATTCAACTATTATCAAAGTGTTCATAAGGGTCAGCTTTATATCAGGATTTGTAAGACTTTGCATACCATGTTGACAGTAGCCGCCATAGTACCCAGCAGTGCAGCTGCAACTGCCAGTAAAACGGTTGCAAGTCCCATTGTTGAGACATTGGCAGTGTTGTGCACAATCAGGCCCATATTTACCTGCTGGACAGGCTGAACAAATACGGAAAGTTACAACAAAAATGTACAGTGGATATCAACAGTGAACACTTCCTAATAAAATACTAAGATTTGATATAGAAAAGTGAGACCACAATAAACCATTTCAGTGAATCTGACACAAATATCAAGAAATACTATTCAGCTGTCTAAATAGAGTCTCATTGTACAGAGATATAGGTCAAGAGAAAGGTTTAAAAACGGGCAGGGAATTAAATGTGTTAATATTAACTAATTAATATGAGAATAAAACAACATTTAAACAAAAATGAACGTTGCTAATTGCAATGTAGCATGTAAACAAAAATGCCATATAGATTAGTGTTTATTTATTAAATATGAGATATCTAAGCGATAGTGAATGTAGCACAAAATGATCTGAGAGCTACGCTCCCCCTCCCTTATATGTTTTTCCATTGGCAGGGAAGCAAGTGAAGAGAAATGAGGGAAGGACAGTACTGTGTAAAGAGATATATAACAAACCAGTGTTGGACACAAGAGTAAAAGTAAGATGAAAACTGCTATTGAGTGTAAACTTTTCAGATCATCATTACCAGAGGCCTAACATTTAAAATCTAAAGCTTGAGAGTTTCTGTGGTGAATGGGATATCCCAGGAAAGTGAGAAGAAAATAATAAGCTGTTAACATGTGTGCGTGTTGCTATACCAGCAAGCTTTCCATCGATATTTTTTTTACTTTATTGCCTTCTGGTTCTGCACAAGTTAGAGCTTGTTGATCCCTTTTAATGCTTCATTAGAACCATAATTCTTTTTTCTATTGCATCTTGCTGAAAAAAAAACATGCTTTGAGGAGCTTTCTGACCTAAAGGTTATCACTTTGCATGTCTGTAACCTGGAGAAACTAATAGAACACAGAGATTTCCTGTATTGGAAATGGTAAACGTTTTCATTAAACTTTAACTTTTAAGAGCTGTTTATCCATTTCACATCAACATATACTGCTTCAAGTGGCCGGGCAATTATTAGAGTAAATTTACATGGTTGGGTACCTCGGGAGGTTCAGGATACCTGTCTCACATTGGGGTCCAGTCCATCCCAGTCCACACTTACAAGAGCCATCAACGGGATCACATACAGCTCCATTCTGACAGCTGCACACGTATCTGCACTGCAGACTGTAGCGTCCTTTTGGACAAGCTGCAGAGATTATAAAACAAAGTTACATACATTCAACTCAGCCACTGAACTGACTAGCATGTTCTGTCCAACTCAAGACAAACACACATACAACACTGCACTTAAAGCCATCATGTTTATTTAACCAACAGCTCATTAAGGAGATGGCAAACTAGCCAAATTTGGCGCTGATATAAAAGAATAATCATGTTTCTTTGGGTAATTTAGTGTCCGGAAAACAATAAGCAAGACATCTTTGATTCCCCTGTTTATTTATCTGCATGCTTGCCAAATCCAGTGACACGGAACACAGAGAATGAGCTACTTCTAGGTTTCTGTAAACATTCAACAAGAGCAACTTAAGAGGTGGTATGTTCAAGTACATGCAGGAGGCTGAGAAGAACATTAGAGCTGAGTAGAGCTGGAAACCCCCCGTCTGCAATCCTGCTGAATTGCTGATAAAAGGAGAGATTAAGAAAAACTCGGCTCAGCCTCCTGTTTCCCGGGAATAAAAGCCCTGTGATCATGAGAGGCCGTACTCTGAGGAAATGGAGAATTTGTTCCTTAAATATACAGTGAAAAATGCTGAAAACTACACCCTCATTTTGGTGCTTGTTTGTCAGTCTCTTGTTGGATCTGTAATTTCCAAAGAACTCATTAAAGCCAATAGTTTCAAATGATGCATGTCCGCCTTAGCGGTGAGTCTCTGTTTACTCATGAGAATAGTAAAAGATAAAAGGCAGAAGAAAAGCCTGGGTTGAAATCTATGACATGGTTTGACTTAAAGTTAAACACTAAGTTGTCTATTGCTATTTCATAGATGGACGTTTCTTCTTGCCAAAAAACTAACGACCTATTCTTCAGCATGTGTATTGATTGATCTAAGAAATATGAGTTTAATGAGTTTAAGCTTACCTTGTTGGCATGATGTCCCCATCCTTCCGGGGCCACATATACACCTTCCAGTAACTGGATGGCACTGCCCTCCTTCCCCACAGGAGCAAAGCTTTGCACAATCCCTCCCATAGTATCCACCTGGACAACCTGCACAAACAAATGATTTCATAGGAGTTACTCCCTTGTTATCAGCTATTACTTTTTAAAACAAATACACTTACTCCAACAGAAAATCCTAAAAATATTCAATAATTTTTTTTTTGCATTTTGAAGGAGGTAGGTTTAGTTAAATGTTTTCAACTAACGGGAACTGCAGTCAGCTCCAATGTAGCCAGGAGTACAGTAGCATGTCCCCGTCCTGAAGTCACAGCGACCCCCATTGACGCAGGTGCACCTGGACATGCAGTTTGGCCCAAATGAACCAGCTCGACATCCTGGAGGCAAAACAGAACAACCGGAAAGATTAACAACAGATGGAAAACAGTATTCATGCTAATGCAGTTAAGTTTATTTTAGTTTCTGAGGTTTTAATCAAGTATTTTTTACAGAAGGAAACAGGCAAGGGATTGTGATTTCTTGAAGCAGTCTGTGAAAACCAGGAAGAAATACAGCACCTTGAGAAAGTATTCATACCCAGTCAACGTTTCCACGTTTTTTTTCCACAAACAATGAATTTTGTTCGGATTTTATATGATAGAGCAGTTCAATTTCAATTACACAAATCTGAAAGGTTCGGCGTCCAAATGTATTTAGCCACTTTAGTCTGACGTCACAAAATAAAATTCAGTGCAACCAACGGCGTGCAGACCTCATCTAATCAGCTCAATAGTTATATTTATCTTCCTGTTCAAGATTTAAAGATATGTGAAAAAGTATGAAAGAAAAAAGTGAGCACAAGACAGAAGAGAATCAAATCTGAGGTTTGCTGTAGAGAGATGACTTTACTTTTAGAACAATAATCTCAGACATCATGAGTTCATAGATTGAAGACGTACATGAGTAGTTATTCAGTGAGGAGGAAGTCAGAATAAATGTGAGAGGCAGTAGCTTGGAGAACTAAAACACCAACACTTTCCTCAAGGATTTAAAAGCATTTAAATAGCAAGACAATGCAATCTTCCCACAGGAATGGATCCTTTTCTTCAGCAAGGACAAAAAAAGCTGGTCAAATGTGATGGGAAGATGAAATGAGTTAATCCTGGAAGCAAACCTGTTAGAGGTTGCAAAGGTTGTTGGCATGTTTCTTACTATCAGTCACCCAGCTGAATGAAAAACAAAATCCCATACTATGAAATGTGTTTTTGCTGACATCACATTATTAACAGCAGACTCACGGCGCTCACAGCGTGGCCTGTAGAAGCCGGGTTTG